>MU225096.1:579009-600494 GCA_018584345.1 Thuja plicata
AAGCAAGTTAAAATAGAAAGCTTTATTGAAAAGAATTCAATAAATTGTTTTCTTCCTGTTTTAACTGTTTTATCTCTTTGATTTAATATTGTTTTATTTGAATTTAATTGTTTTATTTCCCTTTTAACACACAATTAATTCAAAGTTTCTATTTCTGAATAGAAATAAGATTTTGATAGAATATTCAATTAATTAAATAAATATGACCTGATAATTGATTTTTCTCAATTATCTGAATATTAAATTCAAATATTTGAAAAGAGGATATTTATTTAATAATTAAATATTATTTAATTCCTTTTTATGTGTCTCAGCTAAAGAGGGTGAATTTAATTTAATTAAAGTGCTAGGACTTTATTAATTAAATTAATTCGATCATAAGGTTTATTTAGCCAAATAGATATTTAGGAATTAAATGTGATATATGATTAATACAGATTTAGGATTTTCTGCATTTGACACTCAGGTCGAGTAGAGTCAGTGAAAACTCATAATTTTCCTAGTACAATAGGAGTTTGATGATTTAGAAGAATGACAAATGCAACAAAATTGGTTAGGGTTGCAAGATGCCAATTTTGGGGTGTTACAGGTACACCCTTGGGGAGTCTTAGAGAAGAGGAATTCATTCACCCTCCTAACTTTGGTGAGGACCTATCTCATTCGGGGCTCACTTTCAACCTGGATCTAGTTAGATTCTCCTTCCCAGGGGAGCCACAAGTGGGAAAAGTCAGTCGAGAAGTATCCGTTCAGGGACTTGGACCAATTCTGACTTAGTAACATCCCATAAGTCTCTAGGATATCCACCACTTGGATGTCAATTGTACTGGCTATCCTGGGGTCGTGGATGAGTTGAATCTGGATATTCTTCAGTTCACCCACCATTTTTACAATAGTTTTGTCTAGCTAGATTACTGCACCATTAGACAGGGTGAGTTAGAATCTGAGCTTCTGGCATATGATAGAGGCATGATATTCCTAGAAGCCCCAAAATCTACTAGGAAGTTATGTATATTCTTTCCTTGTATGTTCAAGCCTAGCAGGAAGGGAGTATCTTCAGTATTTCCTTGGAAGACAGCCGCGTTGACATCCTCAAAAGAGACAGTCTTGGGTGGGCGACTGATGCTTTTTGTGTTTCTCAAGAGCTTCAGAAGAGACTTCTTCTACTTGGGACAGTTAAGTAAAACCTCCATCAAGGTCATGGAGGTGGTGGTTTGTTCTAACACCTTCGTGATGTCAAACCTTCCTCCTGGGAATTGGTGGCTTCCCTTGGATGGGTCCTTAGCTTGGTTGGAGCTAGGGCCTTTTGGAGGGACAAGCCGATCAGTTGTGTTGTCCCAGGGAGGAGTAATTTGGCATGTGTGGGCGTGTAAACTACTCCTTTACTAGCTTGACTCCAAGTGTTGTAGGAAGTCCATGGGTTGGTGAAGGAATTGGCCTCAAAGGTCATAATAGATTCCTCGAAGAACCCCTATAGTTTGGGTTCCTCTTCATCTTCTCTGCCTGTTCCAAAGAAGATGGTCACACAGGCGAATGCACCGTGAGTGGGCTCTTGTATAGGAGGCTCTAGGGGAGTAGGATTAGAAGCTTTTTGTCTATCCAGATGGGAAATCATGATGACTTTCTTGAGCATGGCATAGTTTACCTCATTGTGAGAGCCTGTGTGGTGCAATCTACACTAGTTGGTCATGGGCTAGAAGTATGCGACTAGAATGAAATGGGACAATCCAGCACAACCCTTATTGGTGTTTTGGTTCAGAGGTAGACCTCCGGTACTAGCATTTTTTTTCCATTGCTTTTGGTTGGGCCGAGGCCCGCTGTTGTAGTTTCTTCCTCTGACATTGTTGTTTTGTTGACCAGAGAAAATATTCCCCCTCTAGGAATTGGCATTGTGGGGTGCAAAGGACCCCGCCTTTAGTTGACCCATGTCCATAGTCAGTGTAGATAGCATTCGCTAGAGGGATTCCACCTTGGCAGTCAACTAGGTATTTGCATCACAATGTGATGGTTTCTATTGTTGGTTCCTTGGGAAAGTGGTAGAATTTGCTGGAGTTGAGGGAGGCAATCCTTGAGTCTATGGTTGTTGCATTTGCTACAGCTAGCTCCAGGGAAAATATTACAAGCCTGGTGCTATCTAGGTCTGAGATGGATACACATACCAGGCCTGCTAGTCTATCGGTGGTGGTGGGGGATTTATTGCCATCATAGGGGCACCCATTGCCTGATTGGGGTTATCTCCCCTGGTATACAAAGTTCTGTCGGGTATCATGTTAAACGGCATGCTCTGCCTAATCCTGCTCAGGGATTTGTTAAGACCACAGGATAATTCTAAGGCCAAGTTGTAAACCTTCACCAAAGTATCCCGGTCACTGGGGGCGGTGGTTCTCTAGAGGAGAGTGGCAATGAAGGGGTCCATCACATTGAGATAGGTTTGTATAGTCACATCCGCGGATGGGATGAAGGGGCCTGTGCACCGCTTCAAGGTGCATTGGAACTGGTGGTTAAATGTTGCAAGGGGCTCATTCAGTTCCTTCCTGAAAGAAATGAACTGGCTGTGGGACCATGATGGGTCCACATGTATGTAGAAGGCAGCCAGGAAAGTTCCCTCCATGTCCTGCCAGTTGTTGATGGAGTTGGCAGAAAGGTTAAGGTACCAGTTCAACTCATTCTATCCCAGGTACAAAGGAAACATCTAGGTTAGAATGTCTTGATGTTGGATCCAGTGTCGGTTCATGGCATCTTTATATGCCTGTAGATGCTCTTCTATAGTTCATGAGCCTAAGTGCTCATATCGGGGACAAATATTTTCTAGGTGCAAAGGAAAATTGTTGGCTGCACCCAGAAAAGTTCCCATTGGGGACCCAGTCTTTCCAAAATATGCAGCCATTGGGGGTTTTATATTTTGACTAAGTTGAGCGATAAATAACGGGGTCATCTGGGGACTTGGGTATTCTGTGGTATGCTATATCCCTAGACAATGGTGAATGACTTGGCTTTTGGGGTTCATTTCTTTCGAGCAGGAGGATCGACTTCAACAAACTATCCAAGATTGGGAGTTGATCTAAGGACTCTTTTGAATCTTGCTGGTGAAAATGATCCAATCTCACTTAAGGCTTGAATCTTAAAAATATGGCTCGGGGAACCCTCTAGTGGTGTAAAATCTGAATCCTCAGAGGGGGAGGAGTTCATGCCCTCATTCTAGCACTAGTTTCTGTTGACGAGACTTTGTGACCGGGTCCACCAACAGATGTAAGTTTTCACCAGGTACCAGGGTACCGACCAACTTTGCCTGTAAAGGTTGTCTAGGGAAATGAGATTCTCTAGGCCTTTAAGCATGTAAGAGTTGGGTCTCAATAGTGTGGGAGCTTAGTTGGGAAATGGAACTGTTCTGTTAGGGGGGATAGATAGTTATCTTGGCTCACCTCTTTTAGGGATTCAAGTTAGTTGGGTTTCCTATAAGCATTCGTTAACTTTAACAAATAAACTTCAAAAGATACTGCAGAGTTAGAAATATTTCATCTACTTATAGTTATACTAAACATTCAAAACATTGACAATTCTCTAACATGCTACACTAAATACTGAATAAATACAGTACCATCAGTTCATATTCAATCAATAGCAAAGGAAAAAGAAGGTCATTAATCTACTTGAAGTATTAGAGAAAATGACATGAGAACATAAATCATAAAATACCATCAACCCAGAGATTAGAGTGCTAACAACATCATTGATAGAACCCTTCCTTCTTCATTAACATATATCTAGCAAGCACTAGTGTGTATTACAATGGTGGCTCCAAGGGAGAATTTATCTACTGAAAGCTTTTTAAAACTATGGAGCATTTAGCTCTACAACTAAGAATTGAGAAAACTGAAATGCTATTAGTTGTGAACTACAAAATCATCAATTTCGCCGCCCCTTAGAATGAGGCTGGACTTATTATTTATACACATCTTTTGACCTAAAAATTAACCTAATTTGTTTTACACCTTACAATATAATACCATTTTCTGGTGGCCGGTACTACCTGCACCCCGCTACAAAAGACCTCGAGATGGAAAAGGTCTGACATGTCAGAAGAATAAGACAAGAAGAGAGGAGTGGAAGAATTGGCCTTGAAGGGAGAGCTGGTAGGAGAAGAGAAGAAATCTAATCCCCTGGGGATCGAGGCTACATGCCTCATAAATGGGAAAGTGGTGCCTTGTCTCCAATGTGCTAGGTGTAATGTTGAAGTGGTGTCTTGGGAAGACCATCTGTCATAACCCTCTTGTCGAGCCAACATGCCTTGTTGTGCTTACCTATTTTCTAACACCTTTTACTGACTTCCTTGAAAGTGACCGATCGGCCTTGGGAATTGGGACACGGGTCACTTTAAAGAATTCCAAAAATAGTATTAGATCTGGGACTCCGGGATCTAGGAGCTCATGCCCCAAAGAATGAATAAATACAAAAATTACATCTCCAGAGTTCGGAGGACCTTAGTATTCTTTAGTATCATTGAATGTCTGCAGGAGCCGGATGATCCCATCTTCATCTATGTCCTTAAGGCTGGTCTGACGGTATTTGGCCACCTCCAATTTCTTGTCGAAATCTAGAACATTTGCCTTGAATTATATGGCCATATTGGTTGTGTCTTGACTTTGAAGCACCATGCAAGTGAGCCTTGCCATTTTTTCTCCATCCATTCCCTCCGGGGATTCATACCGAGACTCCATCAGCTCATCAAACTTTCCCAAGACCTATTCCTTCAAAGTGCATGTTTCAGTGCTGAAGGGATTAGCTCTGGAGACCTTGGAGTTGAATGAATTGTATAAATTGAAATAATATTGAACTTCCTATAATTTTTCATGCATAGACCCTACCATTTTCTTGATTACCTCCAATGTGTGGTCAAGTCTGGAGTGCTGGGTCTAGAAAAAGTCAAAATACTCCTATCCTAAAATTCCAGTCTCAGAGAAAATTTCTTCTCTGATGTCGATGAGTTATTCCATCTTGGCCTTCCACGCCTCATAATTTTTTATATCTCCCTCCTAGATGGAGATAGTAGTTTTGGCCTGATGTAGAGTATTGTTGGCCGCATACAAGTCTAGGAGTGTGGATGCCTGGAAATGCCAGACATTTCCCACCTGTTCTGTAACCCACTCATCAACTACCTCAGCTTTTCTTTTCATTTCCCTTAATTAATCTATGTCACTATGAGGGAGCAGTACATTGGATGCGGAGGCACCTAGGGGAATAGCAATAAGAGGCTGCGCGAGCTCCATCAGCAACCACATGAGATTGGCATTCTTTTCTTTTTTTGCCCTAAATTTTTGGGCCTCTTTTTTATAATGAGCCTCCACTACCTTGGTTTCTTCTTTCAACATGTCAAGTTCATTGTATTTTCCTCTCTTCCCTAGTGATACCTTAGTGATTGAGTATTCATCAGCCTTAGCCATTGTTTCTCCTACATCCAGGGAAGGTATCGCAATCACCACGACTGTATCTACCCCTGACCCAGTCCAAAGAGTATGGACTATCTAGGCTTTCTTGGTCTTGGGAGGGTCCTACATTTGCACCATCATTTTTTCCCAGGAGAGATGGGCCTTAGGGGTCACCGGGGCCTTCCTCTTGTGAGACTCTACCAACCATTGTGGTGGTAGGGTTGGCTTTACAGCTAGAATCTATTCTTGCGATTTCTCCCTGGGATCTTGTTGCACCCCTTCGATAGTATGAGCCATTTTTGACTCCTTCCTTGTATCTTTAGGTTCACCAACAATGCTTACCCCGGTGGTGCTTGTATATTTTTCCCCGGTGTCTGCATCCTTGATAATGTTAGGATCATCATTTGTTTCCCTAGGGTTCCTCTCATCCAGTTGCTATTCATTAGCCTCTGTTGCTGGGATATTCTCTTGTACCAGTTTGTTCTCTGGAGGTGGGGGAGGCATCAGGCCAAGATTCAAATTTTGGTCCACTGTGATCACCTCCCCAAATGTTTGCTTTGGGAGTGGCATTTGGAGCACGATAGTTGGGGTCATGGTTGTTCCCATGGGTCCGATTTCCCCAACCGATGCCATTTTCTCATCCTGTGGCTATCTGCGCTTAGTCCCTGTAACCTATATCTCTGGGACTTCAGAGGTACCCACCTATTCCTATCCCTTTTCTTCTTCTACCTAGGCTTCCTACTCTTGTGCAGGCTCTTTCTCTAGGAGTTCACCCTGTGCAACAATTTCTTCCGTTGACTTTTTGATATCCCCCTGCAAGTTTCCAAATTCCTCAGTTCCAAATAAATCATCAAATTCATCATGGGGAGGGGGATTCTCTGGGATATCCTTAGGCTCCTTGTCCAGCTCTGGGGAGTTGGAAGAGACAATTTGTACTTCTGGGATGCTTGGCATCCCAAGTTCTGGCTCTGCCCTTGGTTGAAAGTTAGTTTTCTTTTTCTTTCTCCTAGTTACCAAAGAGGCCTTGCATCCATTAGAGCTGCCTTCTCCTCTTCCTCTTTGGATCCTATTTATTTGACCATTAATGCTACCAAAAAAGGGGAAAAGGGAGGATGAATGGGCCTGGTCATGAGCACCTGAGTGGCCAACCACGTGATTAGTTTATATTTCATCTGCTCGGAGACTACTAGCATCTGTTGCATTTTCTCTTTTATGGAGATCTCAGATGGGGTTTTCAATGGGGTCCCCATTATTCCCTTTCCTTTATCCTCTCCTATGAGGAGGTTCCAGCCCCAGAGGTTAGGCCCCGCATTATCGGGCCAACTCTGTGTGTACTCCCTGGGAATGCCCTTTTGAAATAAGCATGGCTACACTCGACCACGTTGCGAGTGATATCTTCAATAGTTGGCCCTTGTTGGGAATTCCAAGCTACTAGAGGGAGAGCCATCTTGTCTATTCCCTTCTCTTTGTACTGAGGGTCTACTGTGGACTCGGTGTTCGAAAAGTTGTCTGAGAATTTTTGAAGCTTGAGCCTCTCCATCATCCCCATTTTCATCGAGACAAAGTGCAGGATCCGGACTTCAAAATCATCTTGGAAATATTCCTAGAAGTCCTCCATGTGGAATATATGAGGCTCTGATTCCCGAGGAAGCACCATTGGTATTTTACCTAGCGGATCAAAGTTCTTCCGGGCCAGATAGAATTCTGTTAAGCCCAAGCTTTTAAGCTCATTGTCTGCCTCTTTGGCTGCAGCCAGAATACATGTGTAATTACCACAGGTGATTGGGAATGGAACATTGACCACCTTCTTCATAGTGTAGAGAGCATGGAGTTCCAGCATCTACTGACAATATTCCAAAAGAATTATTTTGTTCACACAATGCTTGGGCAACAAATAGGGTTTCTTAGAGAAGCCGGTTACCCGAATGTAAGTATACTGTTGGAACTAGATATAGTAGTGGCAATAACTTCTAACCAAGTCCATCACTTCCTTAGAGAGGCCGTACTTGGCATCTCAGGTAGGTGTGAGAAGGTTGTAGTAAATGAAGGCATCGTTCACTTGGCAGAAGCTGAGGAAACTAGCCTCCCATTGGATTTGCAGGAAATAATCCCAGGGAACCTTTTGGCCCGGGCTGACCCCAAGTACACCTGATGTAAGAATCCCATTTGTGATGGGATGTTTTTGTGCTAGGGCCTAGAGAACATAATATTTCATATAAAATTTAGAGGTTTGTGCCACCTGAAGGAACTGCGAGTCCACATTGTTCAAAATGATGGCGGCCCAATCAAAATATTATTCACTGGTGGAGATGCCTAATAGGAAGTAAAACATCCATCCTAAGAATTCTCGGGCATGGGGTTGCCCAAAAATCTTGGATAATGCTATTATCCCCATTTGGATGCTTTCCTTGAATTTGGATATGGGGATTTCCAACTTCATTCTTTGTGAATCTTTCTTTGGGGTCTTTAGCTACTTATTATTCAGATATTGCTAGTCCATAACCTCCAATTGCTAAAATTGCCCCAAGACATTGGATTGGGTGATGACGACTGCTTCCTCAAACTGAGGGATCACCAAACCTACCCAAAAATTTGTAGCATCCAGGGAGACCATGGGTGTAGGATATCCGGTCAGGACCAAGGTGGTGAGCATGATGGCTCAGATGGAGGAGTTGTAGTGCATGGCAAGAGTGAGAATAAGTTTTGGGGCTTGCACGGAACATGGGAAGCAAGCGTTCTTTAAAATCCCATATTTTTCAACATTGATGGCCAACTAGTCCCTGGCCGTTCATTGGATGAACATAATTTTGACAAGAGCCTGCATCTCTGCCCACATTCCAACGCTGGTGTCGGTGATCAACAGAACCTTCGATTTGATCTTTGATCCTGTAAGGGTATTGTCCTTCAAATATTTCATGCTGAGGGGAATCTTTTCCAGAGCCCTCTCATTCTTAGACCTCACGGCTTCCATGGTGATTAGCATGGTGGGGAGATCTGGACTCCCGAGTGTAGAGGATGCAGATGCCTCTGACATAGTGAAAGCATGATGTTTGGAAAACCTACAAGGTAAGGTGACCATAAGAAATTTTATAAGATAAAATGCTACTTCGGATTCCAGAGAACTTACCACCACATTGTGCACTTCACCTAAAAAGTTAGTTTACGTCAAAATTAGGAAAGATATGCATAGGATGTCAAATTTGGGAATTCAACCACTATCTGGGCCTAGGGATTTCAACATATTTGATGGAAGAAAGATATAGGCTAGACAAGGACGTAGGGCCCAGAGTCTAGGAAACTAATCATTGGGAGACATGACCAGAAGATGAGTTGTCAGGCTCATGTGGGTGTCACATGGCCATGCAATAAATAGGCATTATGGTGATGACGATGCCAACTATCCGAACACGCACGAGATGAAAGCCACTTAGTGGATCTTAAATGCACGCATGGTAAATAAATGCACCATAAAGATTGACTCGATGGCGGAGAGAGAAACTACCATGGTTGAAACCAGCTAAGACCTGAGTTCCAACCAGGTGGTATTCCACAATGTGGGTGAGCTCACAAAATTTAGAAAACTAGACAAGGTCATGGTGAACTCAACCCAAAATTGGAAGGATATACACTAGATATGTATAGGAATTCACAAAGGGCTGAAGGTTGAAACATATACACACTAAAAATATAGAATTTACAAGCCTTTTATAGATTTAAACAACATTTACATATATACACAAACTACCCTAAGACCATATACAACATGTACATTAATCTACAACTGCGCAGAGGGAAAACAACCCTGTCACAAAGCCAACCCACTAGCAGGAGGTGAACCAAAAACACAAAGCATGGAGGGCAAACCAGAAAAACAAATGAAACAAAACCAAAAACAAAAGAGAACAACCAAGAAAACAAGGAAACAACAAGAAAAATAGAGAACAAACTGAGAGCCTACCTGAAAATCTGAAGAACAACAAGGAAGAAGCACACCAGGAGCACTTCTGCACAAGTCCTACCTTCAAACAATCATGAACATACACCTCAAATCAACTGGTAATCATCCAGTTGCACAGAGTAATTCTCAATTTAAAATTTCCTTAATTCACCTTGAATCGCTCCAAATGCACAAGTGTTTTTAATCACGGTAACTATAACAGTGGCGTGTAATTTCTATTTATACCTAAGGTAAAAACAAGTTACCCTCTTCTCCACAAACTCTTGAACAGGAAGACCTCCAGACTCCATGCCCGGGGATTCCATACAACCATATCTTCTTGCAAGGAGAAGACATCGTGGTGGAGAATCCCAGAGTCTAGAATATGGCTCAGGAAAGAACAACCAACTCGAGGATCGGGTCCTGGAGGCACAAAACACAAAAGAAGAAAAGGAACAAACTCATGGGAGTGAAAGCCCAGAGAAGGAAACAAAGAAAATAGAAGACAATGAAAGAGCCAAAGTGAAAAGAGGGGACCCAACATTTTTCCAACAAAATGTAGGGATGGGTATGTAGGGCATAACACCACTTAAATAACTGGAATGCATCAGATTTTTCTTTAAGAAACATAACAGTCATCATTCTTGAGTAATCATCGACAAATACAATAAAATATTTGTCTCCATAGTAAATTTTCTCTCCAATGTGTCCATAGAGGTCAGTATGAACTAATTCCAATATTTCCTTAGAAGTATGAGTTTTGATCTTGAAACTAGTCTTAGTCATCTTTCTCAATTGACATTGCTTACACATTGCATTTTTAGGTTTCTGTAACTTAGGCAGTCCTCTACCCTTTTTGAATTTACTTATGCTTACCAAGTTATCAAAATTTACATGACACAACCTTTTATGCCATAACCAAACATCATTGTATTGTGAAAACAAGCATGTCTCATCAGCTAAATCTAGATAGAACAAGTTACCTTTAGTCTTCTCACCATCTCCAACTAGTTCTCCATTGGCATCATAGATCTTTGCTTTCCTATGATGGAACTCAACTTTGTAACCAGAAATATTCAACTGTGCAACACTCAATAAATTATATTTAAGATCATCAACCCAATATACATTGTCACATATGATCTTGTCAGTTAAGTTAATTGTTCCTTTCCCTTTAATAAGACATGGTGCATCATTACTAAATTAAACATAACCACCATTACACTGATCGAGTGTCTCAAATTTATCTTTATCACCAGTCATGTGATGTGAATAACCACTGTCAATAATCCAATGGTCACCTTTACTAATATAAGAAATTAGTGTAGTTTTCTCATCATCATCATCAGAATCATCTTTCATAGAAACAAATTCTATATCATTTTCATCAGAATTGTTAGAATCATTGTCAGAAGCTTCTTCAACTATATAACAAGATTTCTTACCTTTGTCTTTGTAATCCTTATACCTTCTGAAGTCTCAGTCATCCTTTCTATCTTTTTACTTGTTGTCCCTTCCTTCATCTTTGTCATTCTTACTAGGACATCTATTAGCAATATGACCAACTTTGTTACATGAAAAATATATCATAGGAATTTTACCTTTGAATTTTCCTTTTCCTCTAGATAGTCTTTTTTCCATGAGTGCTTCAAGCTCTTCTAGATCATCATCTGTGGTGTCGCTGTCACTGTTCACACATTTCTTTGCTTTCTTTTGTTTTTTAAGGACCAAATGGGATCTGAATGCAAATTCAATAGCTTGTGGAGTGTAGTTATCAAAATTTGACATCTCAAATGCAGTGAGTCTGCCTACTAGACTTTCCAAAGTCAAATTATTGTTAGGAGTACATCTTAATTCTTGAATTGCAAAGACTCTAATAGAATATATATGAAGAAGAGTCCTTAGTACCTTTCTCATAATGGTGTTATCATCAATGGTTCCCTTAGCTCCTCTGATATAATTTACCACTTCCTTTATCCTACCATAATATTGAACTATATTTTCTCCTTGCATTTTCATTTCATCAAACTTACCTCTCAAACTTTCAAATTTGGCTCTCAACACATTTGTATCACCTCCATAGATGGTTTCTAGGGTATCCCACATTTGCTTCATATTTTTTCAATCCTTTATGTCTTCAAACTCATGATAGTTCAGCGATGATGCAATCTCCAACATTGCTTGATTATGTTCCTACTTTTCTCTTAACTGTACAGTTGTGGCAGGTGCAGTGGGGGCTACATAAGAATTTTCAACATAGTGCTTAGCTGAATCACCAATACTAACCAAATGAAATTTCATCAAACTTTTCCATGCAAGGAAGTTATCTTTATTTAGCTTTGGTACCTCCTTCTTATACATTTTGATCTTTTTCTCCAAGTACCTTCAAACTATTTTCAAGAGACCAAAGCTCTGATACCGATTGTTAGATTGAATTTAGAATAACTGAGAGAGGGGGGGGGGGTGAATCAGTTATCCTTAGGTCTAGATGTGCCCATTAAAAATTTATACCAATTTGAACAACTCAGATCTGCTCGGTAGCAATAACATAAAATAACAACATACATATGTAGTTCACTATTCAGATGTAATCAACATGTAGAAACTTAACAGTAAAACTCAACATAAACATTCAGACAAGTTGACACCAAAATTTAACGTGGAAACCCAATATGAAAAAAACCACCAATAAAATTCTATCAAGTTTTCACTCTTCTGAAGTGAGCTCTGTTACGAACCAACCCTATTAAAGGTTAAAAAACACAGTGTTAAGTGTGACCTAGTTAAAGGATTTAATCACCCTGTCAGGAGTGGCCTTGTTAGAGGACTTAGAATATTCCACCTAAATGTCATCTTGCTAAAGGATTTATACAATGAATATTAAGTCAACCTTTTTAAAGGATTTTGACTGATACAATGGTTAGAAAGTAATCAGTAGGTGTGATCTGATACATACAACTTACTTTGAAAATCCAGATCCAGTTCAGCTCTTATGCTAATTCACTGAGTGGCCTCCATTCTTATTTCAATCTTCAAATCTGCTTGGAAATTTGTCAAGCAATCACTCATGTAGCTCTCTGCTTCTCGATTCATCCTTCTCTTCTTAGATCATTCCAATCAGTTAATTAACTATGCAAACCTCTTGCATACTCTTCATACATAGCATCCCTATGAATAACCTCCCGAGGTTATCTTATACCTCTTCATCTAGGTCAGATAAATCTTTTGAAGCTTAATCAAGATTGTAGATCTTAGGTTAGGTCAGATCTAACGGATCTTTACATCTTTAAATTTAATTTACTTCTCCAATGCAATCACAAATTAAATCTTTTATCCATGCATTAATTATGGTTACCCGTACATTTACATAGTGTGGATCAAACGTGCTTATCCTTAATTAACTTTACATATCCCAATAAAATAAATTATGTTGGCCAGAGATCTCAAATCTCAACAATTACCAAAATATTGTTTCTTGGCCAACACTGTGTTCCTCGGCAATTTACTGGTGCTCAGTCATCACTGACTTTGCTCAGGATATATTGTAGCTTGGCACAAACTTTTCTTCAGTAAACTATCATTGAAAGATAAACAACTCATTACTTCTCCAATGTCCCAACTAATCTAGTACCATTGTGATTTCTCATAACTCAACCATTCCACTTGGTCTTCTTGTTAAATCTCCTTCATCAATCAATAGATATGGTACTCAAACAGATAGCAATAGTCTCACCAGTTAAGGTTTGACATCAATGACAAAAAAAAATTGTTTCCATTGTATCTTTCCAATAATATTTCCAATAGATAGATGCTAAATGGAGAGAAATTCTTAATCTACTTGCAGAATCAACTAGCTGTGAGAATCCATTAATTCTCACTGAAACACCTCATATAGAAGAGCAGAAAGAAAAAGCAAGTCTAGAGCACATTGCTTTGGATAATATGGAGGATACTGAGCTGATTGAATTAGATAAAGTCATGGATGATCTTGATATTCAAGATATTACTCACTATGGTTCTGATAAGGATCCATAGAAGGATGATGATGTAATATTCATATCTCTTACGAATCAAGAAAAGCAACAAGCATTGAAGACACCAGGAAATAATGACATGGATGTTGCTGATGAGACATGGCCAGAAACTTCAATCATTGACATAACAAGACTAGACCCTACAAAAAAAATCCAAAAGGATGAATATTTCACTATTCAACAAGCTCAAATCGACGAGCAGGACACACCTCTAGATGTAGCATAGGTGGGCACACAGAAAAATATGCTAGTATTGAGGAAGGCCATCAATCTACTAGAAGGACAAGAAGAATCTACAACAGATACAAGCATACCCAAAGACAAGGGTGATGCAGAAACAAAGGATACAAATGATGAATCCAAAGATACAATTGTAGAACAAGCTGCCACTGATGATCACCAAGAAAAATCTATTGATCAAAATCAAGAAGGAGAAAAACATCAAGGAGAGGAAAAGAAGAAGGAGAAGAGTGAACAAGAAAAGACAGATGATTCTCAAAAGCAAACAAAAGTGAAATCTGCTGATATACCCAAGCTTGATGAAGAGACATCTTCACCTAACCGACAGGTGAACCCCAAGCATAAGGTAAAGGAATTTTCATCTACAAAGCCTTTACCGAGCACCTCAGAGAAAATAAATGAACTAGAAATGGTAGTTCATACATCTGATTCTACATAAATCTCAAGGAAGAAGATGAGCAAGAACACAAATCCAGTCATTCTGGATGAAATAATTGAGATTCTAGTATGTGATCCTATAATATTGGATCCCACTAAGTTGAAAAATTATGCTAGAATTTGTGAAAGGAAATCTATCCAGGATAAGCTAAGAAAATCCACAAAGAATCAAAGGTACTTGAAGTTGCAAACAAAATCCTTCAACAAATTATACCTGATACAGATGTTGATCAAACAACTCCCATGCTTGATCAATTAGTGGTTCTCACTAATGCTATCACATCTCAAAATATAGATGTTGAAAAGGATATGGAAGCAAGACTTGAAAATAAATATGAATTCAAGTTAGAAAAGAAAATAAGCCAAGAAGTGGCACTACAAAAGGTGAAGCTATATGAATTGGTAAGCACATTAGACCCCATAATTTCAGAAGCTATAGCCTTAATTCAAAAATTGTGCACTTTAGATCAAATCACCAAGGAGTATACCAAAAATATAGCACAAATTGATGTTGATCTTCAAGCTAGTGCAGAAGGTCTCACAAACAATGAAGATGCAATAAAATTGCACCAAGACTAGCTCAAGCAAGCTTGGAAGCTGAGACATGATATATAGATTGTAGAAACAAAGTTCAAAGATGAGGTGAATGAGCTTCAAGATCAACTCTTACCAACTCTCACATTACTGCAACAACATATGACACAAGAAAGAACACTTATTTCCACCCCAGAAATGTCTATCCTAGACAACATTTATGATATGCATGACAATATTGAACTAGAGCACATGGAACTGGAACTCCTCAAGGAGAAATGGGAGAAACTGATGGAATATATCAAGAACGGTCACTACCACATTCTTGACACTCTGTAAGTTACACATTTTTGTCAGATTGTTGATAACTTATAAGTGTGATAGCTAAAAGTGGGCCTCTAATTTAGCCATACACTTCAACATGGTCATTGTTCTTCAGTTGCATAGAGGAATGAATATTGATTCATTCACCCTGCATGTCTGAAAGAGTCAACCTGTTGCCTTCTAGAAGGTAGGAGTATGAGCTTTCTCTCAGGTCATTGCAAGCTCAGTGACTACACCGAAGACCTAAATGAAGGATTTAGAGCTATATGATTGATTAAACTAAATGCAAATGCAAATGCAGATTTGCTGTTAATCCAAGCTAGTTATAATTCAGTTTTAGAGCACCAAATTGAAATGTTTAATATTCAATTTTAAACCCAAATTGAAAGTGTGCTCTAAATTAGATTGATTTTCTTGAAAGTAATAAACAACAAATATTAAATAAATGCTAAGAATGCAAGAAAGCTAAGACGAAAATGTAGCATAATAACTTTAATCAAAAATTAGGATCCTTTGTGAGGGCAAATAGTTTCTCATTTATAGAAATCTCTCTCAAACCGACAGTCAAGATTGAACAAAAAAAGTGGCTTAGATTCGATTGAAGAAGCACAATCCATGTGCAAGTGATTTGATTGGTTGAGAGAGTCAGTTGACTGAACTGATTGATCAGTTATTTTGGAAACTTCCAAAGTTAGTTCACAGTTAACTGAAATGTTTCCAAAATGATAATCAGTGGAGAATCAGTTAATTGAGTGGAACTAGATTGTTTCCTTTTTGATAAATCAGTTGACTAGATTTGATGATGTCATATGCATTTTTAATAAATTAATTCATTTTGAATGCACATTTATGATTTTATAATTAATTTAATTCCTTTTCAATTTAATTGATAATTTTGTATTTTTATTTAATTAATATGTCATAACATCAATTAAATAATTAACATAAGATATATTTGCCAATGTGATTTGATTTTAGGAATTAATTAATTAATCAAGTACGATGATCAATTAGGACCTAGGGTTTAGGTCAGATCAGTTTGAATTCAATAATTGCCTATTTGATTTAGGACTTAGGTTTAATCAAGGTTAGGGTTTTTGATTAAGTGTTGAGATTGGGGGTCTAGGGTTTAGGTGACCATTTTTAGGTGATTACATTTTCCCCTCTTTGAATTGATGTGCGATCAACACATTGATTCAAAGAACTATTACTGATGAGATCAAGAATAGTTTGATTTGAAGCGATAAAACCATTCTTTAGAAGAGGGAATCGACTCCGAGCTTGATTGGATGAAGATTGATCAAAAGATATAAAATAGAATGCTCAGTTTGATTTGAAGTGATGAAACTAAACATCTGTCAGGAACTCTTAAACCTTTTTGATTGGTTTGAATGAATAACTAGTTTGATTTGAAGCGATGAAATTGATTACCATTAAGAGATTTGATTAGAAAGAAAATTGACTTGATTTGAAGCGATGAAGCCAATGTGATCAATGTATCTAGTTTCAATAATGAATAGCCCGTATAAGACTGATCTTGTCTGGTTTCAAGTGTAGTCACCACTGTATAAGATTATTGATTAGGTTGCCTTTGATTTCAGATGATCTCAACTTGATTTGATGTGATGAAGCTGAGATGCCCCCAAGCGATGGGGTTTTGATTGAGGATGTGATTACTAGAATGTTGATGTCCTGATCCTGCCCCTCGAAATTGAAATATGGCTAGGTGCTCTAGTGATGAGAAGAAATTTGACTGATTAGACAATTTAGGAAGAAACTAATCTGATTTAGAAAGAGGTCCCACGTGGTTACGACAAAATCTATACTTGATGAGAGATCATGTTGACCAAGATTGACCAATAAGTAAGATACATGGATTGATTAGAAGAAAAGCATGAGAGATTTCTATTGGTTGTACAAGTGGTCAAATTTAGATTTTGATTTCGATCCTAAAAATTGAATCAGGAAAGTTGATTTAGCAAGGGGTGTCATGACCAATTGACGATGAGAAGATTGATCGATTAGAATCTCCGATCCTTCACATTGGATAGAGATAAAGTTATTATGCTGATTTCAACACTATGCAGATGCAGATGTAGATGTAAGACTAACATGAATGCAACCTAAGGTGTAGTCACTGAGCTTTAGCATTGAAAATTTTCATCATTGAGCATTTTTGGAACATCGAAGTTGATACAATCCTTACTGGTGCCATTGCGACCATAAGAATATGAATATGAATTTCATCGGATAAGATATGGGAAACTAACATAAGCATCAAGGTACAAAAGCTGAGATGACCTGAATATTGTTTCCATTTTTAATAGTGCAAGAGCACACCAGTATCAAGGCATTCAAAGCCAAGATAACCATGAGTGTGCGCTTGTGTAAACAAGCAAAGAAATAAAAGTCAAGGAGATAGTTCTGACCTCACCTTGGCGTACAAATAAATAGGATCGAGGGATGTGAGGATTTTTCACCTTAATGCAAGAGCTCTTACCACATACACCCAGTTTATTTGACATTGTTGGATTATCGGGACCACACCAACAAGTAGTAGAAAAAGAAAAGATTAACGAAATCAATGAGAACATGCAGCATACAGATAAAAGTTTAGCATACTTTAGCCAGTTTCAAAGTATTCAGATGTGCATATGTATAGGGTGTTGAGAAACACTGTTGTGCTTGTGAGTGCTTTGTGTTTGATTGCTATCAATCTATTGTTTACATTTGCGGTATCCAATGTGTGTTAAGAAAAAAAGATGTGTCCAAAGATAGTGTTAAGAAACATTGTTGATTATGGTGTTGAGAAACACCTTCTTGCATCAGTAGTGAGTTGTCCTTCAAAAATGACAAGATTACTGACTCTGGTGTAATCGAAAGATGTGATCAAATTGGGGACCCATGCCCCAAGTAGCAAATGATGATAACTAACTTGACTCATACTATGAGGAAAAATCCAATTTGATTGCCCCCAGGTTATGACTCTAGATCAGTTTCAAGCTAGGAGGGTTCTCAGAAGAACCAGAGTGTCACAAAAGTGACTGAACAATATGTACAAACTGAAGCAAAAGATTGATGCCAAGATTGAGCATTGATAGATGGAGCGCTAAGTACAAGAGGTGCTTGTTTACCAAGTTTTCACCAGCTACCTGGAAAGGATTCTATTTAGCATAAATTGACTTTATTTGAAGCAATGAAGCCAATTTGATAAATGTGCCTAGTTTCAGAAATGAATGACTCGTATAAGACCGATCTGTCTGGTTTCGAGTGCATCCATCATTGTATAAGACAATTGATTGGGTTGATTTTTATTTATGATAATCTCAACTTGATGTGATGCGATGAAGCTGAGATGCCCCAAGCGATGGGGTCTTTCTTGATGATGGCGATCATTGAAAACCTGGTAAGCATGCCTCTATCGCCATCCTTTTTTTTTTCAATTTCAATTTTTTTTTGTATTTTTGATTTTTTGATTTTTTTGATTGATGCATCAAGGCACCTATTGCTAGGTTTTCACCAAGATGATCATTTTTTTTTAGGGATTTTTCCAATTTTTAGAGATTACTCTTGTCTCAAGCATGATCACATTCATTTGCCCCCAATGTCTAGCAAGGTAGAGGTCATTACAGATGGATTATAAATCTGATGGATGAGGTGAAAAGACTATGATGGATGAAGAGGGTGAATGTGAACCTCAAAGATAGTCTCCTCAAGATTACCCAAGCTAGGGAAAAAATTATAGCAATGTAGGCTCAGGGAGTGGTGTTGGATAATGTATAAGATAATGACCTAATGTCATGAAAATCATGTGGTCCAAAAGAATGGACATGTCAAGAAGTTTCTAAGAAACTATTTTACATTTTTCGTTCTTCATTTTGATCAAGACCAAGGGGTCAATTTGATAGGATAGGATATAGATATGATAGCGCAATTGAGATAAGCGGTGATGGAGGTATAAGTGGATGGTTTGGATTATGGTAGGAATGCTCAGAGATAGGAATTATAGGCATGGGATAAGCAAGATCATGATAGGGTACCATGGATGAGAGCAAGTGAATACCCTGATGTAAAGGATGATGCATGCCAAGATACACGATGTGTTCATGGATAGGCTCAATCTTGTCAAGATCAGTAGAAGGAACATGGATGCTCACGTGCTAGCTGGATGAAAGATGTGATAGATGAAAATGGAAGGAACTTGCCCCCAAGTGAAGAGTGCAAGCAGGAGGAATTATGCATGACACCTGTTTGCCAGGTTTTCATCATGGTACTTATCCAAGGAACCACAAGAACTGGTTTTCACCATAGGATAGATTGATTTGTCTTTACTTTTGCTACCAAGGTGCCTGTTTACCAGGTTTTCACCAAGGCACTTTTTCTTTTTCTTTTTCTTTTTTTTTGTACTTTTTGATTTATGGAGGAAATTAAGCTTCTGCTCTTTTGATAGTGCTCCTTTGAAGGATATGCTATGATAGGCTAAGGTCGCTGAAAGTATGCTCAAAGATGTTGATAGGGTGATGGTAGGAAAAAATTGATATTGAGGATAAGGAAGATAGTAGCCAAGGATTTATGTGATGGATTGGATAAGAGGGATAGCAGGATATGGGATGGATGGGTAGTAGGTAGGTGATGGAAAAGGTGATGAGATCAACATTGACACACCCCTTGAAGGGTAGTGGAAAAATGGAGGAAAAGTGAATGGAATAGCTCAAGACTTTGATGGATGAGTGTAAATTGATCTTGGTATGCGAGGACCCAAGATGGATGAAGTATTCAAGGTAATGGATTTTGGGACAAGAGGACCCAAAACAGAGTTCGAAGATGAGAGATGTTTAGATGGAGATAAAGTGGAAGTCTTTGGAAGCTTGGATGCCAACTCTGACCTTTCCTTTTTGTTCAAGCCTTTTAAGAGAGACTTGGGAATCCACATAGATTTTGATTTTCTTTTTGTATCCAATTCCTTTGGAAGAGGCTTGGGAATCCACATAGCTTTTGATTTTCCTTTGATTTTGGATGATTTAGAACACAATTCTTCCATGATGGATTTAGGAACCCATATTTGTTTTGATATTATTCTTTGCTTGGACTGAGAATGCAATTCTTCCATGATGGATTTAGGAATCCATATTTTCTTTGATATTATTCTTTGCTTGGACTTAGAACACAATTCTTCCATGATGGATTTAGGAACCCATATTTTCTTAGAGGACCCTTGTGGTCTCTTGAATATTTCCTTTTTATTTTTAATCACATGTAGATTAGATGGGACATAGTGATCTTGATATGTAAGTGGATTCTTTGATTTTTGATTTCTTCATTGTACATCCAAATTGCTTCCAAAAGACTTGGGGAGTTTGGATTAATAGGACTGATATGAATGGTTCATATGGATTGGTTGATAAGGATATTTCAAGGATGTATGTCTTTGTTGATCTTGATAGGGGATAGGGTAAGTGGATGAAAAACTAGTAGGTATAGGCATGTTATATGCAGGGACATAAGGACCCAATATGGATGGAAGGTTTGATGGTTTCATCTTTAAGATATAGGGACCAAGGATGGATTTGGAGGATAGTGAAGGCTGATGCATACATTTGAATGGAGGGATATAAGGTGTGGAAGGGATATCAACATCTTTAGAGTGAGCTACATGACCAAGGCTCTTCTCTTTTGAATTCATCTGTTTATCAATAGGTGCATGAGCATCTTTGACATGAGCAATTTTGATAGGAGCAGCTGAAGCTTGAGGAGATTTGTTATTCTGTAAGTGATTTGGAGGAATGATGTTTTCTTGAGGTGGATCTAGGGGAGCATGACAAGGAGATGATGGGATGCTCTGATCTTGACAAGGAGCTTTAGATGGTGTACAAAGTGTATCTTTCTCTTGATTTTCAATAGGCCTATTAAAGATGCCAGAAAGGATATCTTGATCTTTCTTGGGAGATGGATAAGATATAGAAGGTGTAAGAGTTTCTTCTGGGAAGAAATGGAAGGGGATGATCAAATCATCATGGGACTCTTGAGATATGCAACTTTGGTCAACCATTGGATAAGGATGGGTGATGTCTTGATCTTGATCATTACTGATATGTGTTTCTTCATACTTTGGATTGTCCTCTTGACATGGAGCCATTTCTAAGGACAAGGTAGGAGTACTGGTCTCTATGAAGGATTCTTGACACGTTGATGGACAATCATTTTGAATATGCATGACAAGCGTTGAAGCACATGGATGCATTGGGTCTATGATCTTTGAAGCTTGAGAAGGACTTGCAGTCATATGTGGAGTAGCTTGGATCTCTTTTAGAGATAGTCCTTGAGAGTAAACATAGTCGTCATTAGGTTCAGTTCTTGATGGAGATGGTGTGGCTAGTTTTGAAGCTTTAGGAGATGGATGAATGGTGGAAGAAGTAGATGTGATATGTGAACCATTGCTAGACATGGATTCTTGATATTGATCATGCTCGAGATTAGATGAATCATTAGGATTGTCAACTTCAATTATGCCATCATCTATGAGATCTTGGATTTTATGTTTCAACTCCATGCAAG
>MU225096.1:608532-637981 GCA_018584345.1 Thuja plicata
ACCATAAATGAGCATATCAATCATATCATCATCCACAAAATATAAATGTAAATGTATAGTTCTAACCATCATAATAAAATGTCCAAGTCAAAAGTCCAAGTATCACCATAGGAGAGGGTATTACAAACAATATGTACAGTCAGTCATTAAAAGGGGGAAATGATATGTATAGTCAGTCATTAGAAAGAAATAAAAGGGGAATGTATAGTACAAAGGCAAGTATACATTTACATATACTTATACTATACCGATTCATACAGTTAGGGGGAGTCATATAATGACAAGGATATTTACATGGTGTACACACTAAACACTTTAGTATTTTGCAGATATCAATTTTTGATACTAATGTCAAAGGGGGAGATTGAAGACATTATATTTTGCCATTAGTTTATGCAAGGAAAAACATGATAAACACTGTCGGTTTATACTACACCGACAGACAAGGCACAACACTACCTGACACCAAGGTTACCAATATTGCTAAAGTATAAAGCATCTTGATGAAACACTATTTAGTGTTACCCGATGACAGAAAATACAAAGGAACCCGACGAGTAACCAATAGTGCAACCCAAAAAAAAATCAAGAGTGGAACCTGACAGATCAAGGAAACCTGACAAACAGTTCAAAGAAGGAACTCCGATAGACTTTCATTTCACACCAACAATTTGATACCGAGAGTCAGTTACATCCCGCAAAAAGTTCATCTAACTTCCACGTCAGATAAATCATTGAAGTTTTATATTTAGCTTCTTGATTTTTTTAAATCCATTACATGAGGGAAAAGCAATGTAAATTATTATTGTTTCTATTAGTTTAACTAATTTAAAACATGCAAACTAAAGGATCAATATCAAGTTGTATACCTTAGATCTAGAGCTAACATTGTAATGTGTGATTCTAAAATAGGTCAAAATAACTTGTATAAATAGATGCTCAATCAATTGTGAACATGTTGTTCGATGATGATTGTAGCCACTGAGAGCATCTAAGGATCAGACAAGAGAATACATGCAAAAGCATAGACAAAGATCAAATCAGTTTTCAAGAACAAGAACTAAGGCTACCGACAAGCAAGAAAAGGTATTAATCAATCACTATAGGTGATATTGATATACTATAAGCTTTAATGGATCTGTAAATAGAAATTATAGATTGCATACAGTCAGGTCATACATATTGTACACATTCTAACAAGTGGGGTACACTTAAGAAATCCTTTCAAGGAATGTGGATTTAACAATCCTATTGTGAATCTCTTAACCGAGTGCACACTACATCAGTGTTGCTAAAGCTCTTAACAAAGTAGATCCTAGAAGGTCTCCACATTAATATTCCTAATAGGGTAGATCATCAAAAGTGATCAAATTGTAAGCCTTAACTAACTCCCTTCCATTTTTTCAGGTAGTGGAGTTTTTGTGGGTGCCATCCCCACCGCAGTTTTTACTTCCTCACAGGAGTTTTCTGCAATATCATATCTTGTGTTATGTGTCTATTACTTTCATGAATGTTTCTATGAATGTTACATATAGTTAAGTTTATGAATTAATATTGCATGCATAAGAAATAACGTTAGATTTGGTCTGTAATACAATAAATTTTGATTTCTAATGAAGTAAGGTGAAAAGTGTTAGAAAATTTAGAGGTACTGATTCACCCCTCCCCTTTCAGTACTACTTCCCATTAATCCCAATAGTGGAAAAAGTGGAAGTTATGTGTTTAGGGGCCAAATTAGGAAAGGAAGTGTTTTGGAGACCTATCTGAGGTGGAATTATCCTATATATGCTATTTGTTAAGTTATTGAGTTTGTTGACCATGTTTTATGCCAAAATCCCAAAAGTTGTAAAAGTTGTCAATGTTGTCATTGACAACATTGACAACATTTGTTGCAAGATTGCATTTTTAGGTTAATTGGTTCCTTAACTATCTAAAATCATCAAGATAGGGATTTTTTCAACTATATGAGGCCTCCATCGACCTATGAACAAGGTTGGATGACATTTTGAAAATAGAGTAATTGAAGAGTGACAAGTTTTCTATGTATTTTGAAGCTTTTCTTTGGTTGTAGTACGTTAATGTATTACATTGACTTCTGTAATGTTTGAAGAAGTTTGGGTGGTTCATTTTTTGATTCTCTATGGTGGTAGATTAGCATTTTTTATAGTTTTTTGTTAGTTTGTAAAATTATTTTATTTTAAGCCCTGTCACTGGTCTGAACCAGGAATGATATGCAAATGAAGTCATAGCTCAGC
Organism: Thuja plicata; assembly: GCA_018584345.1. Lineage (NCBI taxonomy): Eukaryota > Viridiplantae > Streptophyta > Pinopsida > Cupressales > Cupressaceae > Thuja > Thuja plicata. Next base: position 610,788 of record MU225096.1, read on the forward strand.
ATTCCATCATAGACTTTGTACAGGCTCTTGGGATGGGTGAGGTGAATCCATGTACTATGTGTGTACAGAAGGAGGGGCCCTGGGCAGCTTGTCTTCTATTTTTACAATGATGCCCTAGGCGAGCCTGTTGTGCATGGCTAGGGTCTGCAGAGCATTGAAAGTGAGTTACAGTGGGTTAAATGCATTGGATCCTTCAACTTGAGATTATGGACGGGTAGAATAGTGTGTGGAGGAGCCCTAACTTGAAAGATAATTTTGGGAGAAGTGTTATAAATTCCAAGAAACCAAATCTTTGTGCAGACAGTCCTATTGCTTAGTAATCTTGATTTTTAGGCATGATTCTAGTTTTCAGGTGTACGGATAGTTTGGGGAGTGGAAACTAGTGAAATATTTTAAAGTTCCATAAAGGGTGTCTGGAATTAAAGTTTGTTTTGGTACATTTTAAGGATTGTTAGAAGTTATATGTAGAAAAGTGCCTAAATAGGTCTAATGCTTGTAGCCCTATTTTGGGTGTGTCTGGTGTATGAATTGGAACTTGATTAGAGTCTCATTTAAAGAAGTGTGGGTAAGCATTGGATTGGATCCAATTGACATATTTTAAATCCTATCTCTCCACATTGAAGTGATCTTGAACCTTATGGGCCAAACAGTGAATATGGTGCAAGAAGAGCACTATAGCTAGGAGATGTGTAGTTTGATTTATTGATTGGTGGACACAAACTAAATCAGAGAATTTTCTTGAGAAGAGGGACCTTAGATGGTAGGGTTAGTGAATAACCCTACTAGGCTATAGAAGAGGCCTATTGAAGACCCTAGTAGAGTACAGGGTAAAGAGAAAGGTTTGTGTTACATTAGATTGGTATCAGAGCAAGTTAAAGACTTGGGAAGTCAGTGTATGTCTCCAGCTACTGATGAATCAATAGGAGAGTAAAGAATGGTGACTAATGAAGAGATAGCTAAAGAGGTGGATGAGAAAAAGGAGAATAACAGACTCCTTGAAGAATCTTTAGAAGGAATGAGGATAAGGCTAGAAGAACTTGCAAATGCAGCAGCTAGGAACAAAGAACTTGAAAGTAGTGATAGCGGTAAAATGATTGATGAGGAGGACATTATCCCTGAACCAGACCCACCATTTAATAAAGAGCCATTCTTGAAGGCCATCAAAGAATTAGGTGGAAAAGCATTGGAAGGGATACCCCTGTTTAGTGGGAAGATGGATATTGAGGCAGTGATGGATTAGGTTGAAGGAATGGAGAACCATATCAAGTGTGAAGGGGTGATGGAGGCACAAAAGCTAAAGGTGGCCAAATAAAGACTCAAAGGGTTATCCCTACCATGGTGTAAATACCTTAAAGATGAGAGGGTTAGATTGGGTAAGAAACCCATAGCCAATTGGAATATAATGGTAACTAAGCTAAAGGAGAATTATCTACCAGAGGACTATGAGATCCAACTTCATAGGAAAAGAAATAATTTGAAGAAAAAAGACTTGGATGTGGCCTCTTATACAAAGGTGTTTCAAAGATTGTGTCTTAGGTCTAATAAAAAAGAAGAGGAATCAATAAAGGTGTCTAGGTACTTGGGTGGATTAAAATGGAACATCCAAGAAGAGATCAGTTTGTGGACACCGACCACACTTCAGAGGTGTCATCAATTAGCCCTAAGGGTGGAAGAAAAGAATACGAAGAAGGGTGACACTAACTTCAAAAATAGAGGTAGAGGAAGAGACCAATGGGGTTAAAGGGGAGGCTGCCAAGGCAAAGGCAATGAGAAAAGGACACAAGGTGAGAACAAACTAACAGAGCATAATACTAAAAGCACTCCAAGAGGGGGTTATAATAGAGGTAGGGGTAATAAATGAGGACCTAGCATAGGAAGAGGAGGTAGAATTAACTCATATTTTGCAAGTATGAAGTGTTACAAGCATGGTCAATTAGGCCATCCAACATATAGATTCCCTGAGAAGCCTACTGCTTAAAATCATGATAAGAGAGTGGCCTATGCTCATGAAGACACTTCAAGTGTCAAAGCACCTGAGATTGACCATCTAGATTTAGAGATGAGTGAAAACCTAATGTTTAGGAGGGTGTTGATAAGACAACCAATTAAGGATGAACCTAAGCATAGGAGGGATTTTTTTAGGATAAGATGCAAGATCCTTGGCAACATTTGTAAGGTGATAGTGGACTCTGGTTCCAGTAACAATATCATATCAAAGGAAGCAGTCAACAAACTCAAGTTGACCAAAATACCCCATGTGAATCCATATAAGGTGACATGGCTTAACAAAGGCCAAAGTGTATTGGTGAGTGAGTAGACCTAGGTTGAATTATTTATAGCAAGGTATACGGATAAAATATTGTGTGACATCCTACCAATGGATGCTTGTCATTTTCTATTAGGAAGACCTTGGAAATTTGACAATGGGGTAGTGTATGATGGAAAGGAGAATTCTATAACTTTCAAGAAAGGAGGTAGAACTTTCAATATTCAGTCTCTGCTAGAAGAGGAGGAGCCACGGTCCAAGACTCCTTACATCATGTTGTGTAGTGGAAAGGAGTTTGTGAAATATCTTAGGGATGAAGATAATGAAGGATATGTAATTGTTCTTAAGCCTAAAGAAGAAGAGAAGCTTGTCAAGGAGCCCTTGCCAGCAGAGATACAAGAATTGCTTGAGAAGTATAGGGATATAGTGAGTGATGGAACTATTGAAACCTTACCACCTATAAGAGTAATAAGTCATCAGATAGAATTTTTGCCTGATGCATCTTTTCCTAATAAGGAATCTTATAAGCTAACCCCTGATCATAATTTGGAAGTGGCTAGGCAAGTACAAGAACTCTTGGATCAAGGCTTGATCAAGAAGAGTATAAGCCCATGTGCAATCCCGGTTGTGTTGGAATCCAAGAAGGGAGGAAAATAGAGACTTTGCACAGATTCAAGGGCCATAAATAGAATTACAATAAGGTATAGGTTCCCCATACCTAGGATTTAGGATCTCATGGATTGCCTTGGAGGGGCAATGTACTTTACCAAGTTGGATTTAAAAAGTGGTTATCACCAAATCAGGGAGAAAGAAGGGGATGAGTGGAAAATGGCATTCAAAACTACAGATGGATTATATGAATGGCTTCTGATGCCATTTGGCCTCACAAATGATCTGAGCACATTCATGAGACTCATGAATGAAGTGCCCAAAGAATTCACAGGGAAGTTTTTAGTTGTATATCTTGATGATATACTGATATTTAGTAAGACAAAAGAGGAGCATATCAACCTGGTAGAGGCTATGTTGTAGAGATTAGATGAAGAGAAGCTGGCTATCAATCTTGAGAAATGTGAGTTCTTCAAGCAAGAACTAGTATACTTGGGATTTGTAGTGTCCAAAGGGTCCTTAGAGATGGATCAAGATAAAGTTGCATCTATCCAATACTGGCCACCACCTACCACAGCCACTAAGGTAAGAAGTTTCATGGATTAGCCCAATTTTATAGGAAATTTATTAGAAATTTTAGTGGTATTTGTGCACCCTTATTAGATACTATCAAGGGTGGGGTAAAAACTAAGTTTAGGTGGAACTTAGAAGCACAAAAAACATTTGAGATGTTGAAGAAACAAGTAGCCACACAACCCATCTTAAAGTTGCCTAGTTTTGATAATTTGTTTACTATTGAATGTGATGCAAGTGGGATGGAAGTAGGGGGTGTGTTAATCCAAGAAGGTAGGCCAGTAGCATTCTTTAGTCAGAAATTAAATGAAGCTAAGAAGAAATTATGTTCTTATGACTTGGAACTATATGCCTTAGCTCAGTCAGTTAGAAAGTGGAGGAATTATCTATAGCCCAAAGAATTTTTTGTGTTTACTGACAACCAAGCCCTTAGTTATATCAATACTCAAGAGAAACTAAGTAATAGACATCTGAAATGGATGGAATATTTGCAAGAATTCACATTTACAATTAAGCATAAGAAAGGGAAATTGAACAAGGTTGCAGATGCACTAAGCAAGAGATTGTTGAAATTCCAAGAGGTTTAGTTGAATAGAATTCAAATTGATAGTTTCAGAGATCTCTACAAGGAAGATGAAGACTTTGGTGAAGCATACAAGGTGTGTGTTGATTTTCAGAATCATTTCCATAGCAAGTTTTCTTATTTTACTTTTCAAAATAGATTATTATTTAAGGGTAACCAGTTTTATGTTCCAAGAGGTTCCATGAGAAAGAATCTCATACAAGAGAAACACAATGGGTGTTTGAGTGGTTATTTTGGTATGAAAAAAACCTTGGAGCTTGTGCAAAGGTTTTACCATTGGCCAAAGTTGGTAAGAGATGTTACTAGGTATGTTGAGCAGTGTGTAATATGCATGAAAGCCAAAGGAGGAATAAGTAATATAGGTTTTTACCAACCTTTACCAGTCCCTAATAGGCCACGGGAGTGTGTGAGCATGGACTTCATAGTAGGTTTACCCAAAACAAAGCAAGGGCATGACAACATTTATGTAGTGGTTGATAGATTTATCAAAATAGGACATTTCATTCCCCACAAGACTACTCATGATGCTAGCCACATAGCTTGTTTGTTCTTTAAGCAGATTGTGAGAATCAATGGTTTTCCCCTAAGTAATGTATCAAATAGGGATGTGAAATTTATGAGCCATTTATGGAGAACTTTGTGGACTAGATTGGGTACTAATCTATCTTTTGGTTCAGCCTACCATCCTTAAATAGATGGCCAAACTGAGGTGGTCAACAGAGTGTTGGGTAACCTATTGAGGTGCCTAACTAAATAATATGGTCAAACATGGAATGTGCTCATTCCCCAAGTAGAGTATGCTTATAATGATAGCAAGAACAAAATCACAGGGAGAAGCCTATTTGAGATAGTTTATGGGATGGACCAAAGAGGTGTGTGTGTGTGCTTGGGGATCTTGGAAGCATGGAGTACAGGAGTGGTCATGATGGGGAATTCACTCAAACCATGAAGGAGATCCAAGAATAGTTCAAGAGGACCATATAATATAGTACACAAAAGTTGAAGGCCAAAGTTGATGAAAAGAGGAGAGACATTCACTTTGAGGTAGGTGACTATGCGATGGTTCACTTGAACAAATCTAGGTTACAAAAAGGTGTCCCTACTAAACTTTAGATGAAAGGGGTGGGACCTTGCAAGATCATAGCCAAATATGGGGCTAAGGCATACAAAATAGACTTACCTTCAGATTTGAGCATATCTCTAGTGTTTAATGTCCAAGACTTGATCCAATTCAAAGGGAAGATAGATGAGAGGGGTCAAATCAGTCAAGGGGTCAGTGGTGATGTTGAGGCTACTGTATTACCTCCCAAGCTAGATTTAGAAGCTAACAAAGTTCTAGATTCAAGAGTCAAGAAGACTACAAAGCATAAGGTGTACATGGAACACCTCATCAAGTGGAAGAATAGGCCTAAATCAAAGGCCTCATGGATTGAAGAAGCAGACTTCAAGAAGGTGGGCATCTCTAAAGAAATTTTTTTGACATGAGTGAAATAACTTTCCTTTGTGGGGGAGTATGGTGTAGGAGCACCTATGTAAGGCTAAAATGTAACCTAGGGCTTCTAAGTTGTTTTTGGCTTGTAGTGGTTCTAGCCAAACCAGTAGTGCAATAATAGGACTAGGTGGGTCTTAGGATGTGTGAAGGTTTATTTTGGAGGTCTTATTAGTTCTTTAGTGTTTTCCTTGCAAGAAATGTTCAAAGTTGTCATTTATACCCATATTGCCTATGTAGTGGCAAAAGTTGAAATTATGTATTTAGGGGTCAAATTAGGAAAGTAAGTTTTTTGGAGACCTATTTAAGGTGGAATTATCCTAGATATGCTATTTGTTAAGTTATTGAGTTGGTTGACCATGTTTTATGCCAAAATCCCAAAAGTTGTAAAAGTTGTCAATGTTGTCATTGACAACATTTGTTGCAAGATTGCATTTTTGGGAAAATTGGTTCCTTAACTGTCTGAAATAATTGAGATAGGGATTTGGTAAACTATATGAGGCCTCCCTTGATATGTGAATAAGGTTGGATGACATTTTGAAAATAGAGTAATTGAAGAGTGACAAGTTTTATGTGTATTTTGAAGTTTTTATTTGGTTGTAGTAGTTTAATGGATTAGATTGACTTCTGTAATGTTTGAAGAAGTTTGAGTGGTTTATTTTGTGATTCTTTGTGGTGGTATATTAGCATTTTGTATAGTTTTGTGTTAGTTTGTAAAATTATTTTATTTTAAACCATGTCACTGATCTGAAACTAGGCAGGCTATGCAAATGGAGTCATAGCTCATCATTACACTGTAGCCTTTGCACGGGCTCTTGGAATGGGTGAGGTGACTCCATTTAATATCTGTGTATAGAAGGAGGAGCCCTGGGAATATTGTCTTCTATTTTTTCAATGATACCCTAGGTGAGTCTGTGGTGCATGGCTAGGGTCTATAGAGCATTGCAAATGAGTTACAATGGGTTCAATGCATTGGAGTCTTCAACTTGAGATTATGGAGGGGTAGAGTGGTGTGTGGAGGAGATCCAACATGAAGGATAAGTTTGGGAGAAGTTTTTTAAGTGCCAAGAAACCAAATCTTTGTGCAGACAATCCTATTGCTTAGTAATCCTAATTTTTAGGCGTGATTCTAGCTTTCAGGTGTACGGATAGTTTGGGGAGTGGAAACAAGTGAAATCTTGTAAGTTTCCATAAAGGGTGTCTAGAAGTAATTTTTTTTTGGTACTTATTAAGGATTGTTAGAATTCATATGCAGAAAAGTGCCTAAATAGGCCTAATGCTTATAGCCCTATTTTGGGTGTGTTTGGTGTATGAATTGGAACTCAATTAGAGTCTCATTGCAGGAAGTGTGGGTAAGAACTATATTGGATCCAATTGAACTATTTTAAATCCTATCTCTCCACATTGAAGTGATCTTGAACCTTATGGGTCAAATAGTGAAGATGGTGCAAGAAGAGGACTATAGCTTGGAGATGTGTAGTTTGATTTATTTATTGGTGGAAACAAACTCAATTAGAGAAGGTTCTTGAGAAGAGGGACCTTAGAAGTTATGGTTAGTGAAGAACCATAATAGGCTAGAGAAGAGGCCTATTGAAGACCCTAGTGGAGTATAGGGTAAAGAGCAAGGTTTGTGTTTCATCACATTAAATGCTCAAAATTGACATCTCCTCTAAGCCTATGTGTTTCTTATGTGGCTCCTATATGGATTCCATATAGATGCCACCTCACCTAAGCACTCCTCTTCCCTCAAAAAATCTATAAATAGATGGTTTTTCTCCTTGCATTTCATCTCTCAATTGTGCATTGTTATCATGCTAGAATAACTCTAGAAATTCATAGTGTTTTTATGCTTTCAATCTTAGTTCTTGTTTAATTCAATTAGCTATTAAATGTTAGGATAATTTGGTGATGTATCAAGTTTGTTTCTTTCCTTTCATACCATAGTAGTTTAAACTTCATTGTATGAAGCTTTGAGACTAGCTACCTCATACTAGTGCTTGAATTATTCCTCATCCATTTTCTCTTGCAATTTAGACTTTCATCCACAATAAAGAAAGCATTTTTTCTTGGGGATTAACTAGTTGTGTTTTGAGAGAGCACATCCACAATCCTTCTCTTGAAAAAATCTAATAATTCTTCAATAGGGTGCAACTTATTGTAGCTCAATCTGATGTTTTGAGTATTTATCTTGTTGTTTCATGCTTATTCATATTTTAGATAATTATATGTCCTAACCCACTAATGTTTGCATGTTTGATCTTGATCCCAACTAATTGAATATTTATTCATACACATTATGGCACCCTCGGTGGGACCCACATTCCAAAAAATTTCTTAAATATCCTTCTTTTTTCTCAAAATTTCATCAAGCTCTCGGATCAATGTCTCCGTTTTACATAGAGGCATCTGGACATACGTCGGTTCCTTCTAAATTGTCATTTGATGTCTTCTCTGAACCAGCATCTCTCACCTGCATTGGCATTTTTGCTGTGGGACTTTCTTGATAGATTTTAGGCTCACAATATTGTTGTTTGTACGTTCCTTTAGGGGTTTTGTTGTATTTTGGCACTTTAGAATTCTATTTTTAGCAGAGATTGGTTTTTGTAATGGGTCCTAATGCCAAAATTCTTCCTAATTGATCATTAATGTTAAAAATGCTATATTCACTCTATTTCTAACAATTTTTGGGGTGCTAACATTCTGGTTTTTAACAGATATTTATTAGAAAAGAAAGGTTTTTTGCACATTTTGTTGTGTCTTGCAGGTCGCAGAGGCGTCAGCCCATATGTTAATTCATCCTAAATTGTCATTCGACGTCTATGCACTGAACCAATGTCTCTACTGGTATTTAGTTAATTTTTTTTTTGGGTTTATTTTTACAACTCTGTCATTTGTAACTAATAATTGAATTGACGTCTTTGCCTGTAATCAACATTTGTGCCCATTTTGCATATTTTTGTGGTTACTAATGAATCTCTAGGTGGTTTTTCTTGATCTAAAATTCTTGTCAAAGAACAAACACTTGGAAAACTACTAATATGCCTTCTTGCAGCCAGCTTGCCAAATAAAATCATTTGAAACTACTCACATTGTTCTACAGGTTTCCTAAGTTGAATCAACCAAACGAACATGCTTGATTAGTGTTTTCTATGAACTTAGCTTAATTAGGAGGTTTTTTGTGTGATGCAAATCAAGTTTTAGGGGATTATGCTCTCTTTCATTTTGGGAAGATTAGAAACTTAGACATACTTGATTTTTTTGGACAAGTAATCTTTTGGGAATTAACCAAGTGCTTTGATTGTTTGGGAGAAAAACACATTGGATCTAGGAGAGTATGTTGTTTTCCCATTGTGGTAAAATCAGAAATATACACTCCTTTTATTTCCAATCCATGTTTTTCAAGTTAATCCTTTAGTTGGGCCTGCCAGTTCAGGTAAAAATCTCCCGGGAATGACCCATGTGAAAACGAGGTGTAAGTCACACCACTCCAACTCACGTTAATTAAATTTACTTCTTGGGGTTAAAGCATCAAAATTCAAAAATAATTTGAGCTTATACTTGATTCACGCCTAAGATAATGTCAGCTCGTGAGGTCTTAATCATGTTCATGTGATTGCTTGTGCCAAGGTGCTTTGTGGGGCTATACACCTCAATAGTGCTTGCACAAACACAAAGGACATATTCAAACAAAGATCCATACTAAAAAATGTTAAAGTAGTAGCCTACCTAATTCATCTTCGAAAGCTTGATAAATTTTGTACAAGGAGGATAGTAACCTCCCCAAGATACTCACACATTTGTGCCACCTTGATCATTTGGAATTGACTAATACAACATAATGAGTGGATTCATTTTGTGCTTGGCAATGACCATATTCTGATTAGCTCTCATGTGTGTTCCTACATTTGTGGGTAAATATTTTCAAGCTAAGATAAATTCCTTAGGTAGGCATTTCTTGAGTGTTCTCAAAGCATTGGTGACTTGAACATACACAAATTTATTATCAATCAAATTTGTCACAATAGCTTGTATCCCTCAAGGAGGTCTTTTTGCTTGTTGGATTGTTTTAAGATGCATGAATGTTCCCGTTTGAATCAAGGTATACTTAGCATAGTTAACTACTTTGATGTATGATTGAAACTTGTTCTTTCCATTGAACACATTCAACCAGGTTACCTCAATATCAACCAATCTTAATAAAAAAGAAGTGATTATCTTTTTCAAGTCCATCCTATTTGATCACACATGTACAATTCGGGGAAACATAAGGAAGAAAAAATTAAACTACCCCATATATACTAAGAGTAGAAGTTCACCATTCAAGAGGCCAAGAAGTATCAACATATTATGAAATCCATCAAGAAAGAGATCCAAGAATGTGAAAAGTATGACAAGATCATTTTCAAAAAGCTTTCATGCTTCATGGGCAAGTATCATTTGAACCACACCTTTATAAACTTTGAGAGATATGACTAGTCGACACATCGCAACAACCTGTCCATTTACTCTTCTTCATCCCAAAGATTGCATTTCTATCATTCCATTTTAGAATCACCCTAAGTCATCCCTTTAGGTAATAATTACCCAAACAATCAAAACCTCAAACCTAATCCCAATACATTTTTTAAGAAAAACAAAAAACATAAACATCTCATACTTGGTGACATATCCTTATGAGTTGTTTAAAACCTATATCCTAATCAAAACCATCCCTTAGCTTTATTCCTTGACTAAGCATCATATAGGATATCTCACTTTGTCCTTGTAACTTCATCACCATGATCTAAAGGTTGGTTTTCATTGATAAATAAGCTCTTCTTACGAAAGACCACAAGTTTTTCTTAGGTTTAAAAAATCACATTCATTTAAACCTACATTACGAACAACACCTCATTACCTTATTGACACCAAGTCACCCCTTAAAGTATTTAGGATATCCTCATCAGTTTGAGTCATCATCAACAACGTTAGGTATCATTCTCATATCCAATCCTAATTCTTGCATCATCATCATCATTAAACATCCTAGGAATATTTGCACACCATCTTTAGGAATTTTTCTCCCTAAGTCTCATCTTGCATCATTCATCCTAGGACACATTTCATGTCACCTAAAACTCATTCCTAGAATAGAAAGGTTATGGACTCCAATCTTGTCACTAGCTTGTCCGACCCAACAATGGATCCAAGTAATGCCATGGTCTCTTTTGACCCCCAACACCAAGTGAAAGTCAAACACGTATGGTTCGATCCCAATGAGGTCCCTACCACCAGATCCATGGAATATTTTATGAGTCATCCAAGATACACAAACATGATTAGTGCCATCATAGGCCACAATAGTGCTACCATTTTTGCTAACTATCAACACAAGGGTATCCCTCTTCGACTAGGACTACAACCACTACATAGAGCATGTCCCATACATATCCCTGTCAACATGTTTCAATCCATGGTGGAAGAAATCATTGAACCAAGCCGAAGAAAATCCTAAGTCACCTCACTCATACACCACTTACTCCAACCAACCACTACCAAACCTATAGTGCATACTGAAGCACACTCAACTCCCTTCTCCATTATTTGAGCTTCATCCTCTTATCCTCCTCCACCTCTAGCATCTCAACCAACCCAACACACTGCTACTCAGGCCACATAACCTATTGTTAACCAATTAGTTGTTTCCCAGCCTATTACTACCCATCCAATTTATACTCAACCAATCATGTCGCAACCACTATTTACGCAAGCCTCAACCACTTCCATAGAAACATCATTACCTCCCCACATTCTTCAACCACAATAATAGAAACCGCAGTTCACCATAGACATGCAACCTATGGGAGCCTTCAATCAACCCTTGTTCCCTCAAGGTCCTACATTCCATGCTCAATTAGTAGTGTCATCCCAAAATCCTTTGGCACCCCAACTCAACATCCAAGCACAACCCAATGCATCTACTTTGCAGCACACTTCCCAAGCCCCCAAACCTCACAAGTCATTTAATCCTCCACTTATAATTATTCCCAGATCACTTTACAATCCCTTGGGGTTCCCATCCATTAACATATCACCAATCCTCCTACCTCCCAAGTGCAACAGTAATTCTTCAACCCTTTCAGACAACCAACTTAGCCTTACCAACCCACATTCACAAACTACTTGGTCATGCTACCATCTATAGTAGCACCAACCATTCCACCTCCGCAAAAACCAAGTACTTACACTTGAATCAACCATCTTGTTCCCTCCTCCAGAAGTTAAACCCGCAAAACACCAATCTATCCTATGGTGTTGCTAACACCTAGCCATACTATGTAGGCAAAACATACACTCGCCTAGCCTATTAGTGGCCACAACCAACACAACCCATATATCAAAAACCTTTGCAAACATAGCCAAATTTACCTCCATTTCCCCAGTATCACTATGTCTATCAATAGAAACCACTACTCCCTTTACAACCCATTTACACAACTAGCCAATCTCCTTATCATACACTGCAATATCCCCCACAAAATTCTCCATACCCTCCTGCACCATTTGACCCATATCAAGCACATGAATCCAATATATTGGGGGCACCCACTCCAAAACCTATCAACTCAGAGTGGAAATAAATGAAGAATACTCTCAAAGATCTCCGTGTAAGGACTAAAAGTAAGACCTTCAAGTTCAAGGAGGTATGTTCGTATCCATTCAACCACTCTATCACAACTCTCCCCTTCCCCAAGAACTTTGAGACTCCTAAATTTGATAAATACAGGGGGAAGGTAGCTCTTGTAATTCATGTTAAGGAATCTTACATAGCTTGCCAAGAGATTTCTTACAGTGACAACTACCTCATGTTCATCTTCCCAAAGAGCCTAGGTAGGACCGCTCTTAAATGGTTCTATAAAATCCCTTATGGCATAGTCTCAAAATTTGCATAACTATCTGAAAAGTCTATTTCCCAATATGCACACAACATTGAGGGAAAGATATCTCTCCTAGATCTCTCCAACTCCAAAAAAAAGGGCGGAGAAATCTTGGTAGATTACCTCCAATGATGGAAAGGACTCACCACAAGACTATCATATCAACCCCTCAAAAAACATCTAATGAAGATATTCATTGATAATATGCACCCGAAGTTATCTCATCATATGTGCATGAACTTCCTACAAACCTATCAAGAGATCCAAGGAAAGGGAATGGACCTGGAAAAGGGCCTCCTAGACAATGGTAAAATCAAGCACTACAAGGAACCTCAACATGGCAGGGCCAACAATGATAGATCATGGTATTGGAAAGAGAACAAAAGTGCAGTGACTAATGGTGCCACAAACACCAAATATGTCCAAATTGTTGTAGCCTACCCTAAAATGCATGCATCAGCATAACAAAAACTCACACTAGAATAACAGAAAACCACACCATACTACCCACTACCTGGGATAGTTTATTAGCTATCCATGCAGAATTACCAACCTCTAGCAAATCAAACAAATTCTATATCATTCCCACAAGGAAAATCCAAACCTTGAGCCCAGAATACACAGAAGTGCATGTTCACTCCTTTAGGTAAACCCATCGATGCCATCTTCCAGAGAATGACCAAGGCCAACATGATTGTATACCAATAGACTCAATCATTTGAGGAGTCTACTCCCAAGTATGCATGGTATAAAGACAAAGGGTACTGTGACTACCACCATGTTAAGGGACATGCCACCCTAAATTTCATGAAGCTAAAGCACTACATCTAAGATCTCATAGATCACAAGGAAATCATAGTTGGTTCTCTAGCATAGACCTCAACTAATGCCAACTTTCAAATATACCAAAATGTGTCTCCACAACACAAACACTAGCAAAGGATCTGCCAAGACCAATCCACCCCCAAACCAAGGAAAAGGAAAACAAGGAGAAAATGTTGATTGAAAGGATTACACAACTTACTAAATCAACTAAAATAATTTAATTGGTTATATCTCATAGGTTGATCCCACTATCAATGTAATCCATGTCAAAGGTTATGATATTCAATGCACTATCACCATGTGTAGCGAAAGAATCTCTCTCGTAGGTACCACTACTATTTCATCCTTTGGTGCACAATACAATCTCTTGGAACACCTTGGGAATACACCCACACAAATATCTATCCTAGATCTCCTTCGCACTTCACCCATCCATCAGGAGATCCTCAATAAAGCCCTACAAGAGTCTCATGTCCCAAATGACATTGACCCTACCCAATTCCAATCCCTTGTACACCATTTATTTTCATCCAACAAAATCTCATTCAAAAATTCCAATATGTCATCCATTGAGTCATATCATAATCTCCCACTTTGCATCACTTTCATGGTCAATGACTTCATCGTCAAATAGGTCATGATAGATAATGGTTCGGTCCTAAATATGTACACTTTAAAATTCATAAATCAAGTGGGGTACACTGAAGAAAACATAAACAACAATGTCATAACTATCAATGCATGTGATAATCTAGAATGTACCTTTCAAGGTACCATCTCACTACCTATCCGGTTAGGCCCAACAATACAAAACACAATATTTAATGTTGTCGATCTTGACCTCTTGTTGAACATCCTCCTTGGTCACATGTAGATCCATTCCATGAAGGTCGTTCCCTCCAGATTCCATCAATGCATCAAATTCCCACATGACAAATATGAAGTCACCATCCACGGTGATCCCAGTCCTTCATATACTATCACGCATTGGAAGCCTCTTTTCCACACTTAAATCATTTCCCAAGGATTGATATTGGCACTTTAATCACCAGCTCCTTCTGAACCTATGCCAAACCAGAAACCATCCTTGCCTCCACACTTTCTAGTGTCATGATCAACAATAGAGGCTATAGGGAATACAACCTATCAAATGCATTTCTAGTTTGAGCCCTACCTATGGACCCAAACACTTGAGTACTTCCATCTCACCAAGAACCATAAGAGAAAAGTAAAAAATTAACCAACACAGATGGGCTCATTTGTATCCCATGGAATCTTGAATAGTCAGGAACTGGAGCCTAACATCAATAGATGGTTATATCGAGATCCTTAAGCCCCTGATGAAAATCTCCTTGGTTACTTTAAGGAAAAATAGCCACACTCACACAAGCTAAAAACATAAAAACTTAACTACCAAGGAGGTGGTTTATGCCGCAAAGAGGGTGGTATGAAGGCTCCCATTGAGCCTCTACACTTACCAAGAAGTCAATGATTGGGATTTGGCCTGGAAATGACCGAGGGCTCCAATTCGAATAGTTATACATATTATAATCCCCTAGGAAAAATATTTAAAAGTGAAGACATCCATAAAGAGGAAGTTAAGAGATCCTACAATGATATTTTTGATGATGAAACCTTTCTAGGAAATTTTATTATTTTTCAACTCTTGATAAACTTCATTGGACTTCCACTCATTCATCTCGACCTCATAAACTGGACCAACCAAGCATCGTACATGTTGATGAGTTCCAAAGAGAGGAAGAACTCCTAATTTTATGGGGACAATAGAACAACAACAAGACTGTGGGTAGGACTCTCTACATGCTTACAAATTGAACCCAAGGGCGTATTTTCAGGAATAGGAAGTATTTATCCGCAAACATAAAGAAACAAAAATGAAAAAGGTAAGCATGGGTCTCCTAGTTTAAACCCCTCTGAGGAACTATCTGACTTTAAAATAGTAAAAAAAAAGGGCATATCCCCTGGTGAAAACCTCTCCTAGGTGCCAGAGGATGAAGACTTTCCTCTTTTCCTTATTCATGATTACAGACTAGAGAAGTCATCCATTTTGATCAAAGAAGCAAAGCCCACAAATATGGGAATAGAGGAGTGTCCAAGGATCACATACATTACAACATCATTATCAGAGGCATAAGAGATAGCTCTAACTACACTCCTCTTGGAAGCTACAAGTAACTTTGCATGGTCTTACACTCACATGTCAGGGTTGGATCCTGACCTATTTGTGTACCATATTTCTGTAGATCCAAATGTCAAACTAGTTAAACAAAAAATTCACAAGATGAATCCTAAAGTGGCCCTATTAGTCAAACTAGAATTAGAGAAGCTCCTAGAGGCAAAAATCATAGGCACCATTTACTACTCATAATGTATTTCCAACATGGTGCCTATTTCAAATCCAACTTGAGAGACTAGAATATGCACGAATATTCAAGATCTCAAGAAGGCATACCCTAAAGATGATTTTTCCTTTCCAAACATTAATAAGATCATTGATCTCATTGATAGACATGAGATGCTTTTACTCATGGATTTTTTTTTGGCATATAATCAAATACAAATCACAGAAGAACATGAACATAAGATAACATTCACAACCCCCTAGGGTACCTTCTACAATAACATGATGCATTTTGGTCTAAAGAATGTAGGGGCCACATATCAAAGAGCCATGACTGTTATCTTTGATGACATGAGTCACAAGATTATTGAGGATTACATTGGTGACATCTTGGAAAAATCAATAATAAGGGAAGATAAGCTAGATGTGTTGGAGTGTGTATTTGATTACCTCAAAAATTACAACTTAAAGCTCAACCCAAAGAAGTGTGTTTTTAGGGTTACATCTGGAAAACTCCTGGGTTTCATAGTATTAAGACAAGGCGTAGAAATTGATCCAAAGAAATTCAAAGCAATAATGTAAATGCCTCCACCAAGAACACTCAAGTATTTATGCAGCCTACAAGGGAAGTTACAATTTGTCTGTCATTTCATTTCACAACTTGTGGATAAATGTCAACCTTTCACCCATATATTATGCAAGGAAACAAATTTTAAATGGGACCTCCTGTGTCAAAAAAGTTTTGAAAAAATCAAAGAATGTCTAGAAAATCCACCCATTCTAGTACCACCAACTCCAAGAAAACTGCTCATCTTATACATCTCTTCAACTACCATAGCACTAGGGGCACTTCTTTCTCAACTTGAAGACAAACAAAAGGAGAGAGCCATCTACTACATCAGTCACATGCTTTTGGGCTATGAGCTTAATTATTTACCTATGAAAAAGTAGGTCTGATAGTGGTTTTTTCCAATCAAAAACTCTGGAATTATATGCTTAGTCACACCCCCAAGCTCATATCCAAAGTAGGTCCTCTAAAGTATCTACTATCCAAAACTACTCTCACAGCTCGCATGGCTAAATGGGTGATTCTCCTAAGTTAATTCAACATCCAATATGTGGATAGAAAGGAAATCAAAGGACAAGTAATTGTAGATAAGTTGGCTGAGGCATGATTGGTTGATGTGTACCCCCTAGTTATGGAATTCCCTAATAAGAACCTATGCATGGTCAAAAAAAACATTCATGGAAGCTTTATTTTGGTACATCCTATACAGCTCATGGAGCAGGGGCATGAATCCTCTTTGCTACCCCTCAAGGTGATTCTATTCCTAAATCATTCAAGCTGGAATTCCCTTGCACAAAAAACATTGTAAAATATGAGACACTCATCTTTGGGCTAAGAATGGCTATTCAATGGAACATCAAAAAACTACAAGTATTCAAAGATTCAAATATTATCATAAATAAATTTATATATGAGTTCCAGACAAAGGGCGATAAGATGCTACCTTTCAAAGAACTGATAGAGAAATTGAAAGAGCACTTCACAAAGTTGTAGATCACACAGGTCCCGAGATTACAAAACAAAACAACATATGTGATGTTAATGTAGGATCATCTTGGGTTCTTAGGAAATCCTGATCAACCAAAAATTTGTTTGTTTTAGTTCAATAGATTGTTTGAGGCTACTCAGTAAAGTGGTTGGTAACTACTGTTTCTCAGTTACTTGTTTTGTCTTTCTTTACTAATGTGTCTCGGTGAACATCCTGGCTACTCAGTTGATTTTTCACCTCATTTTTTTTGTTTCTCATTTACCTTTTACCAAATCATTGATGTTGCTCGGTTGGTCTTCACTGAGTTGTTCCTGTTGCTCGGTCGGCTTCTTATCGAGTTGTTTATCTTGTTCTGCCGACTTCTACATTTAATTTTTATAGTGTAATTAATGTGGGATCTCTTACTAGGATGTGTGTGGACCTAAATATAGGTAATTTCTATTTCCTATGTTGGATCTTTAGGATCTAAGTGTAGACCTTCTTGGTCGACTCTTGTATATATTTTGTTTTTTTTTCTTAGATTTGGAGGCAATTTTTTGGTTAGAAGATATTATAGAAGCAATTTCAGATCGCATTTCTATGACCTCACATGTATCAAGATTATCCTTATAATATCTACATGTATATGGCCAAAACCAAGAAGGCCTTAGAGCCTGACATGTAATAAGTTTGATGAATTAATATAAGTATTTCTACTTCTTCTCTCCCTTTTTGTGTTGTTTCTTCCATGTTGTTCTGCAAGTTGGTTTGGATAACTAGGAGTGCCTTGGGCCCCTTTTCTCCATAACCTCCTTGCATCAGATGGATACCATTGGGTCCCTTGTTAAAATTCCTTGTGATGCAATGCAATATGAACTTTTAGTTGAGAAACTCCATGCACTCGCTTACGAGAACATCGATTCTGGAATGGTATGCATCTTGGTTGGCCCTCAATCTCCATGGTACCATGACATCCACGCCTATCTAAAAACTGGTATCATATCCCCCCACCTCAAAAATAACCAATGCCAAAACCTCATTCACGTAGCATCTTGAAAGTCTATTTTAGTCAATACCCTATATTTTTGGGGATACCATACTGTCCTCTCATATGCCCATCCTCTTATTATCCTCATGTCAATCTGTACAAAGTGACATGGTTGAACAAAAGGTAGAGTATGTTGGTGAATGAGAAGACTTGGGTGGAGTTCTCTACTACAGGATATAAAGATAAGTTTCTTTGTGATGTGTTTCCTATGGTTGCATGTCATCTTCTATTGGGAAGGCCTTGGAAATATGATAGGGGTGCAGCCTATGATGGGAAAGAGAATTCCATATCTTTCAAGAAAGATAGTAGAACTTTCAAAATATAGTCCTTATTGGAAGAAGATGAGCCACAACCCAAGACCCCTAGTATCTTATTGAGTAGTATAAAGGAGTTCATTAATACCATTAAAGATGAAGGAAGTGAAGGGTATTCCATTTTTCTCAAGCCTAAGGAGGAAGAGAAGCCTAAACAAGAACCTTTTCCATCAGAAATCAGAGAGTTACTTGAAAAGTATAAATATATAGTCAGTGATGGTACTCCTGCAACTTTAACTCCTAGAAGAGTGATAAGTCATCAAATTGAATTTTTACCTGGTGCATCCTTGCCAAATAAGGTAGATTATGATCTTACTCCAGATCGCAGCCTAGAAGTGGCTAGACAAGTGTAGGAGCTATTAGATTAAGGAATAATCAAGAAGAGGATATGTCCATGTGTCATACCTGTGGTATTAGCATCCAAGAAAGGTGGTAAGTGGAGACTTTGCTCTGAATCTAGGGATATTAATAGAATTACAATCAGATACATATTTCCTATTCCCAGAATTGAGGATTTGATGGACTGTCTTGGAGGGGCAAAGTAATTCATTAAATTGGACCTAAAAAGTGGGTACCACCAATTTATAATCAAATATGGGGATGAATGGAAGACAAATTTTAAGACTATTGATGGGTTGTATGAGTGGAGAGTTATGTCATTTGTCCTTTGAAATGCCCCTAGTACATCCATGAGGCTTGTGAATGAAGTGCTTAAAGATTTCACAGGGATATTTGTGGTAGTGTATCTAGATGATATACTCATTTTTAGTAAAACAATAGAGGAACATTTGAAATATGTGGATATGGTACTCAAAGGGTTCCAAGAGGAGAAGTTATCCATAAATCTAGAGAAGTGTGAGTTCTTCAAACAAGAGATTGTGTATTTTGGGTTTGTAGTATCCCAAGGGTCATTGAAGATGGACCTAAGCAAGGTGGAAGCTATTCCAAATTGGCCTACATCAACCACATGGATAGAGGTAAGAATATTTCATGGGTTAGCTCAGTTTTATAGAAATTTTATCAGAGATTTTAGTGGTATTTGTGCACCAATGCTAGACACCATCAAGGGTGGTCTAAAGACTAAGTTTAGATGGACCTCTAAAGTAGGAAAAGCATTTGAAAAGTTGAAGGAGCAAGTAGCAACACAACCTATCCTTAGACTCCCTAGTTTTGATAAACTATTTACTTTAGAATGTGATGCAAGTGGGATGGTGATAGGGGGTGTGTTAAGTCAAGAAGGTAGGCCAGTAGCCTTCTTCAGTGAGAAGTTAAATAAAGACAAGAAGAAATATTCTTCTTATGAATTGGAGTTGTATGCCTTAGTTCAGTCTCTTAGGAAGTGGAGATATTAACTGCTACCTAAATAATTTGTAGTGTTTACTGACAACTAGGCCCTTAGCTATATAAATAAAGAAGAAAAGGTTAGTAATAGACACTTAAAGTCGATGGAATACCTTCAAGAATTCACATTCATGTAATAAAGCACAAGAAAGGATAGTTTAACAAGGTTCCAGATGCACTAAGTAGGAGGATGCTAACCATTCAAGAAGTTCAGTTGAAGAGCATTGGGATAGAGAGTTTTAAGGACCTCTATAGGGATGATGAAGACTGGTGAAGCATACAAGGTATGTTCTGATTTTTAGAATCATTTTCACAGTAAGTTTTCTGATTTTACCTTGCAAAGTGGGTTATTATTTAAGGGAAACTAGTTGTTTTTTCCTAAGGGTTGAATGAGAGTGAATCTCATTCAAGAGAAACATAATGGTAGCTTGAGTGGCCATTTGGTGTGAAAAAAACCATAGAGTTAGTACAAAGGTTTTACCATTGGCCAAAGTTGGTAAGAGATGTGATAAAATATGTTGAGCAATGTGTAGTGTGCATGAAAACAAAAGGAGGAGCTAGCAATGCAGGTTTGTATCAACCTTTTCCAATCCCTAATAGACCATGGGAGTATGTTAGTATGGATTTCATTGGAGGCATACCTAAGACAAAACATTGACATGACAGTATCTTTGTTGTGGTAGACAGATTTAGTAAAATGAGTCATTTTATACCTTGTATAACTACTCATGATGCTAGTAACATTGCACATTTGTTTTTTAAGGAGATTGTAAGAATCCATGGACTAACCCTAAGCATTGTATCAGATAGGGATGTCAAGTTCATGAGCCATTTCTGGAAAACAATACGGAGAAGATTGGGTACTAACCTATGATTTGGTTTAGCTTACCACCCTTAGACTAATGACCAAACTGAGGTGGTTAATAGAGTGCTTGGTAACTTGTTGAGGTGCCTAACTAAGGAATATGGAAAAACATGGGATGTGGTCATTCCCCAAGAAGAATATGCATATAATGACAGTGTTAATCAGACAATAGGTAGGAGCCCATTTGAAGTTGTTTATGGGATGTACCCAAGAGGTGTCTGTAAGCTTAGAGATCTTGGATCAATGGAGTACAAAAGTGGTCATGCTAAAGACTTCACTCAAACCATGAAGGAGATTCAAGAGTAGGTTAAGAAGAGTATACTGGAGTCTACTCAAAAGTTTAAGGCTAAAGTGGATGTGAACAGAAAGGATGTTCAATTTGAGATTGGAGATTATGTCATGGTACATTTGAATAAATCTAGGTTGTAGAAGGGAGTTCCTACCAATCTATAGATGAAAAGAGTGGGGCCCTGCAAAATCTTAGCCAAGTATGGGGCTAATGCATACAAAGTGGATCTACCTACTGATTTGAGAATCTCACCTATTTTCAATGTGGCAGACTTAGTCAAGTTTAAAGGACCCTTAACTGAGATAGATGTGAAAAGATAGGAGATTGGAAAATATGTAGAACTTGATGTTTTACCTCCCAAGATGCAAATAGAAGCAGACAAGGTATTTGATTCAAGGGTCAAGAAGAACACCATATATAAGGTGTACATGGAACACCTCATCAAGTGGAAGCATAAGATAGAGTCAGAGGCAACATGGGTTGCAGCTACAAAATTTAAGAAGCTAGGCATTGTAGATGATATCTTGTCCATAGGAGTGACATGACTTTCCTTTGTGGGGGAGTATGGTGCAGGAGCACCTAGGTAAGGCTATATAGTAACCTAGAGTTCCTAGTCAAATTTTGTCTTGTAGTGGTCTTAGCCAAGCCACTAGTGAAATAAGAGGGCTGGATAGTCCTACAATGTGTTTTGATGGTTAGGAGGCCTAGCTAGGTCATTTTTAGTCTTTAAGTTATAGTTTGTCCAATTTTGGAAAAGTTGCCCAATTGTTGGAAATGTTGTCAAAACAATGCATTTGTGCATTAGAGGGATAAATTGGAAAAGAGTAGGGTAGCATAGATATTTCATGATATATTAATCATAATCATTTGGTTGAGTTTTTTAGTGAGTTAAATAAGTTTGGATGCAAAATTGCCAAAGATGTAAAAAGTTGCTGACAACTTTGCAAAATTGTCAATGTTGTCATTGACAACATTTCTTGCTCAAGTGCATTTTCAAGAATGTAGTTATGTAACTATCTGAAATAGTTTTTGGATGTGAAGTTCAGCTACTTAAGGCCTCCCTCGACCTTTGTGAAGGGTTGGTTGGAGTATTGGATAAATTTCATTAATATACTAGTACAGTTTGTGAGCAATTTATTTTGACAGTTTGAAGGTTTTCATGGTTTTGAGGTGTTTAATGGATTAAATGTGGTACTATAGCCATTCAAGGATGTATTTGTTGATATTTATTTACTCTGTGTGTGATTAGATATTTTTTTATTTTTTTTATTCTACATTTTGTAAATTATTTTGAGTTCAGTGTTGTTGCTAGTCTGATCCAGACAATTTTTAATAATGGAGTCATAAATTTTCCCACCATGGCATCTTTCTAGATCCTTGGGATTTGTGAGATGAATCCCTATACATTATTGGTGCAAGATCTTTGGCCTTGGAAAACAATTTGGTTATTTTTGCAGTGATTCCCTAGGCGAGCTAGAGGAGCATGGTTAGGGATCTTAGTGGATTACAAAAGAAATTAGAGGGATTGAATGTAATGGTTGCTTCAATATGAGCATGCGGGGAAGAGGATATGTGTGTGTAGAAGCCCCATGTCCAAGGAGAAGTTATGGTGAAGAGTTATTCAAGGTGAAAGAACAAACCCTTGAGGATGTTCTCATTATTCTATGAAACCCTTGATTTTAGGCTTTATTATAGTAACCCACTATATGGATAGTTTGGGGAAGTAAAACCTAGTAAATATTAAAGTTCTTCCAAAAGGGTGTCATGATCTGAACCTTTTTTTCCACCTTGTTGAGAAAATTTTGGAGTTATGTGCCAAAAGGAATGTAATTAGGCCTGATTCCTTGTAGCCCTATTTTGATTAGTTTGAAGCAAGTTCTTGGAATCGATTAGGGTTTCATTGCAATTTATGTTATTAGGCATTGTCTTGGACTCAATTTCCTTTTTATAAACCTTCCTCTCCATTTGTGACTAGTTTTGGTCATATTGAATCACTTAGTGTAGAAGATACAAGAAGACATCTATGGGGTATGTTAACAGTTGACTTGATTTCATTGTTGGTCTGGACAAATGGAACAAGTGCAGGATTGAGGATGGGATCCTCTTGAGTAAGGGTTGGTGAAGGATCCTAATAAGCTAGAGAAGTGGCCTAGATAAAACCCTAGGAGAAGGTAGGGATGGAGAGAAATATTTGTCTTTACACCATGTTACCTCTTCCCTCTCCTAAACCTCTACGACATCAGTTGCATTCATTAATTCTATAAACTCCAATTGTTTCTGTATATAGAATAAATAAAATAGGTGCATTAATCAAGGTCTACATGTACATGTTTATTCATAAAAAATAAATTTACATTGTACTAAATTACCTTTTGGCTTTTGGGTGTCCACGAGGATATATTTTTCTATCTTGGTGTACTAGAAGATGCCTTTCGCACATAAGATGTACTCGCGACACATGTGGTCACCTAATAGGAATAACATTAACATAAGGGAAATAAATATATATGTTAGAAACACTGAGAGGGGGGGTGAATCAGTGTTTATCTATTAATTATATTTCAGCCAATTAAACATATATCAAATTTTCATCCAAATAAAAATAACACAAGAACACATAACACATGATATGATTACGGAGAACCTTGATCAAAGGAAAACTTCGGTGGGGATTAGTACCCACAAATATTGCACTAGGTATAATGAACCTGTTAAAGTTCCTTTGCCCTATTAGAAGTAGTCTTTACAAATTAAGTACAATGACCTGGTTAAAGGTATGACCTTGTTAGGAGTCTTTTACAATAACCCTGTTAGGGGTGTGTGGCTCACTGCCCAATAAGATGAAGGCTACAACCCTCTGAATGTTGATATGTACTATATCAAAAATGAACTTTTATAACGACACTGTTGTCTAATCAGTTCCATGTATTTGTGGATTCTCTTACTCCTTTAAAGAGCTATATCATCTTCTAAATTCATTATATTGTTCCTCTATAACTTCTTACTACACATAATCGACACTTGTAACATATCTTTACATTACATACTTATATCTTCAAATTTGAATAGGCGCGACCCAAAATAAATCACTAGTCATCCCTATAAAAAAAATATACAACACTTCCAAACAATTCAGCCTAAGAATGTATACTACAAAATTAAAATCATTAATAAAAACTTATAGCTAAAGGCACTTAGCCATTACATTACAAAATCATTCACGCTGATCAAAACTGTAGTCGGCTTCCATGCTCTATTTCCTAGACTGCAGGTCTACTAATCTGCCTGTAACTTTTTTGTACTGATGTTCCATATTCTGTGAATTTGGATCTAGCATGTATATACACCATAGAGTATATACCTAAGCATGCATGCTTTGGTGTGATCTCTAACACTTGTGTTGATGTACTGATCTATGTATGTGTCTGTCTGCCCTGTTTTCTTACTTAGCCATTTTTCCTTTTGTGACAGAACTTAAGCATGACTTTGTTTCCATGATTGAAAATACAAAATAAGTCATGCTTCCTTAGGAAGTCAACTTGCCAACAATCTCCCCCTTTGTCATTTATGGCAACAAAGGAATGTGGCTAAGTTACTCAAAATGACTTCATACAAAAATGACTGTATATCATAATACTTAATGATATATACATATATACTTCTCTGCATATACACATTCTATACTACTCCTCCTTTGATATTAATGAAAAAGGTGTGAAAAAACTATAAGTCTTCAGCATACTTACTCCATGTAAACTTCTGGGTACACAACTTGAAGAGATTGAATCTCTTTCTGCCAAAAGACTTTCATTGCATCAACTGTCTGAAGATGTGCGCATAAAGCATATGTCAATTTATCCATTTTTATTAGATCCATGCAAGGACCTTGATCATATGTCTGTATGGTGTTATCAATCTGTTTGATGTTCTCATTGAGAATTTCTAGAGATGGTGCAAGTGCATTCCTCAACTGAGTCTGCCTTACCCTTATCTTGCTGATTTCTAACTTTGCTTTCTCAATTTTTTCTAACTGCCCGTGGTAGACATTATTGCAGATGTTCATGTCTTGTGTCGAGGTTTCAACTAATTTTCTTATGTTATCCACCATTCCTTATTCTTCTACTATCTTTTTAGAGTGCTCAGAGGTGAGCTTCACTCTATCCATACAATTTGCTATGACTTTCTTTCCTTTATCTACAAATTCCTTCAATATAGCCTGCCCAATCTTTAAGGAATTCAGATCTAAGGTAAAGTTCTTTACCAATTCATTTAATCTCTCCTTCTTGTATTCATCTTCTGCAATTTTAGTAGCTGAGTCTACTAAGCTAGTGAAATGTGACTTGAAGTTTGATAATATGTTGTCCACATCTTCAACTGATTGTACTTTGGCTACTTTCTGATCAGTAGGCACTAAGTCATTCAAAATGTTCACTATTTCCAAGAAGCAAGGGTTCCTCATCACTTATTTCTGTTTTTAATTTTCCATGGCAAGGACGCTGATCTTGATTAGGTCTTCTTCTCCCCACGCATCTAAATTTTCCGAGTCAGGAGTTAACCTTGACAACAATGAGGTGGATGGTTGAGTGGATGGTGAGAATATAGTATTTTGGCTGGTATACACGCATTCAACCTTCATTGGTTTCTCTTTTGTTGGTGTCTTGTTACCTTGCATATCATCTTGAGTGTCTTCATTTATGTTAGCTTGATCATTGATGGGAACTTCATCTTGTTGTGTGGCGGTATCATCAGTGCACATTTCTTCAGTGCTTATAAATGCCTTATCAACTTTATCCATATCTTTATCAGAAGTTGTCATAGATATATTTACATCATTAATCACTATAGTGTCCTCTGTATCTTTAGCTGTCTCAGAGGTTATTGTCACTGTGGGCGCTGAATCCTGTGGACTTGTCATAGGCGCAACCTAAATTATTGGAGTTCTAGCCTGTTTGGGAGGATCTGGGGTAACTTTTTCTGTAGGCACCATTGGTGGATACATGTGTCTATCCATAAATACTTGTGCAAATGCTTTTTTAGTCTCCTTTCCAATCTATTCATACTCCTTGTTCATAATTTGTAGATTCCTTGTCTTACTACAAAGATGAGGCTTCACCAGATCTAACAGAATAGCCTTCTCATCATGTGAACAAACAGGAAGAAGAGTATCCAAAGTTTCTTCTCTAATCTTCATGTCTTCCTCAATTGCATGTCTTTTCATGATCTCCAGTATGTTCCATAACTTATCTGGTATCACTGTTTTGAGTTCAAGAATAGACTTCTTAAACTTGATCATATGAGATATGATCATGGAATGTATCTCAGTCTTATCCATCTCTTGATACTTGTCATAGAATTTTGATAATGTATCTAATCTCCCTTCATTAACAATCCTATTCTTCATGATATTTAGACTGGGTCTAAACTCTACCTTAGGTGGAGCTTGAACATTATTAGCTTTTCTCCGAGTAGCCCTTGAGGATGGATGACTTGTAGCCACTCGCTTCCTTCCTCTATATTTCTTGCTAGGTACAGAAGGTGGAGATGTGTCTAGACCAATGGTTTTAGTAGGCACAGTGGTACTCCTCATTTTTCTTTTGCTTCTTCTTCTGAGTTTCAACAATTTTCTCAATTTTAACTTGTGCAATTTTGGCTTCTTTTTCCTTATCCAAATCTTCTTGTGTGACTCCATGCTTTTTCAGAATGTTGGATGTCATTCTGGATGCTTTCCTTTTGTTAACAGCAAGTTGTAGTTCAATATCCACTTTGTCAGTCTTTTCTCTGTAAGTGCTCCATCTAGGTTCATTAGGGTCTTTAGGTGCTGACAATAAGACATGCACATATCCTTCTAACACATGGTCTTCTACTTCATACCCTAGTGGATGAATCCACTTAGTTCTAGGCTCAACAACCTTTATGCATGTGCAATCTTTCTCAACTATGAAGCATATTGTATCCCTGCATTTGTCAACTATCATCTCAGATAGTCTGAACCTGCTCTGAATTTTGACCATGAATATCTTTATATCCATATCCATTTTATCTCTTGCACTGCTTTCTACTATGGCTTTAAGAGATATCTGAGTCATTGTAGGTTTTCCTTTGTCTAGATAAAGGTCTGCAACCTTTCTGACTATGTGGTGATACAAATAGATGATCAGTGATCCAAACCTGAATGTTT
>MU225096.1:657282-683180 GCA_018584345.1 Thuja plicata
GATTCATCCCCGAAAGGGTGATAATCTTTGTGCAAGGCAAAAAGTAATTGCCCCAAGACACTCGTCATATCATGCCCTCACTTGCGTTTGGAGTCGGCTAATACAACATCATGACTAGAGTCATTGCATGCTTGGTGATGGCTATATTCTGATTAGCATTTGAGTGTGTATCTAAGTCAACGAGAAAACTATTTTCATCCTCCACCTAGAGAATAGGAAAAAGATGTGTGATTGGATCCACCCCTTCTAACAATGCAAAATTGTCTGACGTGTCAGAAATATCATTAAAAAGATAAGCTCCTCATAAAAATCAATAAATTTTATACCCTTGGAGTACAAGTATCTTTTTCATCCGACAAAATACCCCTTTGACGCAATTTGGAGACAAACAGGTTCACGTTCCTCAAAATGCAAAATTTCTCAAAATGAACTAAACTGACAAAGTCCATCATAAGATTGCATCCGGGATTTCCTGAGTTGTATCCTATATTTAGGGTTGTATCTGGTGCATAAGCTCATATTTGGTTAAGCAACCAGTCACATTCAGTGTTCTAGAATCATATCAAAGGTTTAGGATCGCATCTGGTTCTGTCAGAGGATCGTATCTGGGAGCTCGCATCCTGGACAGTGGGCATTTCTAGCAGTCTTTCCTAGGAGGTTTTCGTTGTTTTAGGTACCCTTTTGGCTCTTTAGCTGGTCCCTATTGTCTCTCCTAGTCTCCCTGCTGTTATTTTCAAAATACTTTCGAAACGTCTACCTTGCATGCTCAGTCAGTCTTTCACAATTGTTCAATACATGTGGTCTACCCATTTTCTATCAACAACTTGGTTCCCAGCTCACTATCAGGGCACTCTAACCCTCTGACGCTGGAATCATTTCCATCCACCAAACAAAAAAATAGTTACTTCTACCTAGACACACCCACTTGAACGATCTGGAAACCTTGCTAGTACTATTGGGACACGTTGATGAAGTTGAGAAACAAACTTCATGGTTAACACAAGACGCAATAGGTACACGGCTGAAGAATCCAAAGTACCTCCTAAAACATCAAACTTTCAATGAGAAACTTCTCGCAATTCCCTATTTGATCTTGATTCACCTGAAATGGGTAGCAACACTAACGATTGGAGTGAAGCCTTTGAGGGTTATGAAAAACAAGCACAATCCATAGGCTCGGAAGAGGAAGAAAGACCCAGGTTTGAAAAAATAGTGATGAAGAGATCCCTGAAGATGAATATGAGAAGCTAAAACAAAGCAAAAGAGTCCATAAACTGTTGGAACGAATAATCGAAGATGATAAGAAAAAATATTTCCTCCATTTAGCATCCACAGGTGTTAAATTACCCCAGAATTTTGATGTAAATGATCTCAAGGAAAAGGAGGTACCAAACCCCATATCAATCCTTACTAATAAGCTCAATCAAATGCAAACTGAGCTCACGAACCTCAAACAAGAAAAGGATAAACTGAAAAAAAAATACTCTTTGGATGCCATTTGTCCCTTCCCCTTCAACAAGAGTATCACAATGGCTCCATTTCCTCCTAATGTGGCAAGACCAAAATATGACAAATACACAGGGGAAACTGATCCACATGATCATGTAAGAGAATTTTTCACTCTTAGCATTGAATATATGCATGAACCCACTTACCTCATGAGACTATTTCCAGGAAGTCTAGGAGGAAACGCCATGGAATGGTTTTCAAAATTAAATCCCAAAGTCAAAACATTTCAGGAGTTAATGCAACGGTTCATTAAGCACTACTCCTACAACATCCATCATGATGTCACCATGATGGATCTCTATAATACCAAGAAGAAAATAGGAGAATCCTTTACTCACTTTCTACAAAGATGGAGGAAGATCTTTGCACGATATTCAAGAGTCATCCCTGAGACGGAAAAGATGGAGATCTTTGTTAACAATCTCATACCTGAATTAAGCTATGCTCTACAAATGCAAGATTCTCCTAGTTTCGATAGGATGATTAAAAATGCTCTCCATATCGAAGAAGTCATGGTAAAAAATGGGGAGATTACCCTTCAAAATGAAAACAAAGGCAGTAGCTCCAACTCCAATCCTAAATGGTGGAAGAAAAATAAAAATGTTGTCAATGACGGAGTGGTTGATGCTTCCAACATTAATTCTAAAAATGAAGCATTCAATCTTAGCAATGGTATGCAAGCAAGCAAGGAGGCTAAAATAACACCTCCCATTCCCAAAGCCAACAATGATAATGACAAGGGATGAACATGGAATTCAAAACCCCAAAGAACATTCACACCTTTCGGAGAACCTCTTGAAACCATCTTAAAAACATTGGTGGATAACAAAGTCCTTACAATTCCTGATTCTAAACCTTGGGAACCAATGGTGAAACCTAGATGGTGGGATGATAACTCTTATTGTGTCTTCCACAAAAACAAGGGACACAAGACAAATAATTGTCTCAAACTCAAGAACATTATCTAGGACCTCATTGAAGGGGCTAAAATCAAGGTGGATGGACACACTATGAATGAAGATCAAACAACATTTAATTAACCATTTCCCAATTACAATCAAGGAGAAACATCCAAAGGGAAAGGTAATGAGGTAAACTACACCTATTCCAAAAATCAAAACGTGATCCATATGCTCAACATTAAAAATGAATCTGTCAACATGGTCACCATCAAAGGAGCCTCATCCTCCACAAACGTTGTAACCCAGAGCCAAGCATAGGTTACAATCAAGGGACCTCCAAAACAGACATCTACACCCCATGTTCCAATTATCACTATACCTAAACCAGGAACAAAACATATGATCACTATTCCTAGAGCAAAATATGACTTGGTAGATCAATTGCAAAGAACTGCTGCTAAAATCTCCATCTTTGAATTTCTCAAAATATCCACTGTGCATAGAGAAATCTTAGAATAGGCCCTCCATGCTGCTAATGTTCCAAAGGATATAGATGTAAACAAATTCCAAGCGATGGTCAATCACATTTCAACGCCACATTACCTCTCTTTCTCTGAGGAGGATGATAAATAATTAATCCATCCACACAATCAACCTCTTCATATCAAATTTCTTATTCATAAATCCTGTGTTAGACGCGTATTGATAGATGGAGGTGCCGGATTAAATATCTGTACACTATATCTTGTCAGGAGATTAGGCCTCTCAGAGAAAAAAATTGACTCAAGAAATAAAATCACCATCAAAGCATATGATGAGGAAGAAAGATCCTCCCAAGGTATTATTTGTCTACCCATCAGATTTGGACCGATTGAAAGGGATGTTATATGTCAAGTTTTGGATCTACCACTAGCCTACAACATGCTACTTGGGAGACCATGGATCCATGAGATGCAAGTTGTACCATCCACCTATCATCAATGCATCAAATTCTCACATAATGGAATAGAGGTGACAATTCCTGCGGATGCCAACTATGCTTGCAACAATATTAAAGTAGGTAGCATGGTCCCACACAAAAAGGAGGCTATGGATACAGTTGCTCCTAAAACTACCAAGGACATGGTCATGAAAGGCTTTAGCAAGACATTAAAACTTCAAGAAATAGGTATGGGAGAATACAAGTTGGACCTAAATCCCTCCCTAACAGAGCTTCTAGTATCACCAAGATCATACGGAAAACCATCATCAACATTCACACCTCTTGTAGTATAGGAACCAGAAGTACATAAGGCTACTGGTATGATAAAGGCATCCACGTCTTCTTCAGATAACACAGAAGAGCAGACAGTCTTAACTTGGCTTTACAAAGGAGAACCAACAGACACTGAGGTCACAAATGTAAAAATATCCCCGGAACAGTATGGAAAAGGATATGATTTCCTCAAAAAAATGGGATACAAAGGAAAAGGACCCCTGAATGACACAGGATGAGGGATCATTCAACCTATACCCATGGAATTCTGCCTCAACAAAGATAAAACAGGATTGGGCTTCAATACTCAATTCAACAAACCTACTTCCAAACAGAGTCCACCTTCTGAAGCAGAGAGTGATAAAATAGATAAAATAGTCTCAGACCCATGGCTTTATGAGAGATTGCTACATGTTGGTATAGAGAACTCAGAATATCAAGGAGAATTCTATATACCTAGTTTTGAGGTAGCACAAGATCTTCATACTCCTCTACTACAACAACCGCCCAATCAAGAAGTTGGAGACACCATAGCTACTATCACTCAAGAGGAACCCCGGCCATAGAATTTACATCCTAACTGGGGGAAATTGGTCACTATCACACATGTCCTAGATCTACCTCACTTTGATCTACAAGTAGCTAAACGAGTCCATCAAATAAACATTGCTGAATATTTGAATAGATCTGACGATGATGTCACAGACTCTCATGATTATGAGTATGATCGGTTTTCCATTGCTTCTAAAGAAATTGGGATAGACACAATTCATATGTTTGCAGCTTCTGTAGCTCCTAGTAGATGACCTAACGTCCCTATCCATGACACTGATCCTCCTGAAGCAGAAGAAGAGTTCCTTCCTCCCATCATTGACGGAGAAACTGGTGAATACATAACTCTACGAGAATTTCATAGGCTGCAAGCAAGAAGCCTCCTTTTACAAAGGGATGATGATGAGTTATCTACTGACGAGTCACTCGAGTTCGATCCATATATGCCTGACAATGACCCTTTTAACAATGATCTCTCTCTTATTGACCTAGACATCAAAGATATTAACTTAACAGACCATGTCATGTCGGTTAACAGTTGTGATGCTAACACAATGATATCCTCCTCAGAACCTAACTCCCTAAAATTGGTACTTCCAGACCTCATTGATTGGACTGAAGCAGATCCTACACCTATGCTCACATTTTCCAATGACCACTCCCTGGCTTGTTACCTTAATACTTGTGAACCTCACCTCTCTTCCACTGATGCAAGGAGCGAGAACATGTCATAGGAGGATATCAAGTTTCTTAGTCACAAATTAAAAATTAAAAAGAAAAAGTGGACTGATGGTGAAAACCACTCTGTGGCAGTATCAGATCCCAAAATAGTAAAGAAAAAAGACGTATCCGATGGTGAAAACCTGTCAGAGGCACCAAAGGATGAGACTCTTGATATCCTCCCTGAACACTTTTAGGAAAGATCTTCGGTATTAATTGAACCAACACAACCAGTGAACTTGGGCACTACTGAGGATCCTCAGATAGTTCATCTAGCACAATCCCTATTAGAAGAAGAGAAGCTACAATTCACAAAATTTCTGAAGGAGAAAAAGATCAACTTTGCATGGTCCTACACAGATATGCCAGGGCTCGATCCCAATCTCATTATGCATCACTTATCTATAGCTCCTGGGATCAAGCCCGTAAAAAAAAAACTTAGAAAAATGCATCCTCATGTTGCATTACTGGTGAAAGTAGAATTAGAAAAATTGCTAAAAGATGGATTCATTCGGGTCATTGCCTATGCAGCTTGGATCTCCAACATGGTCCCTGTTTCTAAAACTGATAAGTCTATTAGGATCTACATAGACTTCAGGGACCTCAACAAAGCATGTCTGAAGGATGACTTCCCTTTACCAAATATTGACATAATTATAGACCTCACAGTTGGCTACCAAATGTATTCCTTAATGGATGGATTCTTAGGTTATAATCAAATCAAGATTGCCCCTGAGGACTAAGAGAAAACTACATTCACATGTGCATGGGGCACATTTTGCTGGAACGTCATGCCATTTGGGCTAAAGAATGCCAGAGAAACATATCAAAGAGCTATGAAAACCATATTCTATGACATGATGCACAAAAACATGGAAAACTATGTCGATGACACACTAGCTAAGTCCAAAAAAAGAGGTACTCATATTGCAGATTTAGGAAAAATATTGGATCAGATGGAACAATTCCAACTCAGGCTCAATCCAAAGAAATGTTCCTTCAGAGTTCAATCAGGAAAGCTCCTAGGATTCATAGTATCAGGAAAATCCTTCTCACATACTATAGGCTATAGTTCAACTACATGAACAACATCATGGAGTATGAGGCCTTGGTCCTCGGGCTCCTATTTCAACTAAGGAAAGGAATCACTCACCTCTGGGCCCTGGGTGATTCAGAGTTGATTGTCAAACAAGTCCGGAGTTAATAAACCTATCACAATAAGAGGTTGTTTTCATACCACAACTAGGCATGGAGCCTTATTAAGGATTTTGATGCCTTCAACATTGATCTTATCCCCCGGAGATGGAACTATGTCCTGGATGCCCTTGCTATTTCTGCCAGTACACTTAAGCCCATGGCTGGCTCGCAACTCCGAAGGTTTTATTTTTAGATGATCCCCACCCTATCCATTCCACATAATGTCACCCATTTTTAGGTATTTGAGGATGATCAGCATATCCTGGCCTTCATGGCCAATGTTGGTGTCTTTGAGGACTAGATAGTGGAAGAAAGAGATCATGATGACACTGGGTAGGGTGATGAAGATGATGGGATCATGGACCTATCGACCAACACCATCCCAAAGAGGATGGTTGCATTTGAACGAATCTTCAAATCAGACCCTCGGGCTCGGGAAAAGATATCATCCTCCCCTGAGGGAGGAAAATTTGAGAAAAGGAACATCAGCTAGCCCAGTGAAGAGAAAATGATACACATTAGCACCTCCTGCTCCCCTAAGAAGAAGGAGAAGATTCTCACGGTTCTCTGAGAATACATTGATGTGATTGTGTGCGGCTATGAGGACTTGAAAACTTATGACACATCCATTATGACTCATACTATCCCACTCAAACCTCATGCTAAGCCCTTCTGGAAAAATCACTGACTGGTCAACCCACTAATTGAGCCTTTGATTCACCACGAGGTTCAAAAACTACTGTCAGCCCAGATAATCATCCCAATTTGGCATACTACGTGGGTGGCCGACCTAGTCCTTGTGAGGAATAAAAGCAATGAAATTCACCTTTGCATCGATTTGCAAAATTTGAACAAAGCCTCCAAGAAAGATAATCACCCTCTCCCCTCATTGGATGATGTGTTAGAAATTGTGAATGGATCACAAATGATGTCCTTCTTGGATGGGTACTCAGGGTATAACCATGTTATGGTTAATTTTGAAGATAGGGACAAAACAACATTTACCTCCAAGTGGGGAATGTTTGCATACTAGAGAATGCCCTTCGGCCTGATTAACACAGGGGCTACGTTTCAAAAGGCCATGGACATTGTGTTTGAGGGCCTTGTGAACTGGTGTATAATCATCTACATGGATGATTTCACCATCTTTTTCTGGGATAGGCATGATCACTCCGCCCACCTCACCTAGATTTGCGAGAGATGTTACCGGTATGGAATATCCCTCAACCCCAAGAAATGCATATTCAGGATCACTGAAGGGAAGTTTCTCAGGAATATTATCTCTGAGAAGGGTATATCCATTGACCTTGAGAGAGTTGAAGCACTGCTAAATCTACAAATTCTCGGTAGCAAGAAAGAGATGCGATCTTTTTTTGAAAAGATCAACTTTGTCTGGCGGTTCATCACTTTATTCACCGAGATCGTAAAACCACTCAACAAAATGATGAAGAAAGATACTAAAGTTGAGTGGAGTCCTAAAGCAAAGTGGGCATTCACCCAAATTAAACAAATGATAATGGAGGCACCAGTTCTAGCTAGACCGAACTACTCCCTCCCTTTTCACATTTACTCCTTTGCTTCGCCACATTTCGCCACGGCAGTTTTGAACCAAAAGGTTGAAGGGGAAGAACGACCAATATCTTTCATGAGCTCCCCCTTTAAGAATGCCGAAGTCCAATATTCATCTTTAGAAAAACATGCCTTTTCTCTCGTTCACACCATGAAGAAATTCTAGCATTATATTCTCTAGAGAAAGGTGCACGCTATTATCCCAGACTCTGCCAGTAAAATCTCTGTTGATGCAAAGTGAATTGGATGAAAGATGGGGGAAATGGATGGCCATCCTCCAGGAATATGACTTAGAAATGCAACCCATGAAAATAGTCTGAGGCCAAGGAGTAAGTAGATTGATGGTAGGAGAGATTCCCCAAATCGAATGTTAGATATATACGGTGGAGTTCATCACTCGAGACCCATGGTACACAGATCTGGTGTACTTGTTGTTAAATAACAGATGCTCGAAGGGATTTCCTCTAAACAAATGTTGTGCCCTGTGGTTAAAAAGTGCACACTTCATGATAAAAAATGCCATGCTTTTCCAAAAGAACTATGGAGTGTACCTCTGGTGCATCGATAGGGTTCAAGCTACAAAAATAATTAAGGAATTTCACAAGTAGTTAGGAACAAGGCATGGCTCAGCTAACCCCACTGCCCATCAGACTCTCTGGGCTGGATACTATTGGCCTTGTATCTTTAAAGACGTCTATACTCACATTCAGAAGTGCCATACTTGCCAAACCGTGACACATCATGAACATAACCTAGCTATGCCTTTGCAGTCGGTCTTTGAAACTAGACCTTTTGCCCAATGGCCATTTGACTTTATCAGGGAAATCAACCTCAACTCGTCTACCAACCACCAGTATATCTTAACTACTACTGATTATTGCACCTGGTGGTCTGAAGCGATACCTTGTAAAAATAATAGGGCAAACATAGTTATCAAATTCTTGGAAGAAAACATCATCACAAGATTTGGAATGCCCTTCGCTATAGTGTGTGACAATGGTCTGGTGTTTTCTTTGGCACAATTACTTGAGTGGACCTATGACTGGAAGATCACTCAAAATTTCTCCAGCAACTATTACCCCCAGGGGAATGGTGTTGCTGAATCAACCAATAACAATTTTCTTGAAGTGATCAAACACCTATTAGAATAGAATCCCTGGGACTAGCACCAAAAGTTGAGGTTCACCCTCTGAGTGGACCGTATTCGCATTAAGGCCACCCTAGGGACATCCCCATTTCATCTGGTCTACGGCCAGAACCCAGCATTCCCCATTAAATTACAGATCCCAATTTTACAGTTTATGTAGGAATTCAACAACCAAGACAATATTGTGGAGGTTCGACTCCTAAATCTGGCATGGATGGAGGAACAAAGAGATGTAGCCCTTGAACATTTTGTGAATCACCAAGCAGTGGTAAAATGATGGTTTGACGAAAGAGCCCAATATAAGGCCTTTCAGATTTCAGACTTGGTCCTCTTGTGGGATAAAGCCCAGGAAAAGAAAGGGAAGCACACTAAGCTCCAATGGCTTTGGCTCAGACCATATGTGATCTCAGAAATCTGTGGGGCAACTATCTATCGCCTGTCAATAGATAGTTTCTCAAACATTATTTTGAATGAGGCAGATTTGTCCGAAGTTGTATTATATGTAAATCTCCTTGCTTGTAAATATTCCTTTCCCCGGTACCCTGTTCGGGGTGCTTTGTAAATAGTTGTTGGCTGTCCTCCAGGATCGCCCTTATTTTCTTTCCTTTTGTTTTATTCTTTGTTTTATTCTTTGTTTTTCTTTGTTTTCTTTTCAGGTTCCTAGTCTTTTTCTCCCCTTTTGTAGGCTGGTATGCTTTACATAATATCTAGTCTCTGGGATGGTACCTTTCATATTATGGTGAACTTGGAATCTGTTGTTAGCACGGTCGAATTGGTCTGATCTCAGGAGTTATTTTGTAAGTTTTGTAACAAGCTATGAGTAATCCTCATTGAATTTATCCCTAGAAGTCTGCCAATCAGTTAAAATAGAATCTAAAGGAACAAGTAATCAGACACACTGAGAGTAGATCGGTCATACTGGTTTATTAGTCTAAGTCAAAACTCTTAAAATTCTTTCTAGGTCTGGAGTTTTTCTTAAACATTTAGAAAATTAAGGTGGACGAAAGGGTGAAAGAATTGCCGCCATTGAATTAAGCTAAGCTTTTACTTAATGGTGAAATAAGTACCACCCTCTCATCCAGAAAAGAATAAAGCAAAAAGAAAAGAAAAGATGGGATGAAAACTCTGATTTCTGGAAGAAACGAGCAAATTGGATGACTTTGGATTAATATATTTAGTGCCTATTCTCTACTTCTCCTAGAGGTCATTTCCTTGATTTTCTTCCAAAGAACACACCGTACAACTAATGAAAGACCAAGGATTAAATCATGTATGAGCCAGATTTTCTCAAATGCTTCACACCTTACAAACAGGATGCTCCAAGTAATGATTGGTTCCGGTTTTTCTAACCAGAGATTCTGCGGTTCTCAAATGCGCTAAGGCATTTATCACATATAATCTATATTTGTTATGCCCTGAATACCCATCCCTACATTTTTTGTGAAAAATGTTGGATCCCCTCTTTTCACTTTTGGCTCTTGTCTTGTTTACCTTGTCTTTTGTTTTCTTTTTTTTCTTCTCCACGTTTTCCCTCCTGCGAGGTTTTTTTTGCTTTCTACTTTTTTCTTTTGTGTCTTTAGGACTCGGTCTAGGAGTTGGTTTTTCTTTATAGAGCTAGATTCTGGACTCCAGGATTCTCCACCATGATGTCTTCTCCACGTGAGAAGGCATGGTGGCATGGAATCCCCAGGCCT
Organism: Thuja plicata; assembly: GCA_018584345.1. Classification (NCBI taxonomy): domain Eukaryota; kingdom Viridiplantae; phylum Streptophyta; class Pinopsida; order Cupressales; family Cupressaceae; genus Thuja; species Thuja plicata. The sequence continues at coordinate 667,828 of MU225096.1, forward strand.
GGAGTCTAGAGGTTTTCCTGTTCTGAAGATTACGGGAAAAAGGGTAACTTTCTTTTACCTTGGGTATAAATAGAAATTACTGGTCACTTTTATAGTTACCATGATTAAAAAAACTTGTGTATTCAGAGCGATCCTTAGGTGACTGAATTGAGATTATGCTGTGATTGTTCTGTGCTTAGTGGGTTATTATCCGATGATTCAAGGTACATATTCGTGACCGTTTGAAGGTAGAGCTCATTGCAGAAGTACTCCTAGTGCTCTATCCCTACTCCTCTTTGAATTTCTAGGTAGGTTCTCTAGTTTCTATTTGTTTCCATGTTTTTCCTTCTTTTCCTTCTCTGTTCTTTGGTCTTTTCTAGTTTTGCTAGTTTCGTGTTTTGTGTCTCGTCTTGGTTTTCGCCACCCGTTGGTGGGTTGGCTCTACCAAGGGTTGTCCACCCTCTGCGTAGCTATAGATTAGTGTATATGTTGTGCTTTGCCTTGGGTTTAGTCATGTAGATGTTGTGTAAATTTGTGAAGGTTTGTAAGTGTTGTATATTAATGTATATGCATTTAGGCCCTCTGGCCTCTATATTTTATGCATGTATATACCCTGTATATTTGTCTAAGCTTGTGAGTTCCTCGTGCTCTATCTTTCATTTTCACCCTGGTGAGACCAAGTCTATCGAGACTAGGTTACCATGGTTCAAACTTGGCACCTCGCTGGTTCGAGCCATGGCTGCTTTCTCTCTCTTCCATTTCATCACCTTAATGGCAGGATTAATTTCCCATGAGCGGGCATTCAAACCATGTTCCATCTGGCATTTATTTTACCCCATGTTAGCCAAATTTTTTCTATTAATGCCTTTATGTCGCCTGCCATCTAACCATGTGCCAACCCATGTTAGCCAAATACAGTTTCTTACTAGTCACATCAGCAACGACTAATACTATCTGGGCTCCAGGCCCGAACAAATCCATGTCTTGCATTTCCCCTTGTCATTTGGTTTTGTTTTCCCCATAATTTTATTCATGTCTATTACAAGTATCCTGAGACTTTTGATGTATGCTAACACTTGTTGAACAAATGCAGGGTGGTGACAATTTTCCTGGAGTTTTAATCATTCTTTGTACATATCATGTTCTGACGGTTCTTCGGTCCTGCAGGTTGCAGATAGATTGATCAAAGATGTCAGAGGTGATCACCCCTCCTTCAAGCCTAGATTTACCTACCACATCCACCCGAGTGGCCACCAAAACTAAGGCTGAGAGGTTACTAGAAAATCTACCCTTGACCTCCAAGTATCCAAAGGACGGTGCCATCGTGGGGTCCAAAGTAGAGTCCAAAGTTCAAGAAATAACAGACACTGGGCCTGGATATTGGGCATAAGTGTAAGGCTTAATTCAAGTCATTTATAGGTTAAAGGCTACTGGAGATAACCTGGAAACTCAGATCGCCGCCTCTAGTATTATGAAAGATGCTAATTTTCCTTGTTTGGTGCAATCAACGAAGTTGATACTCCAATTGGCAACAATTTACAATTCACTGACATGAACCATCCTACTTCCAGATCCCCGAACGCTATAGTACCTAGAAACTATTATCACCTTGGACACAAAAAATTTCACCTTGGGGTTGGGGATCCCATAATTCAATGGATCCCTTACCCGGACTCAACTCCAGACCTTGTAGGAGTTCGAGGGTGCTGAGTTTATTTCTCGAAAACACATCAATAGCCACTAGCTAAAAGTACCTAAGAGGGGCTACAAAAGAATGAAGTTAGAAATTCCTCATGGGGATTTCAAAGAGCCCATCCAGGAAGGTATAATATTTCTATGCAGAATTTTTAGATTACCCCATGCCTGGGATTTCTTGGCACGGATGTACTACTTTTTGTACTATATCACCACTCGCAATTAGATGTTCAACTGGGCGGCCCTTATATCCAACCACATAGAAAAATATCTGAAGAGTGTGGCCCAAAATTCCAAATTTTATATGACATCATATGTGTTATGGGAACTAGCGTAACAAAGACCAAGTTTTCCAGGTTTGGGAATAGTTGGAGAGCTTGGAAATGGGCCAGGCCAAAAGGCACCATGGGATCAGTATCCCCAACTATAATGGGAACTCAGTTTCCAAAATTTATGCAGGGTAAATTATGCCTTCATTTACAACAACATTTTAACACTTACCCAGGATTCCACGTATCGTCTATCATAGGTGGTGATGACTCTAGTCAGTAGCTACGGCTAGTATTTCATTCAGTTCTGACATCAGACCTACATTCAGGTGACAGGCTCCAATGGGAAGCCCCATCTTCTTCCTTGGTATTGTGGGGATAGAATTATTCTTATAGAATTCTGCTGGCATATGATGGATCTGCATGCCTTCTTCACATTGAACAAGGTCATTAACGTTCCATTCCCATTCTCTTGTGGGAATTATACATGCAGCCTCACCACAGCCCGAGAGGCACATGTTGAATTGAAGAACCTGGGGCTGGTGGAATCCCACTGCGCCTGAAAGAATTATGATCCTAGCAGAAAGATTGCCACAGTGCTTCCTCGGGATTCCCCACCCCATAAAGAAGATATTGAAGACTTTTGGGCAGACTTCCAAGATAGTTTTGATCTTCGAGCCTAGCATCACACATGGATGAGAAAAGGGCTCATGAAAGTGCTCAACCTTTGAACTTTCCCGAAGGGTTTCAAAGATGACAGGTCGCTGGAGGATCCAAGATATAAAGGACAAGGGCTAGATAAGTTAGATCTTCCTCTGGTAGATTGGTCCATCCCTGAGGACCTGACAATTGAAGGGGTATGTCACCCCATTATAGAGGCGAGCCACCAGTATTTTTCCCAGGCATACCCAAAGAGCACTTGAAAGAAGCCAACAGTCAAGCTGGTTACTCCCTCTTCAACTGGCACCGGACCTTCTTCATCTACCATGGCTGCTGAAATAAGAATAAGTAAAGGGAAAGAGAAAGAGGGTGCCCTAGTTCTCAAAGCACCTCCATAAGTCCCCAACCTTCTAATGGCATAGTTACATCAACAAATGGATTCAGAAAAGTTGACTAGCCAGCAGCTAAGTATGTAGGTATCGTCCAGCCTCCTTGTGGCCCCCATGACTTCTGCTCACTTGACGGGATCCCCATCATTGGCAGCCATGATGAGAAGATAGAATTTTGCTAAGGCAGAGTCTACTAGTGTTCTGGACACTGAAGATCAGCTGGTAAGGAAGAAAAAGAAAAAGGTGACCCCAACACCAAGCATAGTTGCCAGTCTCGGTATGCCAGAGATGCCCCTAGTGGATGTTAGTTTGGACTTTCCTGAACTAGAGGATATTTCAAACTCCTCGCCCCTGCATGATGATTTTGACGACACCTTCTTAGTAGAGGAACTCAAGGAAATTCAAAAGGGTATAGGTCATGCTGTGGAGGAGATCGTAGCTCAGGAAAAAGAAGAGGCCCCCATGGAAAAAGAAATCCCTGAAGAGAAAGGTACGTCAGAGAAAGAGACTCAGGAAGAAATGAAAATGGGGCTTAAGCAAGAAAAATCACCAGTCCAAGAGACTAAAGATACACCAAGGCAACACATAGATGAGAAACTGATGGTCAGGGAACCCAGACCCACAGGAACAACTGTACCCCTGACTATCATGCTCCAAACACCTTTGGTCACTCTGGGCGATCATGTGCCCTGGAGTACATTCAGTGAGGTAGTAATGGCAGTTGCCTTACTAAATTTTGGGCAAAGGCCTCACCCACCTCCAGAGGATGTTCCAGTGGAGGAGAACGCTCCAATAGATAAAGCCAATGTAGCCCAGGAGGAGCAGTAGAAAGCAGACCAATAAGTCCCAAATAAAGAAAATGAAGAAACAACTAACACTGGGAGGGATGAAGAGGTCCCTAGAAATATAGATGATGTTGAGACCAGGGAAAAGATCCTGGATGATACCATAGAAGATGCCACCATGGCAAAAAAATCAAAGGTTTCGGAGAACAAGAAGAAGAATGAGAACAAGAAAAGGAACCAGAGCAAGAGAAAGAGAAAGAGGCTGGAGGTAGTGTGCTTTCTAGGAATATACCACCAAATTTTGAAAGGAATCCTAATGAGCAGGTCTTAATAGTAAAGCCACCCCAGCTGCCCCAATGGCTGGTCAAGTCAAGGAAAAGGAAGACCCTGACAGCGACCTTAGGTGCTACGCTCTCATTGACAGAAATTATGGCCAAGAATGCAGAGGCTAAGAAGCCCAAGAAGGCATGGGTAGTCCATACTCTTCAGACTAATCCAGTAGGTAGTGTCATGGAAATTATCACAACACCTCCACCAAATTTAGAGGCAGCAACCAAAGGCCCAAAGATTATAATATAACAAAAGTTGCATTGCGGAAGAAAGATAAACAATGTGAGCTGGATCTACTGAAGGAAGCCACCAAGGCGATATAGGCCAGGTATATCAAGCAGGGCCAGAAGCTACAGGAGGAAAGAGAGACAAATGATAATCTCCTCATGCTCTTGGCAGAACTCATACAATTGTTGGCCAATGTCCACCCCAGAACCCCTTCCTCTGGATTGCCACTTGCACAGGGTGATGTGGACTCTCCTTGAATCATGAAAAGAAAAGCACAACCTGTGGATGGGTGGGTCACCGAGAAAGTAACCACTATGAGACAATTTATGGTGGCATCCCTCCCAGACCTTTATCAGGTTGATGTTCTTCTCAACCAGCAAAAGGGCTCCGCTATTATATGGGAGCAAGATCTAGCCAAGTATGAAAAATGGAAGGCCAGGCTGGAAGAAATCCACAACATAAGCAAAGAAGTCACCACAGAGTCCAGAATTTTGGGAGACAAATTGTATGATTCCCTCCAGGCCTAGTACTCGAGACTTTTCCTCATGGGTGAGGTATGCAAGGAACTGGTTAGGGCCTTGAAAGAGAAAGTGACAGCTACCGAACACCCCTTGTGTCTGTTTAAAGCATTCATGGTTGGGCTATAGCAAGTCGATCCCTTCACCACCGGGACATGTACCTCAGAGGAATATGTCCTCAACAAGTTTGATAAGTGGATGTAGTCCTTGTATCCACCTGCCAGAGATTTTGACTAGGGAAGGCTACCCAGATTGTCTAAGACCATGATCCAATCATATGACGCCATCAAAATGGTAGATGAACTCCAGAGCGGGGCCGAGGATGTTTAAGAGGCATTGGAGGTTGTCAGAAGTAGGTGGGACAACATCAAAGATATAGATGAAGAAAACATAGGTCAAGTACTGGAAGCTTGTGAAAAATCATAAGGAACAATAAAATTCTCTAGATTCGGGAGAATCCTACCAACCCCATATCGGTTGTATTTATTCATTCTTTCAGAACACAAGTTCCTAGATCCCAAAATTTTGGATTCCACATTTTTGTATTCTTTAAGTGACCCTTGTCTCGGTTCCTAAGGCCAACCGGTCACTTTCAAGGTAGTTAATAAAGGTTGTCAGAAGGTAGGTAACTACAACAAGGCATGTCAGATTGACAAGAGGTTTTTTGACAGATGGTCTTCCCAAGGCATCGCTTCAATGTTACACCTGGCACATCAGAGACAGGATGTCACTTTCCCATTTATGAGGCATGTAGCCTCGATCCCCAGGGGATCGGATTTCTTCCTTCTCCTCCTGGATCTCTTCTCAAGGATGATTCTTCCACTCCGCTTTTCTTTTCTTATTCTTCTGACATGTAAGACCTTCTCTGTCTCGAGGTCTTTTGTAATGTGGTGCAGGTAGTACCGGCTACCTGAAAATAGTATTATATTGTGAAGTGTAAAATAAGTTAGGTTAGTTTTTTTAGGTCAAATGATGTGTATAAATAATAAGTCAAACCTCATTCCAAGGGTTGGTGAAATTGATGATTTTACAGTCCATAGTCAATAGCAATTTATTTTTCTCAATTGTTAGTTGCAGAGCTCAATGCTCCATAGTTTCTAATCTTTCAGTTGTTAAATTCTCCCCTGGAGCCACCATTGTATGATGCACTAGTGCTTGCTAGGAAAGATGTTAATGAGGAAGGAAGAGTTCTCTCAATGATTTTGTTTGCATTATGTCTTCTAGGTTAATGATATTTTATGCTTTGTGTTCTTTATGTCCTCTGCTCTAGTACTTAAAGTAGATTAAGGACCTCCTTTCCTTTGCTACTGATAAAATATGAACTGGTGGTTGTATATTTCTTTTGTATTTAGTGTAGTGTGTTAGAGAATTGTTGATGTTTTAAATGTTCAGTATAACTGTAGGTAGATGAAATCTTTCTAACTCTATAGTATCTTTTGAATTTTATTTTTGAAATGAATGCGCGCTTGCAGGAAACCCCACTCACTTGAATCCCTGAAAATGACGAGTTAAGATAACCAGCTATCCCCCTCAAATAAAACAGTCACATCTCCCAACTGAGCCCTGCACTGTTGAGACCTGACTCTCACATGCTTGGAGGCCCGAGGAATCACATTTCCTAGGAAAACCTTTATAGGAGAATTTGGTCGGTACCCCAGTACCCGGTGACAACTTACATATGTTGGCGAACCCAGTCACAAAGTCCCGTCAACAGGACACTTGCATGACACACATCCATCTTAGAAACTTATGGAGTTTGCATCCATTTATGACATTTGCACAATCTGCATCCATCTAGGATACGTGTATTTTTCATTCATCTACATTATGCTCGCAATTTTTATCTATATAGGACACTTATGTCCATTTTTTATGCTAGTGTCTAATGTAGATGACCTAATCTTGCAGTTCAGTTTGAAGAGGAGTTTAGGAGATCAAAGAATCTAAATGACTGTGTACTAGTCACATTGTAAAGCTAGAAGATTCATTGAACTATTGGAGGATCTTTAGGAAGATTTAGAGATTTTTTTTTATGGTGTTTATGGCATTTGTGTGCAAGTCAGTGCTTTATGGAACTCATTTGTGATGCCTAGGATCTTAGAAAAGGTCCAATTTTTTGAGTTAACTTTTAAAACTTCAAGGAGGGTTTTAGTTTACTTAAAGCACCTTTTATATTATTCCTAATGTGTATTAATTCATTTTCCCTTTCCCAGTTGAGTTTCATGGTTTTTGGCTTCCACTTGTGTAGTGTTGCTTAGTGATAGTGGAGATGGTTTTGAGGTTTGAGCTCTATAACTTCATGTGTTACATGTTAATGAATTTAATGTTTTAAATAAAAAAATATTTTATGCTACTTTATGTTTGTTTAGCTCTTATCCTTGAGGGTTCCTTGGCTGAGCATTTTATTTATATTTCCTTATTGATGTTATCTTATGGTGAATTGACATTCATTTATGTGATATTTTATGTTCATCTAGGATAGGATTATTAAGGATGTTAGAGTGGTGACTATTGGAATAAAAACTAATATGAATATCTCCATGATTTTTCATAATAAGAGAACTTAATTTTCAAATTTTCATACAAGGGTGGTCCCACAATAGTGTGTCCCACTTTTTGGCCAACTTTGACATTGAGATCAACATTCTGAGAAAAACACTTCACTTTTGAACACCTGATGCCGTAAAACTATTAGTAATTTGAAGATGATGTAAACTAGAGTTTTTTATAAATTTCTTTCTAGTTTCTAAATATATATTTTTTTTTTTTTAAAAAAAATCATTTTTCCTTCTCCTTCGAGAAGTGGTTTGTGTGAAAAAATAGCATTTTTAAGGAGTGACTGTCACTTGGATTAGCATAACTTTATTTTAAAATATAATAACAATGTAATTATTTCAAGGTTATATTTGTAACTTTAATATCTAAAGGATGCAATTAGTTTCATTCATTTTGGGTAAATATTTCACACTTTATTAAGTTCTAAAGTGACTATAACTGTAACTTAGACAGAAGGTCACTTGGCTCGCTCTAACTTGATCTGTATATATCAAAACTATTTTTTTTATTTTTTCATAGAAAGGTAGCACAAATACTCTTTTCCTACATATTTTTCATAATTTTTTTTTCTAATTTACTATTTTTCACAAAGCATCGAAGAGAGAGATTTCTAAATGGCCATACAACCTTTGTTTAATTAAACTAAAAATAGAAATTCACAATAAACTCAATATATTAAAATCATAGTCAATGTAAAGCTTGTTTTGAGTAGCACCATCTGCCATTTGGTTTTTAGAAGATATTTTTATTTGGCCCTTTATTGAGACCTTCAAAGGGAAAAAATTGCATAAATTGTTTGGCTTTGGAGAGGAAGGCCAAATTCAGGGGGTTCGCATGAACACCCCTTCTAGTGAAGGGGGTTAGAGCGAACCCCCTTCTAGTGAATCCCCCATGGAAAATTTGTGCAAATTGCTTAATTTTTTGTTCATTAACAGGGTTCGCTAGAATTGGGTCTAGTTAGAGAGAACCCCCCATTTCATCTAGTTCACACGAAGGGGTTTTTTCCCTTTGCGCGAACACCCCCATTGGCTCGAATGGGTCAAAAATGAAAAAAATTCATCTGCATGATTTTTCTTTGTGCCTAAAAGTCCAGGACATAGCTTTGTGGAATCACCCACAATCACATATTATTTTGGGTACGGTATAAGCATTGAGTCTCATCAATACTTAAATCAGATTAAATATTTTCAACAATATAGTTATAACATTATGCAGTTACTACAGGGAAGTCAATATATCATTTTTCAACAATTTTGTCTTGAACCCCATACAATGAAAAATCTAGGTTCCTAAGAGAAACATCTTTTTTGACTGATAAAAAGGATAGTTACTAAAAAACCAAGAATGATTTAATACAAGAAAGTGCCTTGTAGTAAATAAATCTCCTAAATTAATTCTAAGTGAAAATGAACTACAAATTTACAAGGAATTTTCTATTACAATTCAGTGATACACCATTTAACTTTATGTTAAAGAAGTCAAAGTTTAAAATGTTGTTGACATTCATAAGAATGACATTCTTTAAGAAATAGATGACATAAACTATAGAGAACATTTAAAATATGAACACTTCTAGTTATGTTAACATATGTTCTCTACAATCACATTATGGTAGAATATTATGTGTAAACAAGACACGAAGTGAATCGGTCAAGTTAACATATAGTTGCTAAATGAAAAGGTATTTGAAGAGATTCATTATTATAAATCTACATGCATGGTAACTATCTCACAGTGATGAAAATTCAACTATTGTTATATTTATAATGCACAACCCAAAAAATTTCAATCCACTCTCAAATTTCTTGTAAGGTATATCTTGAGTTTTGGTAGAAATATACTCCTGGAAATGCTTGCATATTTTTTGCAATGTTGTTCATGAGTTCATTGTAATATATTTTCTTTTATAATATTTCTGATTTATTTCACATCAATAGTAAACCCAGTCAAGGTTTTATAGAGATGATTGAAAAATTATTGTTTATATCATGAAAGCGCTTTTCACCTCAAGATTTTGTTGGATGTAAATTATATATCTAATTTTTCATGCTTTGTAATTTAATGAAAGAATTGTAGCTATTTGTATTCCTTTATTTACAAATACAACATGCACTCTTAAATTGGAAATGCTATGTAAACAAATTTCTGACACCCATTTGATTGTACAATTTTTATCACATTTTTTTGTGAGGAATGGATATCTCTATATTAGTCTCATTTTTCATGTAGAAATGTTAAGGCATGCTAACATGTAGAATAAATACCAAATAAATGAAACATGTGAAAAATCCTAAATATATTTGGCAAACTAAAAAAATTTGAGGTTTGTTTTGAGTTTATAGGCATGGATATATGAGTGGAGTGATATTCTTTGCGTTTGACTTTAGTTTGGAATTTATTTATGGATATGAAATGCATTAGTTTTCATCATGTTAATAATGGTGATTGCATTTCATCATTTCCCTTATTTCCTCTACATATATTTTCCTAACTAAGGACTGGTGTTATCTTTTTTAACTCTTTTATAGCCCTAAAATGTTAGAACCCATATTTGGAGGTATTTTAGGACCTATTAAACACCATTTTGGTCATTTTGAGGTTTGTATACCCATTATGCTTTATTTCAAATGTCGACACTTATGTTTTTCTTGTATCTCCTTACTTTTATTGACATCCTAGGCTTATTCTACCTAGGACAAGTCAACTTATTGACTTTATCCCAGGGGGTACAAGTAAAGATCTCAAATTTTTCCCTGGGGTACATGTCAACTCTCAACTTGTCCTTTTTTTTAGCCCAATTCTGGCTTTGAGCCCAATGTCGATATCTCTCTCTAAGGCCTTATTTTATGGTCGGCCTAGATCAAAATTGAATCCCAAAATAAGTATAAAAGGGGTCTCTCTCCTCTCATTTTGGCATCCATTATCAATCCATAATTATTTCAATCAATCAATCATATACATTCAAAATCAATCATATGTGCAAACATTTAAGAAATCAAGCATTCAAGTTGTGTAATTAAGAATTTGGATTCAATAGTTGAAGGAAAGAATCCAATTAAAGATCTCCAAGTTTCCATTTCTTCAAGATACATTCAAGCATAGTCAATCTTCTCAAATTGATGCAAGTTTCTCTCCCAAGATGGCCAAGGAGAGGAATTCACAAGTCAAGCAAGAAGATCCTTTCATTCTTGTTTCTCCTTCTCCAAGTGGTTATCAAGCATACTTACATTCATAATTGATAGGTTTGACCTTCTTATTCTAGAGTCATATTGAATCTCATATAAGGCCTCTTTCCTAGACCTATTATGGATTCCACAAACCCTAATATTAAGGGAAAGACACCAAGAACACTACCCTTCCAACCAAGATCCACCCTATCAATAAGTTCTTTCAGTACACATTGAACCTACAAGATAAGATTCCACCAACCTAAGCCATCACTCACACCATGATTTACTGGGTTGAATTCACATAATATTTGGTCATTTGAAAACTATCTTGAAGACTTGAAACCATCCTTCAATCATCTATTCATCGAGTTGCTAGAATTTAGGAAAAGCCTATTTACTTCTTGTAGCCCTAGCTAGTCACATAAACTGGATTAACTCAAAAAACTTACTCTAGACCCCCAAACCTAATCTTGAATCTGAATACCCTTTTCAGAGATATAAAATATTTTTGAGGTGTGGTTGTTCCAACACATCCGTACAACCCCTTAATGTTACTAGGGACAATATCCTTAAAAATAGGGCTAATTGGTCTTTTCACTATTTTTGTCTTCATAACCTGATGAAATTAACTCACCAGTTATCTAAATTGCACATAAGGTCATATAACCTCCCATTCACCAACCTCAAACCATTGGATTACTTCTTTCAATCCAAATCTCCATATTATGGCTCTCTTTTATAATATTTCCAGAGTTGGGCTATAGCCAAGCTCGCCTAGGGAAAGAGCTCAAAATCCAACCCTAACTCCTCTGCTAACAAAACCAAAAGAATATATATATATATATATATAGTGACCCCTCTTTAATTTTATGTAGGACCATTTTACATGCCATGGATTTCAGAACCACGAAGAGCCATTTTCTATGTATAGTCTAGAATTGGACCACAGAACTTCAATTTCAAGAAAATTTACAAATGAACTAAAAAATGAAAGATATTTAAAAAATTCACTTCACCAAGATTTAATTAACACTCATGAGAAGATAATTACAATGGATATACAAACAATCTAATCCATTTACAAGTCTATTCAATAGAAATGCTCTCAAATGTTGTTAGTGTAAATTTGCAACCTTACAATGAGTGAAAATCTAACCAAAATGGAATCCAACCTTGAAATATCACCATGGAAGTTATTAAATAATCCTCCTCTACCAAAATCAATCACTTCAACTGACTAGTAACTTCCTTTTGGATAAAACCAACTTTTCTTGCAAAGTTGTCGAGCAACTTTCAAAAGTTACAAAGTTGCAAATGTTGCTTTGAGCAACTTTTCATCTTTTTTTGCAATTTTTTCTTTTTCAAGTTTTGACTTCCATGGATGGATAAAAAGGTCAAAAATCAAACACTAAACTCAAAATGACCTCCTAATAATCTAGAATTCCCAATCCAAATTTTGACCCAAATTGTCTTCTAGGACATTATAAAAGGTAAATGAATAAAAATCTTTTCAAAAACAAACTTAACATTCCTATACCACTTCAAAATAATCATAAACCTCCCTAAACTCCTTAACCAACTCAAATGAAACACAAAATAAAAAAATAAGGGATTTTAACCCTAGGTGCTCCTGTACCATTCTTCTCTAAACAAAAAGAAATCAACTTTCAATGGTAAGAATCATGTTAGGATCTATGCCTAACTTCTGAAACTCTGTTTCTAGAATGCATGTGGCCTCTGAATATTCTTTGTCTTTCCACTTTACCAGGTGCTCCATGTATACTTAAGTTCTTGTCTTATTAGCAACCCTAGAGTTTAAAATCTTCTCTTCTTTGGGATTTTGTGTGAGTGGAAGTTTTAATGCCTTTATCTCCTCTACATTTTCTGAATGACTATGGTCTCCTTCAGGAACTGGTCCTTTGTAGGACACTAGATCTGCAACATTAATGAATGGAGAAATTCCTATGTCTACAGGTAACTCAACTTTGTACGCATTATCTGGTCCATACTTTTCTGGAATGGTACAAGGGCCTATTCTTAACATCTAAAGCTTATTGGGGACACCTTTTTAAAACCTTGATTTTTTTAAGTGTACCATTACTTGGTCTACAAGCTAGAATTGAACATCTCTTTTTCTTTCTTCCATCTTATGCTTTTTGTGATTAGTACTCTCTACTAGTGCTTATTTTACAGTGTCATGGACCTCCTTCATAGACTGAACAAATTCCTCTGCATAACCACTTTTCTCTACATTGTTTCCAAGGTCTCTTAGCTCACATATACCTCTAGGATGGATTCCATAGACTACTTCAAAGGGGATCTTCCCCATGGATCTATTTATGGTTTCATTATAAGAAAACTCTGCTTGAAAAATTAACTGATCCCATGTATGTCCATACTCTTTTGTGAGACACCTTAAGAGGTTTCCCAATCTTCTATTAGCCACCTCAATCTGCCCATCCATTTGTGGATGATAAGAAAAGATAAAAGAAAGACTTTTTCCAAGATTTTTCCATAAGGTATTCTAGAAATGACTCATAAACTTAGATTCCCTATCTGATAGAATGCTTAAAGGTAATGCATGCATTCTGACAGCTTCTCTAAAGAAGATATTTTCTATGTAGCATGCATCATGGGTGGTCTTACCTAGAAAAAATGGGCCATCTTGCTAAATCTGTCCACAATCACATAGATATTGTCCAATTTCTATTTTGTCTTGGGAAGTCCAAACACAAAGTCCATACTAAGACACTCCCAACTTATAGTTAGAATTGGAAGGGGTTGATACAACCTTGCATTGGATGAGGTCCCCTGAGCTTTATGACAGACTATACAAGAATCCACATACCTTTGTATATCTCTACTAATCCTTGGCCAATAATAGTACTTTGTAACTAGTTCTAAGGTCTTATGAATACCAAAATGTCCACTAAGTGAGAAATTATGTTTTTATTGCACTAGGTTCTCTCTCATTGAACCTCTAGGCACACAAAGTTACCCTCCCTTAAAAAAATACCTTCTTGAATATTAAAATCAGAGTATGCACCATGAAAATGATATTGGAAATACTTACGCACCTTGTAAGATGCTGAGATGTCCTCATCTTATGGATACTATTATTTGAAACTATCTATGCCAATGATCCTCAACTAGATTTCTTGAACTCTGAGAAATATTTTGCTAAATGCATCTGCCACCTTATTTTGGAGTCCCTTATTATGCTTGATAGTGAAGGTGTAGGCTTGGATATACTCCACCCACTTCATATTCTTGTGACCTAGCTTATCCTGTGAATTTAGGAATCTCAAAGCCTAATTGTCAGTGTAGACTCACTACAAAATTTGGGGTCAAATTTCAACCCCAATTTGCAATGACACTACCATTTATGTGTGATTTTTGTGTTTTTTTCCAAGTGCCCCTAATGTTGTCATAATAACGATGGTACCATTGTAATTGTCATACCCACGTCATTATAAACAAAAAAATGAAGAAGAAAGATTCATTTCTAATTTAGCGTGATTGCATACCGTTGTGCGCGAAGAGGGCCCTAACTGTGGAAGCTAATTGGAATCTTGGTATATGGAAGCCATGACTTGAGGTAGGAATTTGAGCTTTGTCTTCTCATTAACTCAATTTCATTTTGATGGAATTTATTGATTTAATGGCACAGTATGAATGTTAATACTGTAATTGTTTAATTCTTTGCATTTGGAATGCTTGATGACCTGTGAGCTTTGAGAGCTAGGGCATCATTGCTATTACCTTCAATGCATTGTGTGAAGTGTTTGATCTCTCTTTATTTATTTTTATGTTGATATTCACTATGTGGTACTCCCCATTGATGATCATTTCATGAGGAAATGTCTTGATGGCTCGCGGGCTACAGGCTAGGGCATCATGCATTTTTTATTAGCTCACTATTTAATACTGGCATTGTTTACATCTTTGCATATGGAATGCTTGACGACCCACAAGCTTTGAGAGCTACAACATCATTGCTATTACCTTCAAGGCATTGGGTGAAGTTTTTTATCTCTCTTTATTTGTTTTGTTGTTGATATTCACTATGTTCTACTCCCCGTTTATGATCATTTCATGAAGAAATGTCTTGATGGCTAGTGGGCTACAAGCTAGGGCATCATGCATTGTTTATGATCTCATTGTTTAATACTGGAATTCATTTACATCTTTGCATTTGGAATGCTTGATGAACCATGAGCTTTGAGAGCTAGGGAATCATTTATATTACCTTCAAGGAATTGTGTGAAGTGTTTGATCTCTCTTTATTTGTTTTGATGTTGATATTCACTATGTGGTACTCCCAATTTTTCTTTCAGAAGTGTATGGCTTGACTATGCACATGCATAACTATAGATGAGGATCAGTAGTAATAGGATGCCATTCATTGCTTAGATATTTTTGATCTAACCCCCATCTCTCTTTTCTTTGCAGGTTTTGGATCACGTAGGAGCACACTAGATTCATAGCCTGGTAAAAAATTCATCACATAAAGCAATGTCTAGTACCCTTATTATTTATGTTCATACTCATAACATATATGTACAGTTATAAAATTTCATATCTTGAAATTTTATAACATAGTTCCTTAACATAGCTATCAAAATAGAATGACAGTGGTGATTCAATGCATCTACAACCTCAACAGCATGACAACATTGATCCAATAAAAGAAAATACATTACAATTGCCAAGCTAGTCACGGTCTCAATGAAATAAACAGTGTATATATAAAAAAATATATATGGTGCACAAC
>MU225096.1:714744-730899 GCA_018584345.1 Thuja plicata
CATTAAAAGGGGGAGTATTTAAATTAAATTTAAATACTAAGGAGAATGAATCATATTTAATTAAATAGATAGAAGAATATAACAAATATAATTAATTAAAATTAACTATAATGTTATGGAAATATTAGTTAAATTAATATAAGGATGATTTTGGACGTCTATTCTAAGAAGCAACCCAATTGCATATTTGAGGCGCGCGAGGGAAATCATATATTTCTATGTGTGATCAAATCAATACGTGGAGGCGAAGAGCTGCTTTTTTATTACAATTTTAATCACCTAGATACAAAAAAAAAACCACTATCATGGACGAGGTGGTATGCACTATGCACCATTTAAAATTGTCTAAAAAAAAACTCTTCTTTTAATTGAAGCATTTTGATAATTGTCTAATATTCAATGTAACTTAGCATAAGAACATGTGTTTTAACATGTCTCAATGATTTTTAATTTTTGAAATCCAGGGCTATAGTATGGTTCAACAGCCACACAATACGCATGACGATAATGGTTCTAATGGGACTTCTTCTTCCCGACAAGTAAAACTCATTTTTGTTGTACAAATGCACATACAAGAAAAATGTTAATGCATATTTTTTGTTATTTTTTATTATTCACTAATATTTTGGATTTCTTTTAAATAAAGTGCTACCGCAGGATGAGTAGGATCCATTCATTGTTGATTTTTCATGAGACGTTGATCATGTGGTTGCAGTGCAAAAGGTCCTTCATACAATTTCAAGAGAGTTAATTGGGAGATATTCAACCTGAGACTCCTAAAATAATGATGAGAGAGGATGAGTTGGCTCACCCTATTCAGACTTATACAGTAAGTATTAATGTAGTTTTTAATTATAATAATAGTTCAATAATGGTTTTGATAGTATACTCTTTTATTTATGTCATTAACTAAAATACATATGTGTTATTTTTATAGACGATGCTACAAACATTTAAGGGTAATGCACTAGATGCAAATACTCTACGCGGTTCAAGTAGATCGCATGTTCTATCATCCACTTGTGTTTTGCTTGAACAATATTTTTTTTAATAGCTCCAACAATCTTGTCCATGGTTGTCCATATTTTTTTATGCTCTAACAATCTTATTTTTCAACACCTACTATTGATCCTATGTTTACTACGCCACCTGCTACGAGGATCAGAACCACAAAGGTACTATCGGCTACAATGTCGGAAGCACATAGCATGGCCACAGATGCGATGGAAACACCTATTATTGTTAAGTAAATTCATAATTTTCTCTCGCATTTGTCATGTGTTTATTTCACTTGAACTATTCTTTATTAGGGGGCATTTTGTAATATTAGATTCATTTTATGTAGGAGGCGATGATGAAATTCTTGGATTTACTCGTGTTACATGTACGGGAACAATAGAGAAGTGTGATCAATTGATCATGAACATTGAAGATAGACTTCCCATGAAAGTATCCCAGCTTCCAGGTACTTTAAAGATTGATCCTTTCTTTTACTATACAATTTTATAATCATAATGTAATGCACTAACCCCCTGTGCAGTCCCTTGCAATAACTAATAATCTCGTTATTATTTTGCAGGGAATAATCTATTTTATGAAAAACTTAATGATGAATGTTTGTGCATTTTTGGGCCAACCATACGCACATGGTATCATATTTTGATTTCATTGCTAGATCAAATTTCCTTTCATCCCTTTCTTCAAGTATATTAAAAGGTAGCTTCACTTCATTTATGAATCTAACAGATTTTTTTCTTAAAAGGTGGCAAGCACAAGATAAAGAGTTAAAGTATAAAATCATTGACTCTATGATAAAAGAATTTGGACCCAACACCTTTCAAATACGTAGGCTCCTTGAGAAAGAAGGGCAAACTTTGAAGTATATTAGGGAAAACTACATGACCCAAATAGAACGCAACCCTTATTACGAGTGACCCCCCTATGTTCCTATTAATGAGTGGGAGAATCTTAAAAAGGATGCACCAGAGAGATGCGCAAGACATGATGAATAAATAGTATCACCTAAGGAAAGAAGGTACATGATAATATTAATAATGAAATTATGTACTATTTACTCTTTGTACTTATGTGATCTAACATATTTCAAACATCACACAGGTTGCCTGAGACATCAAAGGCAACAGAAGCAAGAAAACAAAAGCACAGGCAACACAAGCTCGGCTCGGGTGGATATTCAAACCTTGCTGCACAAATTGTAAGTAATAGTAAATGAAAAACCATATGAAAATATTTATAAATTGTAATGAATTTACTTTTGATGAAATTCACTACAATAAAAATGTGGGGCTTGGACTTCAAACAAAATATTTTAGAAGAGGACAAGAAAGTAGGCTACAAACAAGGCTATACAGTCATGGCTGAATGATTCTAATCAAAGAGTGCGCATGTTTCTTTTGGTGGATCTGTCGAACAGGTAAATAAGCCAATTGATTTTTTATTTTAAGTTGAATACTTTACCAATTACTCTATTTAATGTTAAGTTTCAACATAAAGTTAATATATTTGTTTTAAGTAAGGAAATAATGATTATATATTTGTTTAAAACTTTAAAGTGATTATATTTATATGTATTAAATTGAATGATTAACATTTCTCAGTATTTTTCTTGTATTTTTATGTATATATTGTCGATAAATGCACTAATTATTTACATTGGAATGTTGTTTGCCAATCCTGAAACACCATCCGATCATGACAGAGGTGTCGATTTGGATGTGCATTGTAGAACTCAAGGTATACATTTCCTATTCAAATTTTGATTATTGATTTATTAATACAAGTAAACATTTTAAATTAAATTTGGCGTAGTAATAAAAATTTAATTATAATGCGTTGGGATTAATAAAACATTTTGTACTACAGTTGCAGAGAATTTAGAAGTTCCCTATGAGTGTGTTGAGGTTCAAGATGTTGAGCAAGAAGATGTGGTTGTACAAGGTAAAGAGTGTCACGTTTATGTTTTTTAAAGTACTGAAATGCTTGTAACAATTATGATAATATGTTTTTAAATTAACTCCAATTATGATAATATGTTTTTAATTTAGCCCTTCTAATAATTTGTTATTGCAAAGGGCCCGCCTTTACAAAGGACAATGAGATCACATGCATGGGCAAGAAGAAATGATGATTCCGAGATGGATATGCCTCTGCAAGATTATAGAGGAGCAGAAGAAAAATAAAAAGTCAAAAAATAAATGATCTCATTTAATATGCAACTTATTTGATAATGAATGATGTTTATGTCTCGATGTTGTAAAAATAAAATTATTATAGTTACTCTTATTTTTAAAAGTATATTTTGGTAGTTGAATTGTTAGTCAATTTGAGTAGTGTGGTTAGTATAATTGCACTTTTATAACTTGTAAAATTGGGGTTTAATAGACATTGATATTAGTAGTTCAATGCATATGTTAGGAATGCATGATATGATTAAATTATATACATGGTATACTAATATGTTAGATTTTAAGATAAGTGGTCATAGAATTAGGTAATATGTATCTCCTCTCATACAATTGTGAATCTTGTAGGTTTTGAATCATGGCTATTACCTTAATATCTTAAAAGAATTGGTTCTACATCGTAGTTATGAACCATTGGATAGGTAACCTTATGAGGAGGTCTACATATAACTTATTTATAAGTAGAATCTAATTAGGATCTCATCCTTGTTCACCTAATTAGGTGGAAGCCAATGGAGACAGTGTGTGGGGACTCTACCCTAAAAAGGGGTTGCGTAACTAATTCTACCATCCTTTAAAAGACTGGTTTTAAAGTTAAACATAAACTATGATGTCTCTAAAAGTTACGTAGGCAAGGCCATCTATGATGAGCCTTCAAGGCATTAGGTCTTGTACTTTTGAGTTATTCCTTGATCTTTCCACCCCTTACCAATATTTTACATAGTTTGCATCTCTTTACGAAACTAGTTTTATTACGTCGAAGGCGTTCCTTCTCTTAAGAAAAACTTTTCACTTTAACATAAATGGTTTGAAATGTTCAATATGGTGGCAAGATGATTGGAAAAATCTAAACCTTTCATTTGACTTTGATATAATATTGATTCTATTTATGTTTTCCCTTTTACATTTCCTGGTAGCTGACTATACCTGTTTTGTGGAGTGGTTGCATCATGTGGGCATGATTTTCGCGAGTTTGTGTGCTATTTTATGTATTTCCTTGTATATGCCAGACTTTGGTTTGCTCCATTCAGCACATCGAATTTCCAACAAAAAATTCATAAATATGATGTTCAGGTTAGTTCATTTTATCATATTTTCGTTTCAGTTTTCAAAATTTTGCATTGCATATGACTTACTTAGTTCAGTCTTTACTCTTCTAGATGTTGTCTTCCATCTTGGTAATTTGCATTTGTTTATTGGTCATTTTTTTTTCTACCCTTGTTGGTTTGTACTCTTCTACTTGTATTTCATTAAATTTAATACTTCGTATGTAGAGATAAATTTGTAGCAAAAGGTAGGATTTTGAGTCAGTATTCAATATTGTATTGAGATATATTTGCAGTGAAAGGTAGGGTTTTAAGTCAATATCCAGTATTGTATTCAGTTATAGGGTTTTGAGTCAGTATTCAGTATTGTATTTAGTTATTTTGTTATTGGTTGGTTTTTCAAACACCTAGAATCATCTGGCTTACTATAAATGGTGTGTTACATTGCAGGGTATCAGAGAGTAGGAACTACCACAGCTAGTTCTTGATTGCGAGTGATCATTTTCTCTTGGACAACTGGACATTCTCTTTTTTTGTGGATGAATTTATGATTATTTAAGAAGTTTGGCCAATTAGCTCTAGAACTCTCACAAAATGTTCGTATAGGTAAATTACGACAACTCCCTTTTAGCCTGTTTGAATATTACTTTGCTTTAGATGGATTGCATTAGGTTTTTTGTGACTTTGCCTTTCTGTCAATGTGAATCCATCCACTTCTTTGACATGAAATCATCTTCAATTATTTTTCTTCACAAAAGTTATAATTTGCATGATTTTAGTTTTATATTGTTAATATATTTTAGATTGCATGGGTAGGTTTTCACTTCAATGAAAACATGAGTTCTTCCCTTTATTTTTTAGAACATTGGTCAAACACAGATTTCCTTGACTTCAGTTTATTTCCCCTCTTATTTTTTTCTTTTTTTCTTTCCTTATATGATTGATGTCATTCATTTTTCCCACCTTCAACTTTAATACTCACTCCTCGAAATCTTTGTGCAACTAGTAAATTTTGTCTCCTCTAAAGAGTTGAAGTTGTGTTACCATATTTTATTGGTCAAATGTGTATATGAAACTGATCTATAAAAAATTTGGTCTTGCAGATTATGCAAAATATGTGGCTAAAATACTTGCAATGTTGTGGTAACTAGGATTAAATTCTTGCAAAAATGGATTTTTCATTGGAAAATAGAAAATTTGAAACTTCTTGATTTTATGACCAAGAGCTTAACTCTAAAATTCACTTTGAATCCTAATACAAATAACACTATAGGAAGAATGGTAATTTAGATTCACGTTCAATTGCAAATATAATTCTCAACTTGAACCTACATGATATAGTTATGTTGAGTCTTTTCTTACTTTGCATCTTCATTGATGATTCTAATATCTAAAAGATTACTTCTCCAAACTTTACCTCAGCAATGTGCATATTATTTTTATAGCATGGATTCAAGAATGATGCTAAATTGTTGATATTGACTACATGGAAAAAAGGCCATCAACATTTCTCATAAATATGTTTAGAGGACTGGGGTTCAATTTCATGCATATAACCATTTATCAAAGTGATCTGCTTCCTACCATGAAAAGCATCAATGTCTGAAAATAGGTGTGCTTTATATTGCAACTTTCTGGTAGATTATTCAGATAAGGGTAATTGTGGCTATTACCACTACAAATTAATTTGAAGGAATCAAACTAGTAATATCAACTACCATACCTGCTAAGGTCTCTGTACCATTCCTATATTTCCATGCATTATATTGAACATTTAAAACAACAGGCATTACATTGAACATTTTCATCTGCATGCACATTTTCATCTGGTGAAGGCACTATTCTCGAAACAAAGAGAAGATGATTATATTTTTTTAATAATATAGAATAACATCACAATTATGACAGAATCTAGAGAACGACTGACACCGAAGCTATACATGCAATGTCCAGATGTCAAAAATTGTCGACAGCTGGATGTCACATGTACAACATTTCCGTCGCACACATGTCATAATTGCAATAGTCATAAAGATTAATGACGGCATGCTAAAAAACATAGCCAGTCCATATTGCGATGGTTATTATCATCACAATGACAACAGATATAACATCTGTCAGTGGTTGCAACATGAAAAAATGCAACACTGGCCTGTGTCGCTTTCCCAATGGGGTAGTGTCAGAATTGTGACACATAGTCGTTGAAAAAAGGACTCAAATGTAATAGTGACTATAAATTATTTAGAAATGAGGTAATGCCTCCATTTCCTCCATTCTTTCACTAATTCATATAACTCAAAATCATATGAGAATTACTTCTTCTTTGCATCACTGATTTTTTCACTATGAAAAGCCACTGGCTTTCCCTTCTGAATTAAGACTACAACTATAGAAGTGTTGTTGGCATCAAACTCTACTGTGAATAACTTCTCAAAACTAGGAAGTGTCAAGATTGGTTGTGTGGCTATCTTCCTTTTCAAGGTCTTAAATCCCTGGTTAGCTTTCTCATTTCACTGGAACTTAGTTTTTATACCCCCTTTAATGGTGTCCAAAATAGGTGCACATATCTCACTAAATTGTTTAATGAGCTTCCTATAAAACTGTGCTAAACCATGGAAGATCCTAACCTATGTAGGAGACTTAGTCGTTGGCCAATTCATGATTTATTCCACCTTTCTTGTTTCGATCTTCAAATTACCTTCTGAGATAACAAAACCTAGGTATACCAACTCTTGCTTCATGAACACACTTTTTTCCAAGTTGATTGTCAACTTCTCTTCATGTGACCTTTGCATTACCATCTGCGGATGCTTAAGGTGATCCTCCTTTGTTTTAATAAACACCAATATATCATCTAGATATACCACAACCCATTTACCTATGAAGTCTTTCAACACTTCATTCATTAACCTCATAAAAGTTCTTGGGGCATTAGAGAACCCAAAAGGCATGACTAGCCACTCATATATCCCTTCTGTGGTCTTAGAAGTTTTCTTCCACTAATCCCATTCCTTCACTCTAATTTGGTGGTAACCACTCTTTAATTCAATTTTATTAAAATACTTGTCTCCCCCTAGAAAATCCATTAATTCTTCTATCCTTGGGATTGTGAACCTATAACTTATGGTAATTATCTTAATGGATTTAGATTCTGGACATAATCTCCAAGTACCACCTTTCTTTGGGGCTAACACAATGAGTATTGCACATGGGATTATGCTATTTTCAATCAAGTCTTGGTCAAGTAATTCTTGGATTTTCTTATAAATTTATGCATTCTATTGTGAGGTCATCTTATAGGATTCTTTCTTAGGGAGTGAGGGTCCTAGGATAAATTCAATTTGATGACTAATGGCTCTCTCAGGTGGTAGGGTAGTTGTTTGACCATCACTAACTATATCCTGGTATTTGTGTAACAACTCTTAGATATCTATAGGTAGTTCCTCTTTCGTATCCACCTATTCATCCTTAGGCTTCAATACTAAAGTAAATCAAACTTGTAATGTCCCCACCAGGGAACCCATAAGGAGTCAAGTTTTTTGACCTAAAACTTCAAATAAAAATTTGATGAACTATAACTGATTGAATGTTTGAAGATGTTAAGTTGATGATCATGCAAGGCATTAAATATGTTAATGTATTATATTTTCATTGATGTCAACTTGATATAATTTGTATGGTCATGGACATATTTCCAAATACTTCAAAAAAATTGATGAATTAAAGGCTATGCTTTTAGTAATGCATATAAGTCGAGTATTCACCAAGTGACTGAATACACCGACAGAGTGCACACCGACAATCAAACTAAAAGAGCAAAGTCACAGTGTTACCCGACAATAAAATGCACAGCTTTACTGATGAGCAAAGTCACAGAGTTTCCCAACGAGGAAAACACAGTGTAACTCGACAAACAGAATTATAGTGTTGCCCGACGGAAAAGACAAGGATGAAGATCCTGATGACAACTGAAGTCACATCGATAGAATAGTCAGTTATCATGGATAACTAACAAAAGTGTTGACCGATAGAACAGAGAGTTCAAAAATGACAAAATGCTTAGCTGTCAAGAGCTATAAATAGACTTAACTGATACTTATCATTGTTTTAATCGACCATATAAAGACAAGGATAAGTAATGGATTTAAAGCTGCTTTGTCTAGTTGGAAAGAAGATCTCTTTGAGATAAAACTTGTGTTTTCTTTAAATCTAATTGGCGAGCATTGTGGATCATGCCAAGAATCAAGAAAGCCAAGAAATGGTGAATCATGTCTATAAAGAGACAAACCCAATTCATTATGAATTGTTTGGGGTGAAGAGAAAAGAGGAAAGATGTTGAAGAGATTTTGAAGGAGAAGAATGTCTTCATTCAGACCTGATCAACAAGCTGAGGAAAGAGCTAGATTTTGCAGACACCGGTGAACAGTGAGACAACATCACAGAGAAGAATAGTGTGGAGCAAAGGTATAGAATTGATTATATTGATCAAAGAGGTAATGCACTAACAATAGATATAAAAATCTACAAATTCAAGTTGTATGTGTGAACATATCATTTAATGTTTCAGTTTAACCATTGAAGCATCAAGTCTCTTAACCGAGTAGGAATTAAAAGTCATTTTTAATTGAGCTACACCCCATGGAGTATCAAAAAGTTTGATCATATAAAGTAGCATTGGATATGCCTGATAGCTATTGACAGGCCAAGTGAGTGTTTAATCAAGGATGTTAGCATTAGATTCCAGATGCTAGGTGACAAACTATCTTTTAAATCCTCTAACAAGGTCACACCTAATAGTGTGTTTGTAACCTTTAACATGGTTGTCTCTTAACCGAGCTCACTTCAGAAGAGTGAAAATTTGGGATACCGATCCCAGTGGTTTTTCCCTTAATAGGGTTTCCATGTTAAAAATTTGTGTTATGTGTTTATGTTTCATTACTTTACTGTTTTACATTTCACATATACAATTCTAGATTGATCGGTATACTCTAGCTATTTAGTGTGTTTTAGTAAATGAAAGACTGCTTATCAGTAAACATATAGAATAAGGATTTACAAAGCATTCTGACAAGTAGTAAATTGTTATAAGTATTTCAAGGCATTCATCTTGTAGGACTGAGTATAACTGAAATCTTAAAAGTGGTAATAATTTTTAAGGGTTGATTAAAGGATTAATTTTTGGGGTTGTTGACCCCCCCCCCCCCACTCNTTAATTTTTGGGGTTGTTGCCCCCCCCCCCCCCACTCTCAGTTATTAATAACAATTGGTATTAGAGCTTGTGTGCTTAGAAGGAAGGTTTCAAGACCTAAGCTAAAGATCACAAGATGAACAGATGAGATGTGCCAAATTTGAACAAAGACAATTTTTCTTCATGGCAGAGAAGAATAAGACTCCACTTATTAGGTATTGGAAATGATGTTACTCAATACTTAGATACTAAATATGTGTTTCCCACAGGAGCACCCACAGTTGAACAAATGAGAGAGAAGCATGAGCAAAACTGCATGATGATAGAGATTGCTTCCTCACTCTCCGATGCTGAATTTGAAGATGTCAAAACCTGCAAAAATGCAAAGGAGATGTGGGACAAATTGATGCTTGTACATGATGGTGACAAGAATGTTTTGAGAGCCAAGGTAGAAAGACTTAGAGGAAAGTTTGATGATCTCAAAATGAAAGAAGGTGAAAACATCACACAGTACAGCACAAGAATCAAAGAGGTAATCAATGCTATCTAGGGAGTTGGAGGTGTACTAGAAGAAGATACAATGGTAAGTAAAATTCTAAGAACCTTATTGCCTACTTATGCTATTAGAGTATCTTCCATAAAAGAAATGAGAGCATTAGAAAATAGAAATGTTACCCTAGATAGTTTGATTGGAAGACTGATTTCATTTGACATAAACAACTTTGATAATAGTGTCTTACGAAATATAGAGTCTGCATTCAAGTCTTCTTTGAGAATAATTAAATCAATTCATAAACACACTATGAGAAAAGATAGTGATAGTGAAAGTGAAGAAGAAGATCTTGATGAAATTGAAGCACTTATGGCTAGAAGAATGCAGAGAGGCAAAGGTAAATTACCACTTGTTTGTTTTAATTGTAAAGAGATTGGACACTTTGCTGCAAGATGTCCTAACCGAAGAAAAGATGACAGAAGTAATGACAGGTCATTTGAAAAGAAGTATGACAAAGGTGATTACAGAAGCAACTGACAATCAAAAAGAAGAGATACCCAAGACTACAAGGAAAAAGGAAAGAAGGCCAGTTACCTAGCTAAATGCAAAGATGATGATACTAACATCGAATTTGATGAAGACATCGAGATGGTGTTTGTGGTAGTAAAAGATGATTCAGATGATGATGAAGAAGGGTATGTAGAAACTGCAGTCATATCTAAAGTTAGTAAAAATGATGTCTGGATCATAGATAGTGGCTGCACTCACCACATGACTAGTGACAAGAAAATTATTGAGACTTTTAAATACTATAATGGTGGATCAGTAAGAATTGGTAATGACACACCTTGTCCAGTTGAAGGTAGAGGAACTATAATGTTGAATAACCTGATAAAATGTAAAAATTCTTATATGGTAAAAGGATTGAATTATAATCTATTGTGTGTTTCTCAATTGAATAATTTAGGTCATAGAGTAGCATTTAAAAATAAGAAGGCAAAGATCTTCAATGAATCCAGAAATCTAATTGGTACCGGTGAGTAGACAAAAGGTAACTTATTCTATCTGAATTATACTAACACCACTTGCTTAATGGCTACAAATGAAGACATATGGTTGTGGAAAAAAATATTGTGTCATGTGAACTTTGAAAAAATGATAAAGATAAGCAAAAAGATAAATGTAAGAGGCTTACCGACGATGACCAAGCCCTACAATATCATGTGTAAGAATTGTCAAAAAGGTAAGATGACAAAGTCTAGTTTCAAAAGAAAAACCCTTACATATGATGTCATTCTAGAATTAGTCCATACTAACCTATGTGGACCTATGAGGACAAAGAATTATTATGGTGATAGATATATTATTCTTTTTATTGATGATTACTCTAGAATGATGATAGTAATGTTTCTAAAAGATAAATCAGAAGCATTTAAGATGTTTAAATGGTATAAGGCAATGGTTGAGAAACAAAGTGGTAAAGAATTGAAATGATTAAGATCAGATAAATGAGGGGAATTTATTTCAGATCAATTCACTAACTTTTGTAATGAGCATGGAATCAAAAGATGGGTCTCTACACCAAGAACACCACAGAAAAATAGAATTGCTGAAAGAAGGAACATATCCATACTTGATCGTGCAAGGACACTGATGATAGAGAAATGAATCACCCAAATCTTCTAGAGGGAAGCTGTCAGTACTACTATTTACACATTAAAGAGAGTATAATTGAAGAAAGACACCTTATGAGCTATGGTATGGTTGTACACCCAATGTAAGTTACTTCAAAAATTTTGGTAGTCAATGTTATATCTTAAAAGATGATAGAAATAGAAAACTTGACTCTGAGAGTGATGAAGGAATCTTTCCAGGGTATTCCACCAAGAGCAAGGCTTATAAATGTCTCAATAAAGCCTCTAACAAAATTGTTGAAAGTGCAAATGTAAAGATAGATGACTTTGTAGAGAAGAATGAAAAGGAAAGCACAAAAAAACTAGAGGATTACAACAGGTTTGCATACAATGAAGAACCTGACAGTCTACCCGACCAACAATATAGAGCTCCTGAGAAAGAGATCATTGCACCCAAGCATCAGGCTACAAATACTGATAATCAAGATATTGCTCAAGAAGATGCACCAAGTGATGGAGAACAAAATGAAGGAAAAAATGATGATTAAGATGATAGACAAAGATCTAAAACTGTACTTGCCAGATATGTCAGAAGGAACCATCCATAGAACCAGATCATTAGAGACAAGAAGGCTGGTATGAGAACCAGAAGTAAGTCTCTTAATACAAGATAATGATGAATTGATAAGTGCTATGAATGAAGAGATTGAGCACATTGAGAAAAAAAATACATGGACAATTGTACCAAGACCAGATGACAAAAATGTCATCGGTACAAAATGGATATTCAAGAATAAATTGAATGAGAATGGAGAAGTCACCAGAAATAAAGCAAGACTAGTATGCAAGGGGTATACACAAGAAGAAGGGATTGACTATGGAGAGACCTTTGCACCCATTGCTAGGCTAGAAAGAGTAAGAATATTACTTTCTTATGTTGCATGTAAAGGATTCAAGGTATATCAAATTGATGTCAAGTCTGTATTCCTAAATGGAATACTTGAAGAAGAGGTATACATTGAACAACCAGAAGGGTTTGTTGATCTAGACAAGAGGGACATGGTATGTAGACTACAAAAATCCATGTATGGATTGAAACAAGCACCCCAAGCTTGGTATGAAATACTTCATTCCTATCTTATAAGTATTGGATTTGTAAGGACTAGTGAAAACAATAATCTTTATTTGAAGGAAGATACGGATGCTAACATTTTGATTTTTGAGATATTTGTTGATGACATCATATTTGGAGGCAATGATATGCTATGAAAATCATTTGCAAATGAAATGAGAAAAGAGTTTGAGATGTCTATGTTTGGAGAGATCAAGTTCTTTCTTGGTCTACAGATCATGCAACAAGATGAAGATATTTCATTACACAATCTAAATACATCAAAGAAGTACTAAAAATATTCAAGATGGAAGAGTCCAAACTAGTTGGAACACCGATGGAAACTAGATGTAAGCTGACAAACAAGGACAATTCATCAGAGGTAAATTAGACTTTGTAAAGATCAATGATTGGAAAACTCATGTATGTTGTACATACTAGACCAGATATTGCACATGTAGTAGGTATAGTTGCAAGATTTTTTGCTAATCCCAAGGAATCATATATGACTGCTATGAAAAGAATCCTAAGATATCTGAAGAATATCAAGGAATATGGCTTATGGTGTAGAAGAGAAGGAAAATTTTAACTTAAGGTCTTTACCGACGCTGATTGGGCTAGAAATATTGACGATCAAAAGAGCACAACTAGAGGAGAATTCTTTATGGGTGACAGACTTGTCACATGGATCAGCAAGAAGCAAGGATGCATCTATCAGTCTACTACAGAAGCAGAATATGTTGCTGCTACTACAAATTGGTCAAATATTGCATGGATAAAATAGTTACTAGAAGGTATGCATATGAAAATTCTTGAACCAGTAATTATCTATTGTGATAATACAAGTGCAATAAAAATTTTCAAAAATCCAGTCATGCATGTTAAAACAAAGCATATTGCCATCAAGTATCATTATTTGAGAGAACAAGTTCAAGCAAAGGAGGTGATACTTGAGTATGTGCAATCCAACTAACAATTGGCCGATATCTTCACCAAGCCACTGCCCAAGGATGCATTTGAATACTTGAGAAAGAGACTAGGGGTCAGACCCTTGTCTACTGGT
Organism: Thuja plicata; assembly: GCA_018584345.1. Classification (NCBI taxonomy): domain Eukaryota; kingdom Viridiplantae; phylum Streptophyta; class Pinopsida; order Cupressales; family Cupressaceae; genus Thuja; species Thuja plicata. Next base: position 728,483 of record MU225096.1, read on the forward strand.
CAGTAAAATGACTAGAATGCTGCATCAGCCTACATATTATCAGAATATCATTTGTGTTGATGCAAGCAGAAAAATGGACTTCAAATATAAATCTATACAAAGCAATGTATTTATCTACTCCTGTAACACCCCAAAATTGGCATCTTGCAACTCTAACAAATTTTGTTGCATTTGTCATTCTTTTGGATCATCAAAGTCCTATTGTACTAGGCAATTCTAACTTTTTGACTTACTATACTCGACCTGAGTGTCAAATGTAGAAAATCCTAAATCTGCATTAATCATACATCATATTTAATTCTTAAATATCTATTGGCTAAATAAACCCTATGATTGAATTAATTTAATTATAAAGTCCTAGCACTTTAATTAAATTAAATTCACCCTCTTTAGGTAAGACACATGAAAAATGAATTAAATGATATTTAATTATCAAATAAATATCCTCTTTTTCAATAATTGAATTTAATTATTCAGATAATTGAGGAAAAGCAACTATGAGGTCATATTTATTTAATTAATTGAATATTCTCTCAAAAATCTTTCTTTTATTCAAAAATGGAAACTTTGAATTAATTGTGCTTTAAAGAGAAAGAAAATAATTTAATTCAAATAAAACAGAATTAAATCAAAGAAAGAAAACAGTTAAAGTAGGGAGAAAACAATTTATTTTATTCCTTTGGATAAAGCTTTCTATTCTGAACTGGCTTTTCTATCTATTTTATTTCAAAGAGGAAAGTTTCTATTATGATCATCTCTGAGTCTATAAAAGAACTCTCATTCTCTCATTCAAAACCCTCCCTGAAACCCCCACTTACTTTTATGCATTGTTAGAATACTGAATTATTGTCTCATTTCTTAATATCTCATATAGAATAATTTCATATTACAATAACATAGTTTCAATTTCTAGAATAGTTGCATTGAAAAGCATGTCTTAGACTATCTTACATCTTTCAAATTCTTAGTATAAGCTTGCATTGTATTGCATTCATCATGATAAATCCTTCGATCCTAGATTGGTCCATGGTTGTGAGACTCTCGTTCTGAGAGCAATTTTGAAAACCCCGTCTGGATAGAAGGCAACAGGTTGAATCATGCAGGCAGACAAGATGAATAATCTCATATTCAGTCTTGTGTGTATCTGCTGAAAAAGGACTATGTTGAAGTGTATGGTGAATTAACAAGGCCAAATTTACCACATACATTTCTGGTGCCCACCGTGGGGCAGAACATCTATTTCTGCCATCACATTTGAATTGGTTTTGAAAATCGTGGGATCATGTTTGTACACTTATTTTGCAGGTAAAACAACACATTTCATCATTATTTTAGCACGGAGCAAGTTTGAAAATTTCTTCTATCTTCTGTTTATTATTCTCTTAGTGTTTTTTAAGCTCTCATTTTGAGCCAAATCTGACTGCACCATTGCGTCTGGAGCATCGTTTCGGTTGAAAATGACTGTAAACATGCCTATACTTGTCAAAAGTTGAATCTGTGGCAAAAATATTTTTCCCAAAGAGGCCATACAACCCGTTGCACGGAAATTGAGGGAGATTTTTGCAAAAAATCTGAAAAAAAAAATCTGGAAAAAAAAATCAAAAAAAAAATCTGAAAAAAAAATAAAAATAAAAATAAAAAATCAAATTTTTTCACTATGTTAATTTTGACGGCCATCAAACCATCATTCCCCATGACCCTCTGTGACAACCACAAAACCGTCAAATTTAAACTCGCAGGTTGATGATGTCAGCATGGTTTGAAAATTTTTTAGCCTTCACCATTGAGCTTTTTGAATTTGTAGTCTAACTTTAAATGATCATATCTTGCTCATTTTAGGTCCAAATTGAGTGCAATGTTTTTTGATTTTGGGTAGAATTGTATGAAGAATTCTGGATTTTTCTTAGTTTCTAGATTTTAGTCACAGATTTATCAGAAATTGCAAGTTTTCATCATTGTACCTGCCTAATCCTACATTTTGCAATTTCTAGAGCCTCGTACGGGCGCATACGGTAACATTTTTTAGTGCAATTTTTTTTTAAACTGTGTTATTTTTTATCTACTTTCTGAATATGCAATCAGATTTATGATTTTCTGATGTTTGTCATGCTAACAAGTTTTGGGCTTTGTTGTTCTCTGATTATCTTATTTATTACAGCCTAATAGTGGTTTGCAGGATGCTAAGATAAAGAAAAATCCATCATAAAACTTCTAATGCATTTATTACAGGATGTTGAAATGAAGAAAGACATTACAAACTACTAATGGGTTTATTGCAAGACATTTGTCGAAGACCTTGCATGTTTTCACAACTTCTTATATCTATTTTTAGTAGTTAAAACACACTTCGGTTGGTGCTTAAAATGAATCATTATCTTGCGTGATTGAAGTGTTTTTTAGATTGTAATCCTAAGAAC
>MU225096.1:762303-793507 GCA_018584345.1 Thuja plicata
AGGTTCATACTTCAAATCTAAGACATCAGCTATGCTCTTTGGCATGACAGTGCTGGTTGCACCACTATCAACCATACAGTTATGCACTAATTTGTTTCCAATAATCAAAGAGACATAGAAAGGAGGGAGCTTAACATTGGCAGATTTCTTACCTCCCTTTTCTGTCACCTTCGGTACACTTGCTGATTCTAGCTTTACTGGTACTGCTGGTTGCTTCAATTCTGCTTCCTTTTTATTCTGTGGTGACACTTGCTACTGTACCTTATCAATCTTCTTTTCATTTTTAACCACTTTATCATCAACCAGTATAGACTCTGAATTCGCTAAGACCACTCCAGGAGGATTACTCACAGTTTTATGCAAAATTGATGATCCTTTTGATAATTCCTCCTTCAATAAATCAGTTTGCCCTGGAATAGCTAATGAATCCTATAGTGAAATAGACACATTCATCTTTTTCATATTATCAAAAATATTATAAGGAATAGCAAATTGTACCTTCTGAGGAGACTTACTAACATTCTGATCTGGTTGTCTCTGATATTGCATTGTTCTTCTTGTATGAGTAGAGTTTCCCTTTAGGATTGAAACTGGTGGAGTAAATGATGGTTGATCTGTAGCAGCATTCCTAGCATTTGATTGCTCTGATTCCAGGGCTCTCTTCTTGGCTCTAGTATTTGCTGATATGGATGAGTCACCATTTACTCCACAGAACTCTTCCTCTTGATAGTTGAGGAATGTAGTATCAGGGGCAGATGTATTAGAGTGTTGATGAGCCTCTTCAGTAGGTTGTGAATCTAGGAGCATGAACCACACATCTCTAACAAGATCGATCACCCTCATTTAATCTTGATACATTTCACTTAACCCTAGGTGCATTCAGAGATTCTGTGACTTGGCATAAAAAAACTGTCTTGACCTCAATTAAACTTGGAGATTTTGTGACCAACCGAGTCTCTGGATCTTTGAATGAAATACATGAATCATGTTTTACTTTGAGATCATGTATCATCCATAGGATTAGATCAAGGACAGATTAAGATCAATTGCTTGTGTTAAGTTTCAAAATAGAAAGAGCATATTCCAAATCATTCGGAGACTACGAGATAAAGAGACATGCCAAGTCGCCAGAATAAAAGGAATATTTTGTTTTTGTTACGCGACTAAGAGATAGACATAACAATGAAAATAGCACATGGAATATTGAGACTTAAGTGGCTTGAAAATTAACACAAATTAAGAACAAGTCCATGAAGGGTTTAGGGATTTTTTCTTAATAGCTATAAATTTTGAAATTAGGGTTTAAGACATTGCAATTAGCAATTATTAAGAAGTGTTTGAAATTCAGGTTTAAGACTTTACAAGACATAGCCAAATTTTGTCATCATTTAAAACCATTTTTTTACAAAGACTTAGGGTTTTAGACTAGAGACCTAAACAAATTGCAGAAACATGGAAAGAAGACATGAAACTTAGTAAAGTTTTTCAAGTTCTAACATAGCCTCTGTCTAGGGATGCATGTCTCTTGTAGGCATGACAAGGTTCTAGAATTTCTAAGTTAAGAAAACCACCTACAAGAAAACAAAATAACCTACAGCAAACAAAAAAAAGGAATATGTACACAAAACTTATTTACAATTGTCTATTCATGGATTCAGAAAACAACTTCAAGAGAAAAATAACTTCAAGAACTGTCCATGAACAGGCAATTCCAAAAAATTTCCACTTAAATATTTTCAAATATAAGAATCACAACTCCATTTTCTATGAATGATGTATGGTACTAATAGATAGGGTCAAACTTTCCATGTTTTTGTTTATCCTCTAATCTGGCATTCCACATTAAGACCAAATCATTAACTTCAAAAATTCTAGCAACAATCCTTCTGTCATACAGATCCTTATATTGAAGCTGTAACCTAACATTTCTATCATGTGCCTCCCTTCTTGATTCATCCAACTATATAAAATCATCCATTCTGATCTTCATTTCATCATCTAATTCATCATCATATTTCTGGTTAAACTTGTACATTTGCAATAAATTATTCTGTGGCAACCTAGCATGTATGCCATAAACTAAATCAAAGGGTGAAAAACCAATGGCTTTCTTCACTGTTACTCTACCAGCCCATAAGGCATGTTTCAACTTTGAATCCCAAGCCCTTTTTTTCTTATCCAATATTATTTTCAAAATCTTTATAAAGCTTTTATTACTGTACTCAGCTTGTCCATTTCCCCGTGGGTGATATGGGGAAGAGTAAGAAATTTGGATTCCATACTACTGGCAGAAGTCACTAAACTCTGTAGATCTGAAACACATAGCATTATCTACCACAATAGTTTCAAGACAACCAAACCTAGTGAGAATATTTTGTAGCATAAAATCAATAACAACTTTACTAGTGGCCTTTTTGGTGAGAATTGCTTCAACCCACTTAGTAAAGTAATCAGTTTCTACCATGAGTGACTTCTACTATATTTGTTTGGAATATCTCTAATGACATTCATTCCCCACTTTTAAAAAGATGCTTCAACTATGAAAGGCCTCAAAGGTAAGTTCCCACTAAACTTAAGCTTACCTGTAAATCATTGGTAGGCATCACACTTCTTGACATAACTATGGGCATCCTTGAAAATAGTAGGCCACCAAAAACCAGACCTCATAATCTTATGTGCAGTAGTCTTAGCCCTATAATGAACACCACATGAACCATTATTCATTTGTTCCAACAAGTTCTTGGATTTATCATAGTCAACGCACTTGATAAATACTCCTTCATTGCTCCTCCACCATAACTGGACTTGAATGATTGCATACTTAAGGGCATGCGGCTTAACTGTTCTCTTTCTATTTTCATCCATTTTAGGAGGAAATATCATATTTTGTGAATATCCAATGATGTCTTTATATCATTCACAACAATCCATATCACAAATATAAGGCCTCTACTCTTCTTCTAAAATATTTACTTGATTTGCATCTAAATTACTTTGAGCCATTAATTTTTCAAGTCCTAGGCCTCTCACCAATTTTGTGATTTGAATGCCAATATTGAACTCTTGGATTTTTTTAATCCATACACACCTCCTTTTTGAAACTTCCCATTGAACCAAAATGTCTTTCACATCAGCACTTGGTACATAAGCAACAATAGTTTCTCCTACCAAATAGCATCTAAAAGATTTGACAGCTTTAACCAGAGCATATGCTTGTTTTTCCATAATATCATACTGTAATTTTGTTTCTTGTAAAGACTTACTAAAAAAATAAATGGTTTGTTCAAAGCCCTCTGAATTCTTCTATAATAATACTGCAACAATAGTATTATATGAAGCAAAGGAGAAAATCTGCAAAGGCTTATCATAATTAGGTGTTCTTAAAATAGGAGAATATTTATGATAGGGAGATACTTAGATACCTCAATGATTTGTCTTCAAATCTATGTAGGTCACTCCTAGGACCCTCAGGGCTTCCTCAATCCACCCTCTAAACCTTGGAAAGATTCAATTCTTTCCCTCTTCTAAGAATCTTCCTACCTCACTAGGTTCCCATACTTTGTTCCTTGCAAGAACTCCTCTCAACTATACCTCCCAAGCCCTAATGATTTTTTTGGATTTCAGGAGGTCCAAGGCTTCATTCATCTTCATTTTTGAATCCCCACATGGGTCTTAAGTTTCCAAGTTGGACCATTTCTCCATCGCTTGCCAGATTCCTATCTTTTAGGCCTTGTAGACTTTTTCCCCAATTAGGCCTCCTAAAACGTAGGAATGCACTATTTCAGTGAAAAATCCTCAAAGGACCCCCAAATTTATTTTGGAAGTTCACACATACCACTCAATACTTTCAATATTTTGGTGGTCTCAGGTCTCAACCCTATTCGTACACCCTGTTTAAGAAATAGGGATTTTTCAAGCTTTTTAGACTAGTCCTTGGTCTTTGGTCTCAAAAATTGGTGACTTGGTTTCTTGGGAACTCCTACTCATTCTTGAGTACCTGCACAACATATATCAATGCATCCATGGCCTTCTTGGCTCATGAAAACATCCCTCCTTCATTTACCAAACACTTCTTCTTGGTCTTCCTAGCTGGGCTACAACCACAGCGCACCTAGGGCAAGACCTTAAAAATAGGTGCACGCACTTCTAGAGCTCCACCTTCCAGATTCTTGAAGCTCCATGGACCTATTCTCCATTCCCAAGTGGTCGTACAAAACCAATGGTGGGAAATGGAGTTAGGTCCACATCTTTTCCTCTCTGTCAGAACTGGACAGCAAACTGTTTAAAACAAAAAGCAAAAGAAAAGTAATTACAAAGAAAACTAAATATTGGAATATTTTAAACCATCACCAAAAATGGCCTCAAATGATCATAGTACCAAATCTAATCCATGCACAATAAGAAAAGAATAAATTTCTTCAATTCTGCTACTCTGTCATTCGAAAACTCCTTGGCTCCAAAACCCAAAATTCATACAATGACTTCCCAACCCTTCAAATTAGGGTTTTCCTTCCTTATATCCCTTCAACACACATGCCTAACTCCTTTGATGGGCTCCAAACAACTTAAACATCAAAACCCTTAAGACAACCAAAAGTGTTGTCAGCAACTTTTAAAAGTTGCTAATGTTGCATAGCAACATTTTGACATCTTTACACATTTGTAATTTTCAAGTGTTTTAACAGTAATCTAACATAACTAACCCTAGTTAGACATCTTAGGGTATAATTGGACACTAAAGACATGAAAAACATCAACTTGCCACTTGACCACATTATAAAGTATAATGTCATTAATGATCCAAAATGAACTACTTTGACCTAACAGAAAGCACAATTAAACACTAACTCAAACCACACTTGGTCCACATGACCTTATATAATTACAATTCCCTTCAAGAGGGTCTTAAACACTTTCACACACCCAAAACAACATGAGACCACCAATCTAACTAGCTTCTCAAGGGTGCTCTTGCACCACTTTAATAGCTTGTTTAATACCTGTGAATTCTTTAGATGCTCCTTCACCCCATTCCATCTTGGATCCTTTATTCATCATCTTTGAAATAGGGAGACTAACTTTTGCAAAGTTTTTAACAATTCTCCTTAGAAATTTCACTTGTCCAAAGAAGGATTGAATGCCCTTGACATTCTTTGGCTGAGGGATTTTATCTATAGCAGCAACCCTTTTAGGGTCAATTCTAACTCCATCTTTAGACACAATATGTCTCAGGAGCTTTCCCTACATAACTCCAAATGCACACTTCTTTGGGTTGAAAGAAACCACATATTCCAAAGCTCTAACAAAAATATTCTCAAGATGATCATAATGTTGATCTTCTTTTGCTGAATAAGTTGTTAAATCATCTTGATAAATAGCTAAAAAGTCATTTATGAAATCTGCAAATGCCACATCGATGGCCCTCTAAAAATTTTCCCCAGCATTTGTTAAGCCAAAAGGCATTCTCACATAGACATAAGTACCCCATGGTGTAGTGAATGCAGTCTCAAATTGTTCAAACTCCTTAACAATGAATTGATTATATCCTGAGAATCCATCCATCATAGACATTAATTTAGACCCAGTAAGTCTTTATAACATGGCTTCCATATTTGGCAAACCATAATTATCCTTCAATGAACTAACATTGAGATTTCTAAAATCGACACAAAGTGTGATATATTCATTTTTCTTCCTCACCGGTACCAAATTTGATACCCATATAGAATGTCTGCCGGTTTTAATAATTCCAGCATCTTTCATCTTCTTTAATTCTTCCTACATTTTTAGTTCTAGGGTGGGATTCATAGGTCTCAATTTTTTTCTGAAAGGCTTAGTGCCTTCCTTTAAAGGAATCTCATGTTGAAACAAATATTCTCTATAGGCTTTCAAATCATCACATGACCATGCAAAAACATGCCTATATTTTCTGAGAAGATCAACTAATAACTTTCTAATTTTAGGAGATAAATTTCTACCAATATACAAATTCTTAGGGCTCTCAGTTGTTCCTATGTTTACTTCTTCCAAATCTTCAATTTTTCTTTCCTTATTTGCAGAAAAAGACTTGTCTTTTTTATAAAAGGCCTTCTCAAGAATTACTAGCCCCTTGGGAACTCTGTTTGATTTCAATTGTAGCACCTGTTTACCATAAATGGTATCCTTATTATCCAAGGTTTCAACACATCCACTGAAATCCATTTCTTTATTTAAAAAGTTTTCTTCACAATTTATAAATATCTAATTCATCTTCAAAAACTTGCCAATTCTCAACATTGTCTAGTATTGAAGGCCTAGATTGAATCTCTATTTTAGAAATTGCTGCAAATGTAATATCTTTAGGTCTTAAAGAAATGTTAGCTAATATTTCTCCCATTTTGTTTTGATTTCTATCTACCCAATCAATACCAAATGCATCAAAGTTTTCTAATTCATCCCAAACAACATTCCTATACTACTTAAGTCTCTGATTGTTTGAAACATATTTAGACCTTATCTGAGATATTATCAATTTAGAGTCTCCAATCACTTTGAAGCTTTTTATCTTATGTTTTGAGGCTATTCTCAAACCAATTAACAAATCCACATACTCTGGAACATTATTCATGCATGTAAACAATAGTGTAACAGAAAACTTGTAGGTCTTACCACTAGGAGCTATCAATAGGATTCTTGCACCAGCTCCTTCCTTAAAACTTGCTCCATCAAAGTACATGGTCCAAAAATCACACTGGTCAACCAAATTGTTCTTATCATTAGATAAAAACATAGGCTGAATTCTTTCTTCAACCCCCACATTTTGTATTTGAAAAGATCCAATATTAGTATTAACAAAAAAATTCATGTCAGTATCTTCATTTAATTCAATCATATGAGGAGTCCTTCTTTTCTGGGACACCTTGAATTTATCACCAGCAATATTAAAAGTAGAAAAAGAAAAATCACATTGGATACATCCACCCATTGAAGCACTCCATTTTCTTGATAACAACATTCCATAATGAGGTGAAACATCAACAACCAAGACACTCATTGTTAGCATTTTGTCATGACATACTGCTAACCTATAAGGCAAAGCCTTAAGATTACCAATGACAAGAATTTCTCTAGAGTCCATTTCCTGAGATCTTCCATTAGGAGTGTCAACATGTAATCCCATCAACTTCATTATCTCTGTAGGCATAACAATGTTAGATGCTCCAGAATCTATCATACAATTTTTTAGCATCTTAGCATTAATAACCAAAGTTAAGAAAAATGGATCAACAACTCCTGAGGAAGTGTTTACATGATTTGTATTCAAATAAATCTGAGGGATTTCTAAAATCATTCCTTCAAACTCCTTTCCCTTTCTATTTGACTTATTTTCTACATTTTTCATCTTTTCAATACCTTTTGGTTTTTGGAATCTTATTGAAGAAACATCATCTAGCATTGTGAGGACCTTCTCCTTATGCTCCTTAATTCTCATCATTCCTAAAAATGGAACTTTAACAATAATTTGTTACAACTATTGCCCCATATCAATAGGGGTGTATGCTATATTAGAGGATTTTTTCTTCTCAAGACTAAGATTACTATCCTCAACTTGAATTGTCAAATTTGACTGTTCTTTTTTTTCCATTTTAGGAGGGGAAGCATTTGTTTATGATGCTTTGGATTTTTCATCATGTATAATGTTTGGACCATTTTATTTGTTTACAACTTTGACTTTTTTCTTACTTACATTCTCAATAGATCTTTCCTTCTTTTGTGTCTAATTGACATCTGCTTTGTTTTCTTTGATAAAAATGCCAACTGGCTAGCTACCTACATCACCAACTACTCTATTTCTCAAGCTACAATTACTTCTTTCTTTAGTAACCAGACCAGCTGTAATTCTTTCTCTCTCCTCATCAGAGGGTCTTCTTACTATTGTAGACTCCTCACTATTTTGAGCATAACACCTTATATTATCAACCTTTTCTTCTTCACTACCAGACAAAACTTGTTGATGATATACTTATGCTCTACTTTGTGAACCATACATATCATGGTTCTCAATTTCATTACCAGAATCTACATCAGGACATGAATGAGAATAAGTCATAGCACAACCACTATTATCACACAACTCACCTTCCTCATTTCCTTGTTCTTATTTGCTTATACATCCAAAGCAACAACACAAAAGTCAGGATTATGTGGGTTTTCACAAGCTTCACACCAATAATCATCATTACACATATTGATAGAATTTTTATGCAAAGGATCAAGAGTTCTATTATCAGGCTTGTCCTTTCTTTATCGGGCAATAGGTTTCCCATCCTTAAATTGAGTATCGTAAGGATAATTTTACATTTTTGGTTGTTGACTATAAGTGTTATAGGATGGCCTACTATTATGTGGAGCTTTATAATCTTTATGTTCTGGTTCTTTTTTATTGCTCCTACTAAAGTGCTCATCATCCCTTCTACCCATTTTTCTTGATACTCTTCTATTCATTTCAATATTAATAGTTGTCTTATAAGCTTTAGTAAGGCTTCTTAGGTTCTTATCTCGGAGAGAATATCCCATTATAGAATCAAAAGAATTTAAATATGTAGCAAGACATACCTTTTCATCAAGCCTTATTTTTTGAAAAAGCCTATGCATAGCCCGTTGGAATCTTGTATTGAATTCAACAACTTCCTCACTTAAATTTTTCTTTATATTGTTAAATTCATTCAATAAGAATCCTTCATTTGTCTTATCACCATATTGATCCTTAAAGAAATCTATCAGTTAACCCATAGACCCCACAGAACCATGAGATAACCCTCTAAACCATTCCGTAGCATCTTCAACTAGAGATTCAACAAAAAATTTGATCAAAACATCTTCATGTATGATGTTAAGGTCATCCATGATATCAATAATTTTTCTTAAATGTGCCTCACAATTAATAACATTATTTCCTAAAAAAATTGGGATTCTATCCCCAATCTCATTTGGAACTACATTAGGATAACTAGGAATACCAATGAAAGAAAATTGCTTGTACCTTTCTGCATGAAGTGGCCTCCTTTGGAATCTATCATCATTTTGAAATGTAGTAGCTTTGGCATTTGATGTTGTATCATTTTCAGCACTAGCATGAGAAAGTATAGAAGATTGCATGAGGAAATCAATCTTCTTCTTTATCTCTAAAGTAGCAGCATTTGCTTCTACTTTCTCTAGCATTTTGGCCATGGTTTCCTTCTCCTTTTTGGATTTCTCAAGGTCAATGTCCAACTTAGACATTTGATCTATTGGAACTTTGTATTTTTTGGGTTCATCTGTTTCACTTCCTGTCACTCTCTTCTTTCCTTTATCTTTAGAACCTTAAGTATCAATACTTTGGTGAGTGGTAGGCTTCTCTTGATCTTTTTTAGATCTTTCAGCATAATTTGTTGCTTGATGTCTCAATGTTCACCTTCTTAATCTATCAACACTTTTCTGATCTTGTTTTTTCTTATTGGCTTTATCTTTTTTTTTTTTTGTGAAGAATGGCCAACTGCCTCTTTAGAATTCTCTCTTCTTCAACAAGTTCATCAAAGGAAACTTCAGAATCTGAGATGGTGGTGTCAGAGTCCTCCTCTCTTTCACTAGGAGTTCTATTATTTCCATATGTATCCAATCCCAAGTCTAGAGCTTCTTCATATTCTGGTGTATTTCCCTCATGACTAGATTGGGTTGAATCTTCTCTCCTAGTATTCTCCTCTTGTCTTCTTGGAGATAGAATATCTAGATTATCTTTTTTCTTCTTTTCTCTCCAAGATTGTCTAGTCATAGAAGTAGTTGGAAGTCAACCTTCCAACTCAAATTTAGGATGTTCTTTTGCTCTAGATATGGTATTCATATTAAAATAATGTGTATAAAACAATACATATTACTCAGGACTGATTTGTAAATATTTCTTCAAGTCGACAGCCAACACAAATTGGGAAAATATAACACAACCTAATATGAAAACTACAATATGGCTAAACATGACTAACCCTGTTCTTCTAAAATTCAAATCCCCATGAGAGTGGTCATTTTATTAGTGCTTAAAATTGTTATGCTATAGAAGAAACCAATATACCCAGAGACTAATATTAGGAATGGTTAATTCCAAGTATGAGAGCTCTGCAAGGTAACTAGACCAAATTTAGGACAAGACTATGCTCTACTCTTTTGGCTCTGTAAAACCGAGCCAGGGTGCACCTAATCCAGACAAAGATTAAACTTTCACAACTCACTATAACTCTAGATGATTACAACATATTAATGGAAAGAAAGTATGAAATGATAACCACTCACTTAGTGACTCTTCTCTACCATGTCAGACTACAACCAAAATCCACAAAACTTAAAAGGACTAGAATGGTTTTGAAGTTTTTGATAGGGTAGAATATAGCCAAACCTATTCAAATATGTATCAAAATAGAAGATAATAATTACTGATCAGTGCAATATCCATTGGGAAATGATTCTAGTTCAGATATAGGACAAAGAAACTAACTATTGTCAAGGATTCAAAACCATAAATATAGATAACTCTAGACCACGCACTTCTTAATAATCCTTATGTAGAAAAACCCAAAGAGTCTATGTCTTATCTAAAGAAAAATGTAATTCTATCCTTGATCAAAACTATGGACTAAAACATATACATAAAGAAATCTTATGCAGTGAACCAGAAGATTCAAAACTCAGGAGGCAAGCAAGAAGGAGAGACTTGAATCAGAATTCGTATATTAAGTACAAAGAGACCAGTTTCAATTCCAAAATGTTTCAAATCATATACCACTTCAATAAATGGAAAATACATGCAACATTATTCTTCTATGGTAATACTCTCTAGATATACATCTGCTACACTCACTGGAAAATAGTAAAAGGTTTATGCCTTATAATACTTGCCCAAAATTTCCTAGCTTCTACTAAATGATCTTGGAAATCCTTTTATAAGTCAAAGAATGCAACAAGAATTAGATAATTTAGGGTTAGGGATAAAACTCAATCTAATAATTGATAGAAATAAATAATATATTTCAACAATAAACAATTTATGTGATCAACAAGTTGGGCTCATTCTTAAAATGTTCTTGTGTAATCTGATTTGATTTCAACCGCCATCCATCCTTGAAGAACATACCCTGCAGAAGGAATAAGAATGAAATGTCTTGTATGCATTAAATAGCCTGATAAAGTCTCATCTTTTTAGATCAAAATATCAAAAAGCTCAGCCCTTCAAGAATAAAAAATATGATCTCGACCTCTACAATTCTGGGAAAGACTAGTCATTAATGGGAAAGAATAGAGACAGGGATAACACTTGATTAATAAACTATCCAGGGCCCAAAAATAATGTTCTCTAGTCAAGTGAATTCAAATCCACCCAAAATTCATTCTCTCAGCATCCAACAGGTGTACAGGAGAAATAAAAAAGATCAAATTATGTCAATTAATACTCTGTAATAAGACATAATCCATCGCTTAAAACCCTAAGACAAAGATTTAAATATTTGAAAAGCAGTTAAACGGTCAGCGACAATGCGGGCTTTAGTATCAATGGTCAAATCAAGATTTTTCCCTTTTTTAAAACTCAGCCATAGATATCTTTTCAGGTTACCTAGGCTCTCCAATGACCTCCTTGGATAGGTGGAAGCTTAGCGCAATGTCTTGATCATTAGATATCGAGCACTTTTATTTTAAGGCTTCACGCCAACCACACAATCCTTTTGAACTCGCCTAAACTTTACTTTATCTCTGAATGTGGCCCTTAACCTACATTGGACTAGCCTTGAACTCTGGTCATCAGATTTCCTCTTATGTCCAAGTCGCTGACTAGATCCCTAACACTAGTAATATTCTGAGATTAAGTGCATGCCACAAGATTAACATAAGTACTTAGCAAGATCAACGGCTTGCGCTAAATCTCTGCATGATTTTGTACTTGACTATTTCTTTCCAAGATCACGCAGTAGCCCTAAGATCAAAATTACATGGATGGTTCAGATTTGATCTTGGATAATCCATCTTGGCTTAACTTGAGTCAGGCATTGATCTAGAGATCACGTGACTGAAGGAAATTCCTAACCCTGGCCAGTCAACCTTAACTCAGGTCTAATCAAGATGTTGAGTCATTGAATAAAATTAACTAGCCTTGACTTAACGTTAGTTGGATTATCAGATTGTGTGACTAAAGGAACCTCAAGGTATCTGAAACATTCTTGAACCCTTTATTTTACTTGGAGAGTATACGCCAGCCATAGGATCTAAACAAGATCGATGATGCGCATGAAATCTCTGAGAAATTCTATACTTTGTCATTTTATTTTGAGATTACACGCTAGCCCCAGATCTTGAACTGCATCAATGTCCATGATCCTTTTATGTACAAACTCGACTAGAACTGAGACTTATCTTTCTTAACCACGATCAAAAATTAGAGATTCAGCAACTGAAGAAAATGCCTAGTCGCTAGATCATTTCCTAAACCCTGAGTTTTTTTTGAGATTCCACACCAAGAACATGATAAGAAACATATCAACGGTGTGTGTTTAATCTGAGAATAACACTGTACTCACCCAATTTCTTCTAAGATTACATGCCAACCATGAGATCAAATGAAGATCAACAGTTCTCGTATAATATCGAGATCTTTAACTTAACCTTGAAACCATCTAGAGATTTCACGACTGAATAGAAAAAGTAACCTTTCTTTTAACCTCGGGTCAATCTTGAGATCATGTGATTGATTGAGTCTTGAAGTCACTAAATGAAAAGGATAACTCAAGGTTTATGTAGAGTTTACATAGACATCCTTTGATCAAAACTGCATCAACGGCCTAGGCATAATCACTGAATATATTTTCACTTGGCCATTTGATTGCAAGACTTAGCACAAACTGCACATCTCTGACAATATTGACTACCCTCATTTAATCTTGAGAAATTTGACTTAACCCCAGGTGCATTCAGAGATTTTGTGACTGAGAAAAAAAAACCATGTCTTAACCTTGGTTAAATATAGATATTTTGCAACCAACGGATTCTTTATATCACTGAATGAAATACATGACTCATGGTTTAGTTTGAGATCACGTGCCATCCATAGGATTAGATCAAGGAAAGAACAAGATCAATGGCCCGCATTAAGTCTTGAAACAGAAAGAGCATATTCCAAATCATTCGGAGACTAGGAGATAAAGATTCGCGCCAAGTCGCCAGAAGAAAAGGAATATTTGGTTTTTGTTATGTGACAAAGAGATAGACTTAATAATGAAAAAGTGCACATGGGATATTGAGACTTAAGTGGCTTGAAAAGTAACACAAATTTAGAACAACTCCATGAAGAGTTTAGGGCTTTTTTCTCAATGGCTATAAACTTTTAATTTAGGGTTTAAGACTTTGCAAGACATAGCCAGAGTTTTTCATCATTTAAAACTTATTTCTCATGGAGACTTAGGGTTTTAGACTAGAGACGTAAACAAATTGCAAAAACATGGAAATAAGACATGAAACCTATCAAAATTGAGCAAGTGCTAACACCCCCTTTATGAATAGAGATCCATCCTGGTAGTTACCCCTAGTCCTGGTACTCCAATAGGACTATGTGGGCATTATTATGTGTCTTTCATTATCTTTTGAATCCCCCTCCCAAGTTAATTTTAAGGTTATCACTTGATTACAAACTCACCCATAGGATCCCCTGGAAACCACTTTCGGTCCCAGCACCTATGGTTAGCCACTCACCTAGGGTACCTAGTCCCCTACCCAAAACATTACAAAAGAATTGAAATACTTCAAATGATTTATTTCAGAGGTTTAGGAAACTCTCCTGTGTACTCAGACCCCGGGATGAGCCTTAAAATTAACCATAAACAACATAAGAATAGTACAAGGATGTCACATATGCAAGAAACCTTAAGTACAACATTATGATAAACTTCAAGCAAGATAATGAACATTTAGAGAGGTACAAAGATGCAAATAGAGAACGGGATCAAGTTTGGAAGATACAGACCAAACCCCAAGCCAAACAGTTACCCAACACTCAAATACATGACTCCATAGTTTCTAGAATAGGTCCAAATAGAAAATAAAATTAATATAAACTAATAAATATTGATGGGGGAAATATTTTACTATAAGCTAATGAACCTACAAGGACCTATGAATGAAGGGAGAAGACAAATTAATCTTGTCTTTGAAAGATGACAAGATATTACATATTTAAGTGTTGATGAATCTTCTCTTGTAGATTGGTTGCAAGAGGGATATAGATCAAGAGAGGAGTAAAATTGAGTTTTAGATGTGTCCTAGTGGTTTGAATCATAAGGGACCCTTTATCTATGTGATTTTAGAGACTATTTCTAGAAACATATGTATGATTGTCATAAAAATACAGTCTCGATGCAGTGAGCATAACTTTTTTTTTGCACCATTAGATCTTCCTAATTTTCATATATGTTGGCTAAAACCTAATTGCACACATTCTCACTGGAGTGATTATCCTAATAAGGTCAGGTTCAAAAGATATTTAAAACATATTATGGATATAGGAAAATAAACCAGAGCACTTTGTGTGTTTCCAATTAACACATTTTTTTATTATCATCCTAATTACAAATCATTTAACAAAAGAAACTTTGCGGATCATATGAGAAATATAAATATTTAAGAAAACACACACATATACCTATTCACATAAAATATGATGATTTCCCTAGTTCCAGACCCTACCTAGAGTCCTGTGGAGAAACTTCACAATGACTAGAGCACACCTCTATAAGTCCTCCAAACCTTGAGTGAGATGGTAGCCTCCTGGATGAAGTCTCCTCTGACTATAAATCCTCTCCTCCTTCCTCAAACAACTCTCAATGCACTCACAGAAAGATTGTAAATCACACCCACATAGAGACAAAATCTCAAAAATGACTTATGGATTCAATATTGCAAGAATCACCAAATTTTCCTCCAAAAACTCCCAATCCCCCAATCTCCAAAAAATCCAATAAATTTATCCCCCAACTATATGGTTGGAGGATTTGCTTTATGGGAAGCAACTTCTCCAATTTCTATTTTTGGTTGAAATATTTAAGAAAAACTTCCTATAACCAATAATAAAGTTTTTTAATTATTTTAATTAAAATACCCTTCAAAAAACACTATAACAAATATAATAGACATAATTCTCTCAAGGAAAACAAATAGCACAATTGGAATCAAACTAGCCTAACTTCTATGTGGTCTCAAGTTTAACCCCCACTATATAGATAGTTTTACCAAAAAGAGCTATTTTTATTATCTCTCATTATTATTATTATTTTAATTTTATTTAATATACTTTATCTAATCATTAAAATACCATTTACACAAGAAATTAGAAACACACAGATAATATTATTTATATATCTATAGGTATATGTGTTTGCATCCACATATACACATACCTCTATAACATACACTTAATAATAATACAAATATTAACTAAGCCTATATATACGCTTCATACGAAAATCAAACCAACATCATAAATCATAAGACAACATCAAAACATAAGCCATAAGACAACATCATAAAATTGCATTCACATTCCCCAACTAGGGTAACCTCCTAATAGAACTCTAAGTCCTAGGGTAGCTTTGAGAATAGCTTGGTAAGATGTTGACACAACAATAGTTTGAGGATTTTGAAGGCACGGTGAGACCTATGTAGCCTGGTGGAGTTGATGCCTGGTACCTGCATCCTACATCACCAACTGACATGCATATACATATATATAAATAGATAGTGGCAAACAAGGAGGGAGAGTGCAACATCATGTGGACCTCTCATAGGAGTAACTATGACTTCCTCTCCTCATCCTACACTCACATCAACCAGTGTATACATCAAAAAATAATGGGGTTAGCAAGGTTAGATCCATATAAATATATAAATCAGATATGAACATTTTACAATTATTTCATCTCTAGTCATTCATCATTTTATGTCAAATAATTTAATAACTCATTATAAACTCTATTAACTAATAAATATGAAATCAAATTTCCCATCATGAAATAACAGAGTCCAAACATATAATCCAAAGTATCAAAGTAATAATCATGTCAATCCAAAATATGTAGATACTAGGGTGGGCATTACATCCTCTCTCCCTAGGATTAGGCTTACTCCTGGAAGCCTACAAACAAGTACGGATATGCATATCTGAGTCTACTAGCACCCTCCCAAGTGGTAGAGGTCTTGTCACTTGGGTCCCATTGGACCCTTACCTGCTCTATGTTGTGACCCCTGAGGGTCAAATTCCATTATTGGAGTATACACACTAGCTCTAGAGCTAGCTACTCGTCCTCTACCTGCAAAGTGTTCGAATCAAAAACATGAGTCAAATCAGGAATATACTCTCTAAGAATGGATATGTGAAACACATCATGCACATGTGCAAGGCTAGGCAGTAGGGAGAGTTAGTAAACAACTGGTCATATCCTCTCAAGGATCTCAAATGGACCTACAAATCTTGGTGCCAAACTGAACCTTTTCCATAACAGATAGGGCTCTTACATGGGTGGACTCTCAAAAACACCTTCTCTCTAATAGAAAACTATCTATTGATCCTGTGAGCATCAGCATACTTCTTCTGCCTATCTTGAGCTATCAGAGGATACTCTTTGATCTTATGTACCTTCTTCTCCATATCGTATAAAAACTCGGGGCCAAGTAGTACTCTATCCTCTAAGCAATCCCAACTAAGAGGGGTACGACAAGGAAACCCATAACGAGCCTAAAAAGGTGACATTCCTATCAAGCTATGATATCCATTGTTGTATGCAAACTCCACTAGGTACAAATAATCTTCTGAGTGGGTCTGTCTATCCATCACATACATTTTAAGCATGTCCTCAAGCATTTAGTTAACTCACTTTGTCTAACCATCATTCTTTGGATGATATGTCAAACTAAAATTCAGCTGAGTCCCTAAGGCATGCTGCAAAGAGGTCCAAAATTTTGAAGTGAACACTGGATTCCTATCAGAGGTAACCTTTCTAGGAACACCATGCAACCTGACTATATCCTTTAGGAAAACTCTGGCTACTAAGATGGCAGTATAGGATGACTGCATAGGAGAAAAATGTGCTACCTTGGTGAACTTATCCACTATGATCATGATAGAATCATGTCTCTGATAAGTGACTAGGAGTCCCACAATAAAATCCATAGAGATCATATCCCATTTCCATTCTGGAATCACATGTGGTTGATGAAGGTGTGCTAGGTGATGATGTTCAGCCTTGACCCTCTAACATTCAAGACACCTAGCCACAAAATCTGCTATATCTCTCTTCATACCAGACCAAAAGTATAACTTTCATAGATCTGAATGCATCTTCTTAACCCCTGGATGATCTGAAGAGGGAGAACGATGTGCTTCCACCATGATAAATTTCTTACGATCGCCTGAAAGTGGTACATAGATTCAAACTTGTTGCCTCAACAATCCATCTTAGTCTAAGGAATAACCTGAGAACCTTTCCTCTAAGGCCCTTCCTAGCTCAATTTGAGCCTTCACTTCTTGATACAAAGTATATGAAGGAAGTGACTTCAAGATCTAACTTCTCAAATCATTAGAAAGGGAGAGCATGGATAAATCATGTCTCCTTCTACTCAAAACATCTACTACCACATTCTCTTTACCTTAGATATATCTGACCTCAAAATCATGTTCGCAAAGGAAATCCATCCGTTGGCACTACCTTGCATTAAGATTAGGTTGAGTAAATATGTATTGAAGGCTTTGGTGATCAATGTGTAGCTCAAACCGATGCCCCAATAAGAAATGTCTCCAATGATTCAAGGCATGAACTACCACTGCTAACTCCAAATCATGCATGGGATAGTTAAGCTCATGGTCCTTAATCTTTCTACACTCATAAGAAATAAATCTTCCTTCTTGCATCAATATTTCCCCTATGCCTTCTAGGGAGGCATCCGTGCAAACTATAAAGAATTTAGTGGGGTCAGGTACTACCAAAATTGGGGCACTGGTTATTTTATCCTTAAGGATTTTAAAAGCTTCTAAACATTTCTCTGTCCAATGGAACTTCTTCCCTTTCCTTTGAAAGCAAGTTATGGGGTGATCTATTCTACGAAATCCTTGGATGAAGCGCCTATAGTATCTAGCTAAAATCATGAAACTATGAACCTCTGAGAGGTTGGTGGGGGTTTTCCATTTAACTATAGCTTGTATCTTGGAAAGATCAATTGCTATACCTTCTCCTGAGATAACATGACCAAGATACTTAACTTCAATATGAAATAATTCACACTTCTCCAAGTTTGCAAACAACTTATTCTCATGAAGGCATTGTAACACTCAACAACGATGTTGTTCATGTTCTTCTACTAACTTAGAATATACCAAAATATCATCTAGGAAAATTATGAAAAAATTGTCCAAGAAGTTCTCAAATACCCCATTCATAAGACTCATGAATAGTGAAGGTGCATTAGTGAGGCTGAAAGTTACCACGTTGGTAAATTCATAATGCCCACACCAAGTATGTAAAATTGTTTGATGAATGTCGACCTCATGAATCCTTAACTAGTGATATCCTGACTTTAGATCAATCTTGGAAAATACCTTGGCTCCTTTCATCTGATCAAACAGATCATCAATTCTCAGCAAAGGGTACCGATTCTTTATGGTTACTTTGTTGATTTGGTGATAGTCAATGCACAACCTAAGTGATCCATCCTTCTTCTTAACAATGATAATCGGAGCTCCCGAAGGTGACACACTTGGTCTGATGAAACCTTTTTCCAAGAGTTCTTCCAGTTGAACTTTTAACTCACTCAACTCTTGAGTGGTCATGCGATAAGGAGCTTCAGAGATAGGTTCAGCTCCTACCACCAACTCTATGTGGAAATCAATGTCTCTTTTGGGATGCATTCCAGGTATCTTTGTTGGATAGACATCCACAAAATCTTGAAGTAAAGGATTCTCAAGTATAATTTCTCTATCTTCCTTGTCATCCAATTCATCAACTGAGACTGCAAAAATTTGACATCCCTTTCTCCTGGATTTCTTAAGTTGCATAGTTGATATCATCCAAAGTGATATAGGTCATTGAACTACCATAATAGTGTTGGGCTTCCCCAAATCATCTAAACAATGAATGAGATTCTTTCTACAATCTATCCTTGCTTCATGATCTGCTAACCAATCCATTCCTAGGACAACTCCATATGATCCAAGAGGAATAACTTGAAGATCAACATTGGTAGAGAAAGGTCCTAATCTAAAGTTACAACTTTGAACACACAATTATGTGGTCATTTTTTCCCCTGAGGCTATCTCTACCTACCACTTAACTTCTTCCCCTATTACCTCTATCCCGCACTTTTCTATCAAAGAAGGAGATAGGAAGGAGTTGGTTTCTCCTAAGTCAAAGAGAATAGAAATGGTTTTACCCTTTAACAAACCAGAAGTCTCTATGAGAGTTTTTTGGTGATCATCTTGTCTAAGCTCTACTGTGGAAAACACCCTGTGAGACTGATTAGCATCCCCCATGTTTGGTTTTGAAACTGCTTGATTCTGACTAGTGAGATTTGTGCGTTGAGGGAAATGAACCACAATATGTCCTTGTTGTGCACAAGAATAACAATTGGTGTTTTGTCCAAAGTTCTTTGTATGAGGAGCACTAGATTTTTTATAACCTCCTCTATTGAAATTTTGAGAATTTTGGGATGTGGAGGAGGAAACCTTTGTTGCGCTTGAAAACTATTACAATTCTAAGATTGTTGAAACTTTCCATTACCTTGGTTTTTATATTGAAATTTCTTCTTATGCAAGTTCTTTCCTCCTTTGAAAGATGACTATTGGTTCTTGGAATTGGAATTTCCTTGATCAAAGTTTCCTTTAGAACTTGACCTAGCATTGAAAGTTTGGCCACTAGAATAGACACCTTTTACCTTAACCTTTATTTCTACTAGGTATTCCTTAGTGATGGCATCCTAGAGATTCTTGGGTTCCAAGACTACAAAATTCCATGATATTCAGTCATTCAAACCTCTGATGAAGTGTTGGACAAGAATGGGTCTTTCGTCTCTATAGCCTGAGAAAGGCTTAAGTTCATTAAATATTATTTCATATTCTTTCACCATAATGTTGGCTTGATTAAGGTGGTAAAATTATTCTTCCCTTCCTTGCCTTCATTGATCGAACATGAATCGATCCTTAAAATTTTCTAGGAACAATTCTCAAGATATAGTGTTTATGGTGACTTGGAGTTTGTCTTGTTCCATACGCCACTAGGTAGATGTGAATTTTCTTAGATTCATAATAGCACATCTAAGCTTGACATTATTGCTAAAAGGGTGCATACAGAAACACCTCTCAAGGTCAAATAACCAAGTTTCTACTGCAGATCCCCCTTCGTTGCCATAAAAAGGGGTACCTTGACCTTGAGTAAGTCTCTCATGTGAGCGGTATCCATGTCCTCAAATTATTTCATATCTTGCCTTCTCCTAGGGATTCTATCCCTTTCCCAATCTTGGTGATGAGCTTGATTCCCTTCTTCAAAATTGACTCTTTTTTCAAGGTTGTCGAGTCTATGCAAGAGTTGTTGCATCAGTTGCCTAAGTTGGGCTCCTTCCAATTCATTACTCTGACTTTCATTTCTATTATTTTCTTGATTAAATTCTCCCTCATATTCCCCATGGTAACTCTCTAGGAAAGATCTCAAGGAACACTCTTGAACTCTATCCTTAGCTCTTATGTGGGTAACGGGAGGCATCCGGGAAGAGTGGTGCAACATAATTTTTAGGTTCTTGCTAAAAAGGAGTATTCAATGTGTTCAAAATTTTTGAGTTTTAAACATAAATAGACCCTTATCTCCCACTGTAGCAATCAGATCTCTGATACCAAATGTAATTTCCCCACTAGGGACCCCATAAGGAGTTAGGTCTTTTTACCTAAAATTTCAAGTAACAATATTTTTTTTTATCATTACATCATTTATTACATTCACAAGTACATTCCTTAAGGTTCCCTTAATGAAATAATTTACCAACATATTTGTGTTACTATTCAAATTGAATTCCATTTCTTTACTTTTACTTATACATTTCTGAATTTCAAAGAGAGGGTAAGAAAGTGACATTTCAATTACAATTACATCCCTTACTTCCTAAATCATTTTCATTTCTCTTTCCTACACATTGGATAACTATCCTTTTAAAACTTACATATAAATTTTTACATAAGAATCATTTATTTTCTTTTCAACATAGGAGAGATAGAGAAGATAATTCAACTTTACACTTTTCATTTAAACTTTGAACTTTCAAATAATATCCCTTGAAATAAACCCTTAGAACTATCCAACCTTGATTACATTGCTTTTCTTTTTCCAATACAATTTATGTTAATTAATCCAATTACAATAATAAGTACATGAATGGTCCGAAGGATTTACAAACATAGCTTATCATCCTCCTTTTCAATAATACATGATACAAAATAGAAAGATCTTTATCACTGCATGAAAACTTATAAATCATCTAAGTCGCGAACCACAAAGAACACCTTAAAAGATATTTTCCACCCAACCATTTGAAACTAGTGAAGTTCCACCCCCCATGCTAGGAGATAGCACCAAGATACTCACAAGGCCCTAAGCAATCTAAGGCTTCACAAAACAATAACTTAAAAAAAAAATACAAGACATAACAAATATTACTTAACTATACACAAGGGTTAGGTTTCTAGCATACCCTCTAAGTGAGTGTCATCGCATATCCTGTTTATTGGGATCCTTCCTAGAAACTATGTAACCCTAGTCCCCCCTTTTGTATAGGGATCCATCCTGGCAGTTACCCATGGTCCTGGTACTCCAATAGGACTATGTGGTCATTATTATGTCTCTTTCATTATCTTTTGAATCCCCCCTCCCAAGTTAATTTTAAGGCTATCACTTGATTACAAACTTACCCATAGGATCCCCTGGCACCCACTTTGGGTCTTGGCACCTATGGTGAGCCACTCACCTAGGGTACTTATTCCCCTACCCAAAATATGAAAAAAGAATTTTCATACCTCAAATGCTTTATTTCAGAGATTTAGGAAACTCTCCTATGTACTCACACCACCAGGATGAGCCCTAACCTTAACCATAAAAAAAATAAGAATAGTACAAGGATGTCAGATACTAAAGACACCTTAAGTAAAAAATTATGATCAAATTTAAGAAATAAAATGAACATTCAGAGAGGTACAAAGATGCAGATAGAGAAAAGGATCAAGGTTGGAAGATACAAACCAAACCCCAAGCCAAATTGTTACCCAACACTGAAATCCATGACTCCAAAGTTTGCAGAATAGGTCCAAATAGAACATAAAATAAATATAAACTAATAAATATTGATAGGGAAAATATTGTACGATAAAATAATGAACCTCTAGGGATCTATGAATCAAGGGACAAGGCAATGTAATCTTGTCTTAGAAAGGTGGCAATATATTACATATTGAAGTGTCTATGAATCTGCTCTCTTAGGTTGGTTTCAAGAGGGATATAGATCAAGAGAGGAGTAAAATTGAGTTTTAGATGTTTCCTAGTGGTTTGAAACATAAGGGACCCTTTATCTGTGTGAGTTTAGAGAAAATTTCTAGAAAAATATGTATGGTTGTCCTAAAAATACAGTCTCGGTGCAGTGAGCATAATTTTTTTTTGCATCGTTAGATCTTCCTAATTTTCATATATGTTGGCTAAAACCTAATTGCACACATTCTCACTCGATCGATTTTCATAATAAGAGTAGGTTCAAAATTTATTTACAACAGAGTACAGGTATAGGAAAATAAACCAGAACACTTTGTATGTTTCCAATTAACACATTTTTTATTATCATCCTAATTACAAATCATTTCACAACCGAAAATTTGTAGATTATATGAAAAATATAAATATTTAAGAATGAATACACATATACATATTCACATAAAATAAGATGATTTCCTTGGTTCCAGACCCTACCTAGAGTCCTGTAGAGAAACTTCAGAATGACTGGAGCACACCTCTGCAAGTCCTCCAAACCTTGTGTGAGATGGTAGCCTCCTGGATGAAGTCTCCTCCGAAAACCAATCCTCTTCTCCCTCCTTAGAAAACTCTCAATGCACTCATATAAACATGGTAAATCACACCCACACAGAGAAAAAATCTCCAAAATGACTTCTGGATTCAATATTGCAAGTATCACCAAATTTTCCTCCAAAAACTCCCAATCCCCCAATCTTCAAAAAAAACAATAAATATATCCCCCAACTATATGGTTGGAGGAGTTTATTTATAGGAAGCAACTTCTCCAACTTCCATAGTTGGTTGAAATATTTAAGCAAAAATTATTGTAACCAATAATAAAGTTTTTAATTATTTTAATTAAAATATCCTTCAAAAAACCCTATAACAAACATAATAGACAAAATGCTCTCAAGGAAAACACATAGAAAAATTGGAATCAAACTAGCCTAACTTCTAGGAGGTCTCAAGTTCAACTCCCCTAGATAGCTAGTTTTACCAAAAAGAACTATTTTTATTATCTCTTATTATTATTTTACTTTTATTTAATATACTTTATTTAATACACTTTATCTAATCATTAAAATACCATTTACACAAGCAATTAGAAATACATGGATAATATTATTTATATATGTATGGGTATATGCGTGTGCACCCACATATACACATAATTATATAACATACACTTAATGATTATACAAATATTAACTAAGTCTATATATATCCACTTCATACCAAAATTAAACCAACATCATAAATCACAAGACAACATCAAAACATAACCCATAAGACAAAATCATAAAATTGCATTCACATTCCTCAACTAGGGTAACCTCCTAATAGAAATATAAGTCCAAGGGTAGCCTTGAGAGTAGCTTGGTAATATCTCCATGCAACAATAGTTTGAGGATTTTGAAGGCACACTAAGACTTGTGTAGCCAGGTGGAGTTGATGCCTGGTACCTTCATCCTGCATCACCAACTGACATGCATATACATATATAAACATACAGGTGGAAAACAAGGAGGGAGAGTGTGACATCATGTGGATCTCTTGTAGGAGTAACTACGACTACCTCTCCTCATCCTACACTCACATCAACCAATGTATATATCAAAACATAATGGGGTTAGCATGGTTAGATCCATATAAATATATAAATCAAATTTGAATATTTTAAAATTAGTTCATCTCTAGTCATTCATCATTTTATTTCAAATTATTAAATGTCTCATAATAAACTCTATTAACCAATAAATATGATATCAAATGTCCCATCATGAAACAATGTAGTCCAAACATATAATCCAAAGTATCAAAGTAATAATCTTGTCAATCCAAAATATGTAGATACTAGGGTGGGCATTACACCACTCCTTCTACTTCTTCTAGTGTCTTCAAAAGTTCCTTCTCTCCCACTAAGAGTATATTGGGACCCCTTTTCTTCACTTCTTCTTCCAAGATTGACTAAATCTTGAATGTGACCCCATCCTTCCTAAATAAATAGGAGTTCTTAGCCCCATCACATGTTAATCTCTAAGTTATGTTGATGATTAGTGACCAACACTTAGTCATTCACTTAGGCAGTTTTAGTTAGCTATCACTGTGGACGAGCTAAAACTATCCAAGGCCTAGCAACATTGCCGAGCTGTATCATGCTGAGCTATGCAGGATACTTAGTGTCGAGCGACAAAGATGTTAAGTGTCAAGTAGAACAGTTTTTGTATACATGTCTAGAATGATTCAAACTTCGAGGATAAGTGTTCAGACCAACTTGTATAAGCCTTTTGGGCTGACTTATGTACGCATTTAATATTTTCCTATGGAATTAGTTATGCATTTAATTGTTTTATTGTATGCATGACCTATTGTAATGATTAATTGTAATGCCTTGAAGACATAAGTATTAGATCTTGATCATTGATCTAGATCTCACTACCAAACTTGAATAGATATATAAGATTGCTTCTAAACCCTATTTTGTAAGTGTGTGGAGAAAAGTGGTGACTGCATTTTCAAGTGAAATGCACAGAGGGTTATTTTGTTAAGAAGCATAGATCAAGCCGAGTGACAGCGTAGTGAACAATAGAGTAAAGACATATCAGATTGTGAGATCATAGAAGGTACTAGAAAGAGGAGATCCATCATTATCATCTGAGAACAGTTAGTTGAAAGATGAATTGAGATCTAAGAAAGGGCTTAACAACAGAGTGAATGATCCCAATGTAGATTTGAGCTACTTTGAACAACTAGTGGAAACATCAAGAAGACCTAAAGATTCTTCTGGATTAGGTCACACTGAACAACATACTACCACTGAAGATGGAGAATCATCTAAGACAGGTGAAATAAGGTATGAAAAACCAAGAAACAACAAACCTATTTGCCACCACTATGGGAAACCAGGTCATACAATAAACATTTGTTGAAGCAAGAATGGTAAGTCCAATCCTAAAACTAACTTTAACGGTTATTTCTTTAACTGTAATAAGTTTGGACATCAAGCACGTGAATGTAAGACAAAGGCAAGCAATGCACCTTCCACACCTAGACACAATGGTAATTGTTATAACTGTCAGAAATATGGTCATAGAGCACAAGATTGCAGATCTAAAGGTAAACATCAATGGACATCAAAGGCACAAGAGAAATCACCAAGAAAAGGCAATACTTACAAGTGGGATTACAACACATGGCATAGTTTTTATTACTGTGGTGAGTATGGACATGTTCCAGAAAATTGCATAAGGATACATTTCAGAGGAAAGTCTAAGAGTTGGATGAATGGAAGCCTAGTTTGTCACAGTTGTCTGAAAAATTGGTCATACAAGGAAAGATTGTAAGACTAGGGTACCTACTCCTACTGTTGAGAAGATTAGAGCACAAATGAACTAGACATGGGTTAAGAAATCTGAACCATGTAGCAGTGAAGCTAGTACAGCTGAGGTCACCCAATCCAATGGATCAGGTGATCACATCATCTCCAACTAAGCAAAAGAGGTATGGAAGGAACTGCATCTAAAATTCTTATCTTACATCAGTTCCTAACATAAAATATGCCAAAGTCCATATTTGCATATTTTAAGATGCACTAGGACACATTTTGAAGACAAAAATACCGAGAAGAGCTAATTGCACTATAGGTGCCAAGCACCAGTCGTGGACACTAAGGCCGAGTTCTTTAGTGTGTGCTAAGTTTGTTGGCCGAGTAAGTTCTGTGATGGCCGAGTTTAGTGAGCTGAGTGGGATGCAAGTTGTGTTAGAAAGCCAAGGACAGCTGGCTTGCACTAACTCAATAGGAAGAATATTTATTTCTTACCTACCTTGACATTTCGAAATCTATAAAGGATGAACAGTTTATTCTTGATTTTTACCTTGTGAATTTCACTATTTATGAAGCGATTGAAGAAGTTGCAAATTTGATCTTAACAAAGTTAGCATCGAAGATTTTGTCAGCGTGTCGTCGGCAATCCTAAGGTGAATAGTATGAAGTACTACTTGTCGAGGTACTCTGTTCTTGATTTTTTGAACCCTAATTTCAAGATTATGGCTGCAAGTTCTTCTGCACCAATTAAAAATATGGAGGGAGAACAAGAGAAAATTCAGTTAGTATGGAATGATGTATGTGCACCTCTCAATTTTTGAGCCATTCCTAAAAGTGCAATTCAGAGTGATCTGACCGGAGCTCTCTCATCCATTCCACCAAAGGTACTTATGATCCATGATGTTAGATCTTGTTACATGGTTAAAATTGGTGAAGTAGGTGATAGTGAATTGAGAAAACTGTGTGTTGATAGAGTTCTGAAGGGAGAATTCAAGCTTTTAGCCAACAAAGGGTTAACTCATCCCCTATATTTCCCACAAGGTTTCAAAAATGAATGGATTAAGGTCATTCTTAGCCGAGTTCATGATAGTTGTATGTGGTTAGACAATGGACCAGTCAAGATAACTAAAAACATAATTCATCGAGTGACTGGATATCCTATTGTTAACGGGAAACAGACAATGAGAGATAACAGTAAAGAGGAAATTACACTAAACACTGGAGCCATATGGAACAATAAAGGTATGACTATCTCTATAATTAAAGACCTAGAACTTGATTTTGGAGTAAGAGTAATCCCACATAAGTTCTATCAGTCGAGTCGACTGGATAGTGTTCCTTGTACAGCCGTTGACCAGGCATGGAAGATTGTTAAGAAGAATCATACATATGATCTTGCTGAGCTACAACTAACACAACTAGCTGAGAACCTAGCATCAATTAGAAAAGCTAAGAGCTCATCATGTAAGTTTGGTTCCTTACTAGTCTGTATATTTTTCTACATTCATAATACATTTCCTACATTGGGAGATATTGTTTGGAAAAAGAATAGACCCATTATAGTTCAGATAAGTGAATGCATTGAGAAATTAGGAAGTAATTTCAATAGCATTATGGGGAGCTATTTTGTGTAATTTAAAAATAGAATAATATTAAGAACTAGGATTCCTAGATCACTAGTGGAGAAGCACTACGAAGAAATTTGTCTTCTAGTTGATATGGATCACACATATATTCAGGCTATAACACCTAGGGTAGCATTTTTGGAACCATTTCCCTATGAAATTAACATTAATGAAGTATTAGCAGCCATCATTGCACTCCTAGCTGAGGAAATTGATACTACAGCAGAAATATTTGGTAATTTTGATGAAGCAAAAGTAAAAATTTCAAGAAGTTTAAAGGAGGGAACCATGGAGAGAAAAAGGAAGAAGATTGTGAAAAATCTAAAGAAAATGGTTGGTTTGGGAAGTGATGAAGAACCTGATGATGCACCTTTAGGCCTATCCACTGGACAATGAGAAGATATATCTATAGAAGAGGAATTCAGTGCATCTAAGGAGATCACTGAGAAAGCTAAGGGTAAGAAACCAGAAATTGTCATAGTAACCAAGCCGAGTAAAGCTAAACCTAAGTTTACACCTCTTGCAGCTAATCGTCCAAGGACTAGAGCATCTACTGTTACTTCTCTAGTAGTACAAACAAAATTTTATGGAAAGAAGAAGGTTGGAGAAAGCAGTTCTGGAAAGAAAGCTAAAATTGCTCCTAAGGCTGAGCCGAGTAAACTAGTTAAGAGACCAAGGAGGAAACTGCACTTGGAGACACATAGTGATGATGAAAAGAATGAGATTGATGATCCCAACAACATAACCATAGCACAATTCAAGAAACTAGTGAATATTGATGAGGTATGTGACAATTTGAGAAATTCAGCAGGGTTAGCTACTTTCAAATTCATTAAGTATGAGAAACTGAGTATTGGAGACAAGCATAAAGTTCAGGAAGCACTTTTAAATATGATGAGTACTTTTAAGTTAACTCCTACAGAGATAGGAAACCATGTGCTGAATGAATTATATGAGTTTCTATCGAGTAAATAGGAATTTGTACTTACTACAAAGAGATAGATCAGGAAAGGTACTTTAGCCAAAGTGATACCTAAGTTGACATCAAAACAGAGAGAAAAATTCATTGAATAATATAAGAATAGGTTTGTCCCTAAGCTAAGAGGTTATACTATTTTGAAAAATGACATTGAAGGATTAGTACAATAGAGTACTAGGATTTGGAAGGAAATCTTTGGATTAATAGTTCCAAAAGACAAGAAATCTGATCAAAAGGCAAAAGAAGTAGAGATTACCCCTGAGCCACAGATGACACAAGATTAAATTTATATTGAATAGGACAAGACTAAAGATGCATTAGACTCAGTAAATTTTGTTGATCTGACTGCAAACAGTCCAATTGATTTCATAATTGATGATTCTAGCAATTTGAATACCGAGGGACAGGATATGCCGAGTGATACAAACACTGAGTCGCCTATTAAGGCAACTGAGATTGAATGAGGAAAGACCACTACATCTGAAGAGAAAATTGATGAGATAATTGAAGTAATCAATGATCAGATAGGTGAAGAGAAAAAGAAAATAGATGCATAAGAGGTAACTTCACAAAATCAACCTATTTTAGAGATTGTAAAAATAGTTTTAGATAGTGGAGTAGTGATGAAGGATAATGTTGACAAGCATAAGGAACAAGAGGCACTAAAAGTGTTGGTTGATCTACCACACTCTGCATCATCCATTCCCACAGGTCCTAAAACTAGAAGTATGCCTGATCCTCAGACAATCTTGACAGGATTGAAAGAGGCAATGAATATTGATACTATCACATGAAAAGGTATTGATAAAATGCAGCCAAGAAACAACTCACCAGAATTGAAGAGAAGGAAAATTATGAAGAAGAATTCTCAAATTCTCGATGTCACATTAGATGAGGTAATTGTGATTCCACAATGGGATCCCAATGATGACATTATTTTTCCATTAGCATACTTAGAGACAAAAAACACAGATAGAAAGCATTACCGGCAGACAGTAGGCATCATCGGCAAACCATAAGCAGTACCGATGAAATTCAAGCATACCTGACAACACAAAGAATTTTGAGAAAAAATGCTAAGTATAAATGTGACAAGCTTCACCGGCGAACACAACCATCACTGGCGAACACAAGCATTACTGGAAAACACAAGCATTACCGGCAACACAGTTTCCAAAATCAACCCAATAGGAATAGACAAGCATACCTGATGACATGTTCAAGAAGGAACACCGACGATCAAGAAAACTAACCGTCAAAACTGACAGACAGATCAAGAACCTGCAAATTGTGGATATGAGTTTTACACGTCGATTAAAGAAATGTAAATCTATTTATAGAGTTTTGTTTTTTGTTTTAAATCATATTAGATGGTCATGCATGCTTTATGTAAATACTTTAAAGAATCCTAATGGATCAAAAGCATATCCAACTACAGATCAAGATCAAGTTGTATATCTTGAATCTAGAGTTCACGTGTAAATGCATGAATCAAGAATTGAGCCTAGATTAGTATAAATAGATGTTCATACTCAATTTTGAGTACATGAATTCTTAATAATTGATAGCCACGAAGAGAATCTAAGGAGCAGAAGGTAGAATTCATGCAAAGAGCATAAACAAAATACATTAGTTAACAAGAACACACAGAGGCTACCGACGAGCAGATAAAGGTAATACTCAATCATGGAAGGATGATTAATAGTATTTTTGGAGCTTTATAGGATCTGTTATCAGCAATTAAAGATTGCATTTATCATCAGATCAAAGACCTGTGTAGTTGCATTCTAACAAGTGCATAACATCTAAAATCCTTTTGTAGAAGGTGGACTTAACCATCCTTTGTAAATCTCTTAACAGAGTGCACACTTAACAGTGTTGTTGAAAGCTTCAAATGAAGTAGATATTAACAGGTCTCCACTGTAATACTCCTAATAGGGTAGGTTATCAGAAGTGACCAAAATTGTAAGCCTTACCGGCTCTTCTTATTTGCAGATAGTGAAGTTTGTGGGTAACAATCCCCACCATAGTTTTTACTTCCTCAACAGGAGTGTTTTGCGATACCATATCTTGTGTTATGTGTTATCAAATTTCATGTATGTTTCTTTTATTGTTACACATCAACTGGAATGTATGATATGATTTCACATGCATAAAGAAAGATGAACAAATAGATAAGTTATTTTACAAACTGATGACTAAGGGTTAATGGGCTAACAAAGAAAAGTTTTAGAGGTACTAATTCACCCCTCCCCTCTCATTACAAATTATCTCAATATAATTCCAAAAATTGGTATCAGAGCTGAGTCTCTCTCTTGAAAATCTTAAAGACTTGAGAGAAAATATCAGAGCAATGGATAAGTTCAGACTGGACATGACTATTGAGAATGAGAAATTACAGATGCAAATAAACTATGAGCAGTATAAGGAGGTGAAGATAAAGCTAAGAAAACTTCTTGATGAAAGATAGATTATGGCAACCAGGCTGAATGAGAAAGACTACAAAGAAATGGAAATACAAGAGTATTTTAAAGCAGCAGAATCATCAGTAAACAAAGCTTCAAATCCATCAGTTGAAGAGATTACAAGTATGTAGGAGATCAATCTACATCTGACAGATCAAATCAAGATGCTGCAAATTGGTCAAGAGACTCAAATGGTAAAAATGATTGATGTTATGAATGATGCAAGAAAAGCTGAA
>MU225096.1:800557-865518 GCA_018584345.1 Thuja plicata
CTTTTGACTTAGAAGATGAAATGCCTCAAGCTCCCATTATTGATCAGTTAGTTCACATTGTACAGAAGGTAACTGATGATGACATAAATAGCAATGAAAAACTTCTACAATGGTCCGAGAGGAGATTTGAGAGCAAATTTCTAAAGAAAATCTCAGAAGAGATTGCAACAAAACAAGTTTAACTTTCTACTCTTGTAGACATTTTGGAGAAATTTACAGCAAACATTTATTCTTTGTACAGGAAGCTATGTGATGTTTAATTCTTCACAAAGGATAATCTACAGCTTGTTATGAAGCTACAGATAGATTTGAAATCAACTAGAAATACTTTGGGTAAGGATGCTACCTCTAGCTCCTTACATTATACTAATTTGATCAATGCACAATGAAGAATAGTCAAGTTTATGGCTGAAGATGGTTAGATTAGGGCCAAATTGATCACCATTAAGACAAGCCTATTGCCTCACTTGGAGGTAATACAGAAGGAACTTTTAGATGCAAAAGAGTTATCCCAGAGAAATGCAAATCTCTCAACTGCAGAAAGTTTAGTGAGTCTAGCTGCCGAGCTAGAGATAAAATTGGAAGTTATGAAGCTTGCCAGGGACAGTTCAGACGCTACATTTGCATCCACCCTACAGCTTCATAAACCATTTTTGGTCAAGTATAACTTAACCCCACCTGCAATCAGTGACAAAAACAAGGGGGAATTTTGATAAGGATACGGAAGTTGGTAAGGATACAGTATGATAAATTAGTATAGAACAGGTACATTTGTATATATTTTGAAGGCATGTATTTTATGTAACTTTTTGTATGTATAATTTTGAGTATATTCCTAGGGGGAGTACTTAGTATACTTAGGCAAAAATTTGATGGAATGAAATGAAGAAATGATAAGTGTCTTTTTGCCACTAATATCAAAGGGGGAGATTGTTAATATCTAAGTTCTGTTAGTGATTAGTGACCAACACTTAGTCATTGACTTAGGTAGTTTTAGTTGGCTATCACTGGGGCCGAGCTAAAACTATCCAAGGAAGAGAAATATTTTCGAGCAGTATTTAGGTTGCCGAGTTGTATCATGTCAAGCCATGTAGGATACTTAGTGCCGAGCGACAGAGATGTTAAGTGCCGAGCAGAACAGTTTTTGTATACATGTCTGGAATGATTCAAACTTTGAGGATAAGTGTTCAGGCCGACTTGTATAAGCCTTTTGGGCTGACTTATGTATGCATTTAATATTTTCCTACAGATTTAGTTATGCATTTAATTGTTTTATCCTATGTGTGATCTATTGTAATCATTAATTGTAATACCTTGAAGACATAAGTATTAGATCTTGATCATTGATCTAGATCTCACTACCAGACTTGAATAGATATATAAGATTGCTTCTAAACCCTATTTTGTAAGTGTGTGGATAAAAGTAGTGACTGCATTTTCAAGTGAAATGCATAGAGGATTATTTTTTTAAGAAGCATAGATGAAGTAGAGTGACAGCACAGTGAACAATAGAGTAAAGACATATCAGATTGTGAGATCACAGAAGGTACTGGAAAGAGGAGATTTGTCATCAGCATCTAAGTGCATAATGAAGGATCATTACTTGAAATATTTTAATCATTGTATCAGGTGAAAATCTCTTAACAGAGTGGTTCTAGTAGACCTTTCTAAATCTCCTAACAAAGTGATTTCTTTATTGTAATTTGAAATCCTTTCACAAGGTAGATTGTAATGATCTTTAGCTCTTAACTGGATAGACCTTTAACCGGATAGATTTCATTTTGTAATCAACTTTTGTAGCCCTAACAGGCACACTTTATTGCTGCAGTAGTGAAGAATTTTGTGGGTGTCATCCCCACCCTAGTTTTACCTATTTGGGTTTCTAGGTTACCAAGTTCTTGTGTTATGAGTTATTTATTTCATTGTGTGAATGTTATTTGATATTACATTAGATTAATATATGTATGAATGTGGATCAGTTTGTTTTAAGTTTTTAAATTTGAAGATCTAATTCACCCCCCCCCCCTCTCAGTATCTTGCTTTCCCATTATTGTATTTCCAACATCATGCATTGCANTCAGTTTGTTTTAAGTTTTTAAATTTGAAGATCTAATTCCCCCCCCCCCCCTCTCAGTATCTTGCTTTCCCATTATTGTATTTCCAACATCATGCATTGCAGCTCTCTCAAACTACCAAGGTCTTCCCAACAAGAGATGACAAGAATTCATAGGTAAGACATCACACAAAACTCTTTTCTTATATCTCCCTATTGAGAACTCCACCCAAGATTTCTTATTAACCAGCACATGTTGATCCTTATTTAGCCAAGGGATAGTATGAGGAATTCTTTTCAATTTAAGCTTTTCAATGGTTTCTATAGAAATAATGTTATCAGTAGAACCAAAAGCTATGGTAACTTTACACACCTTACCTAGAAACTTGCATTTGACTCTGAACAAAGATCTCCTTTGACTTGGTTCTTCTTTTATTGGCTCTCTGATGAGTGTTCTTTTGATCATCAAATTATCTCATGTTTCTGAATCCAATGCCACCTCTATTGTCTAGCTTCTAGAAGACTCTTCTTACACATATTTTATCCATTTCTCCCCTCCTTGGGATGATGAACTCTTCCTAGGACACCTACAAGAAGGATTCCCATGCTGGTGACAATTATATAATTTCATAGAAGAGAATTAAGATCCTCTTCCTTGGCTACCAGATCTTCCTCTTGAATTGTTATTGGAGCATCTTCCTATGTTATAACAACCTCTACTATTGTTTGACTCTCCCTGGTTCTCAGTGAGCTCAGATTCACTCTAATTTCTTGCTTTAAAGTTTCCTCCTCCAAAACTTCCTCTCTAGCCTCTGTCGTCTCTTCCTCTACCTCTTCCCGTACTCCTTGATTCATGCTTCTTTTTAAGCTTCTCTTCTACCTTGAGGGCTAGTTGATAACATTGGTGTATAGTCTTAGCACTCAAGAGGCTGATTTCCTCTTGTATGTTCCACCTCAAACCATTTAGGTACCTATCCACCTTTACACATTCTTCCTCCATTACATGTGATCTCAAACATAACTTTTGGAACTATTCTTTAAAGACACTCACTTCAAGGTCTTTCTCTCTTAAGTTTTGTCTCTTCTTGTGGAACTACACCTCATAATCATCTGGTAGATAAGTGTCTCTAACCTTGGCCACCATAACTTTCCAACTGGTAATAGGATTATTTCCTTCCTTTACCCTCTCATCTTGTACAAACGTCCACCATGTGGGGGCAGTCCCTCTCAACCTTGTCTTAGCTACTCTCACCTTTTGTGCCTCTATCACACTATCACATTCAAAGTGGTTTTCAAGTCCCTCTATCCACTCCATGACCACTTCTGGTTCCATCTCACCACTCAATAAGGGTACACCTTCCAAGTACTTTCCACTCATATCTTTTAGAGCCTTAATTAATTTCTATTCTTGGATTACAAGGTTAGGCTCTGGAACTATATCTTCTTCTGTCATTAACTTTCCTTTCCCTTCATTCTCTCTTAACAACTCACTTACTCTTGTTGTTCAAACTTTCACTTCCTCTAGCTTAGTTTCCATTTCTTCCAAATGTTCTTTCAAGAGTTTATTCTCCTCTCTCTAGTCTTCCACATCTTTTTCTAATTCTACATTACTCCCCATTCTGGATGAATCTACTGATTCTGGCGAATAAAACATCCAAACTTCACAAGCCCAATCTTTAGGCTCTGATACCAATTTGATAGGATTGATCTTCTTAGTCTAAACTCAGCTTAACTCCGATCTAAGGTATCTTTCCTAGACTTATTAGGGATTCCACAAACCATAATCTTAAGGGAAATCACCAAGAACACTACCCTATCAACCAAGATCCACCCTATCAATAAGTTCTTTTAGTACAGACTGAACCTACAAGACTAGATTCCACCAACCTAAGACAACACTCACAATAATTTGCATGGTTGAATTCACATAATATTTGGTCAGTTGAAAACTATCTTGAAGACTTGAAACCATTCTTCAATCATCTATTCATCAAGTTCCTAGAATTTAGGAAAAAGCATATTTGCTTCTTGTAGCCCTAACCAGTCACATAAACTGGATTAACTCAAAAAAATTACTCTGGACCCCCAAACCTAATCTTGGGTCCGAATAACCTTTTCAGAGATACAAATTTTTTTTTGAGGTTTGGTTGTTCCAACCCATCCATCCAACCCCTTAATGTTACTAGGGACATTATCCTTAAAAATAGTGCTAATTAGTCTTTCTCACTATTTTTGTCTGCACAACCTTATGAAATCAACTTGCTAGTTGCCACCATTGCACAGAAGGTTGTATCACCTCCCATTCACCAACCTCCAACCATTGGATTACTTCTTTCAATACAACCATGCATATTATGGATCTCTATTACACTATTTCCCTAGTTGGGCTATAGCCAATCTCGCCTAGGGCAAGAGCTCAAAAGTCCACCCTAACTCCTCTGCTAACAAAACAAAAAGAATATATATATATACTGTTGGTCCCACTAAGAGGTGGGTGAATTAGAGAAATCAAAACTTAAACACTTAACACTAAACTCACTGATTTAGATGATAATATTGAATACAATAAATGACCAATTCACCAATAAACTCAATAACATAAGAAAAAATACATCTCATCTATATAAATCAATCTTTAAAGCTTAGAAAAGTCAAATTAACTCATATAACTCCAGATTTAACTCATTTAACACCAGATATAACTCGATTCACACCATATTTAACTCAGTTGACACCAGATTTAATAAGGAAACCCAATTTGGGAAAAACATCTATGGGAATTGTAACCCGCAATAAAAATGTACCCTTATGAAGTACGCTTCGTTAAGAATTTATCATGTTAAAGATTATAAGCACATTTTATAAATGTGACCCTATTAGGGGATTTACCTCATATCTATTAAGATCTTCACCCTGTTAGGAGTGGCCTTGTTAGAGGTCTTTAAACACTCTTTTGGAATGTCACCTAAGTCAAGGTTTTAAAAATAGGACTGTTAAATTGATTCGGTTAAGAGATTACTCCATTACAAATAGTAATAAGAAACAATAAACTTTGATCTGTAAATATAGAAACTACCTTTTCTTGTGTCAGATCCTTTATGCTTAATTGAATACTGGCATCACATGCTCCATTGATCTCTTTCTCAGACTGTAGATTCTTCAATCTCTATTTCTTTGTTCTTCTCAGTAAATGTTGTTCTTCAGCTTCTTTTTCTTCTCTGTTCAATTTGCTAGCAGCATAGTCTATTCATATTTCTCATTCTTTATATAGACATACTTTTTTCTTATTCGTTCGATCATCTTCTTCATATTTCAAAACTCAGTAAACCATCTCACTTTTACCTCGGAACTTGAACTTTTCTTGGAACTCTTCGTAATTCAGTTTAACTGCTTGATCCTTGCCATAGATTTTCCCATTCCTAGATCTTGTAAAAAACATAATTTAATTCATTTCCTCATCCATCTCATCACCGCTTCACATTAAATCTAATCTTATCATCATTTATTATCAATATCTTGTACTCTATAAAACTTTGTTTGCAACTCGGTAACCGACTTCATTCACTGATTGGTGTCTAACTCATCTTCAATGCTCAGTACTTGAATTTAACTTGGTGCTTAGTAACTCCTAACTGAATCACATAACATTCTACTGACTGACTCAGTCTAGCTTGGTAAAGTAACTCTTTCAATCATAATTTTAACTCATTGTAGTTTCTGACTTGATCAATCAATTGTGCCGATTTGATAATATCAAATATGTAGTAGAAAAAAACTATATCATCATTACTTCATCATTGTCTGAAGTGTATTTTTCACTCATTTAACTTCTCCTCTTAATATATGGAAACATAATAAAAATAAATTAATCAATTGCTTGACATCAATGACAAAACAACAACTGATCTAACCATTTCTACAATCATGATACTCGGTATCACTTGGTCATCATTATCTCCATTAGATATTCATTAGTTAGTCAACATATACAATGACCCCTCTTTTTTTCTATCCAAGTCCATTTTACATGCCATGGATTTAAGAATCATGAGGAGCCATTTTCTATGTACAGTCCAGAATTGGACCAGAGAATTTCAACTTCAAGAAAATTTACAAATGAACTAAAAAATGAAATCTATTAAAAAAAATCACTCCACATGGAGTTAAGTAACACTCATGAGAACATAATTACAATGGAAAGACAAAAAATCTAATCCATTTACAATTCTATTCAATTTAAATGCTCTCAAATGTTGTTATAGTATAAATTTGCAACCTTACAATGAGTGAAAATCTAACCAAAAAGGCATCCACCCTTGAAATATCGCCATGGAAGTTCTTAAATATTCCTCCTCTTCCTAAATCAACCGCTCCAACTGATTAGGAACTTCCTTTTAGACAAAAGCAACTTTTCTTGCAAAGTTGTAAATGTTGCTTTGAGCAATTTTTCATCTTTTTTTGCAATTTTTTCTTTTTTCAAGTTTTGACTCCCATGGATGGATTACAAAGGTCTAAAATCAAACACTAAGACTCAAAATGACCTCCTAAGAATCTATAATGCCCAATCCACATTTTGACCCAAATTGTTCTCTACGACATTACAAAGGGTAAATGGATAAAAAGCTTTTCAAAAACAAACTTAACATTCCTATACCACTTCAAATTCATCCTAAACTTCCCTAAACTCCTTAACCAACTCAAATGAAACACACAACAACAAAAGAATTTTTTTAAACCCTAGGTGCTCCTGCATCAATGATCTAGGAGTGAGAACCATAGATCTATGCAATTGTAAGGGTATCCTTGATTCTACATCTTGTTCCAAGCACTTTACAAGCATCTTCATGGATTTTTTGATTACTAAATTTGTTCATGAGGATTTTATACAAGGTGAATCAATAATTTACCTTCTTACTCTTCATACTTCTTTCCTTTATATAATTTCAATTCAATTTCAAGTTTAATTCCTAATTAGGGGTTTGATCAAGAAGAACCCCTTTCCAAAACCATTTTCCATTTTTTGTGGATAGGAACAAGTTTTAGGACTTGCAGATTTAGATCTAGGAAGTACGAATGCATACATAAGAACCTAAAAAGTTCTATCAGATTTGGCGCTATTGGGAAGAAGTTGAATTATCAAATTTTTCCTGGGTACAAGCCAACTTCTGGACTTGTCTCTGTATTTTTTGGCTAAAAAATGTAGAGTGGGAAGATATTGGTCTCAGATTTCTAGTTATAGAGTTGCAATTGGATCTGACATTCTAGCGGAAATCAAATTTATATCTGAGGTTCTTATTTTCTCTTCTTGATTAAAGGTGCATACATCCTTCCCCTTTTCTTTCATTTACTTTCATAGATTATGATTTCTATATCTTTCTTGATCTTATCATCATCATACATTACTACCCCACAAAAAGGGATACAAAATCCTCCTTTGGTTTAGATCTTGCATTAGCACCCTTATTCCTTTGGTTGTGTTAATTAGATTGTCACTTAAGGGTTGGGTTTGTATTCCTAATGTACACTAGATCTTGGTGAATGATCTAAATTTTAGCATTTCTTACGATTTTCTACTATACATTTTGGTGGGCCTGACTTATGACATTTTCTACTTTTGATGATTAGATGCTCTTTGTTTAGATCTCTTCATGCACTACATTGTTTGGATTTAGATGTATTTTCTTTCAAAATCTAAAATTGGGATAGATCTACATATATTTATGTTTTATATGATATTAGATCTCCTATTTTCAATTCAATTGAGATATCTTCCTTTTCATTTTGTCTACAAGTTTTATTACATTAAGTCCTACATATAGCATTCTTGTTAGGCGAAGTCATAGAGTTATGGGTTCCTTTGATCCTAAGTCCTCTTTCCTTCCCAAGAATATTGATGAGACCAACATGCATAATAATAATCTTCATCCATCTCTTGAGAACAACTCTTCCCATTATTATCATAATTAAGATGAGGCTTTAATATTTCCTCCCACATAAATCCAAAAATATTTTAATTATATGAAACAATTTGAACAATGGCTAGGTCAAGAAAAATCTTATTTAGAAACTATGGGCTTGATTTGTGGTTTGAAAAAACTCATTTATAATGATGAATATGATATTTATTTCCTCCGTGCTATTTCTCAAATTGCTCAAAATAATGTCAAACCTATCCAAGAAGTTACTCCAGAAATTGGTTATGATCTACCTCCTGTTAATATTGAGGTTTCCAATCATATTTCTACCACATGTTTTTGTGTCTCTACTTATGCTCCACCTATTATAACAACTTCCTATCAAAATTTCAATCCTACCCATAAATTTATTGCTCATTCTATCCCTTCAACTATTCTATGTGTTTCATTGCCTTCATCCATGCCCACTTACCCTAGTGTTCCTTTTTCATATTCAACTATTTCATAAATTTATAACAATGTTCCAAGAATTTGTCACATTTCCCCTTCTACCATATTTTCTACCAATTCTACCATTAATATCCTAACACAAACTGTGTCTTCTTTGCAACAACAAATGTCTTCAATGACTCAATCCAATTATGGCATACCTACTTGTGACATTTCTAGTCCTTTGTCTTTGGATATTATCTGTGTTGTTATCTCGCAATATATGAATACTCCTCACCTTGAGACTTACAATGGTAAGGGTGGTCCTTTGACTCATGTTAAAATATTTCAAACCTTGTGTAGAGATTTTTCTCATGACCATACTTGTTCATGTCTAAATTATTTACTAGAATCTTTTGAGACAAGTCCTTGCAATGGTATTATTCTTTTTCCCCTTATTCTATTTATTCCTTTCAAAAGCTTGCAATGCTTTCATTCAATATTTTCAAAACAACATTAGTCCTAAAATTTCCTTGACTGAGTTAATGCATTGTAAACAAGGTGTTAAAGAAAAAGTGATGGATTTCACTGGTAGATTTAAACATTTATATGCCTGGATTTATTATCCTATGCTTGGTATTGATGCTAAACGTATTCTCATTTCTAATTTACAAAAAGACATTAGAGATGAGATTCTACTTTCTTAACTCTCTTCTTTTATTCAATTGTGTGCAATGCTTAATAATTATCAAATTCAAGTGAGCCGGTTTGAGAAAATCACGCCAATGGCTCTTGCTGATAAGAGTGATGTCACATCCAAAAATTTAAACAAATTTCAAAAACCAAAGAACTTCATTAAAATTAAAAATTCATCAAATGATTCCTCACCCAGAATTCCAGATTCAGAAACTATGTCTTCCCCCAGGGTGAGGAGCTCTTCGAGCTCTACCTTCCACGCTTGGTAATTTTTGGCGTCACTCTCCCATTGATCAATCAAAGCTTCTGCCTGGTGAATAACCTATCGGGCCGTATATAAATCGGGGAGATTGAACGCTAGGAAATGCTAGTTGTTTCTTATCTGTAGAGCAACCCATTCATCTGCTGCTTGGGCCTTCTTTTTCATTACTCGCCGGGAGTCTATGTCACTCTGCGGTAATTCTTCTGCTGTGGAGGTCTCTAAAGGAGCAGCATTGAGGGGTCAGGCCAGCTCTGTAAGCAACCCCATAAGGTTTTCATTCTTCTCTTTCTCAGCCTTGAGCCTCTGGGCATCTTTTTCATATCGGGCCTCCACTACCCTTGCTGCCTCCTTTAGCAGGTCTACTTCGCCCTGCTTTCCTCTTTTTCCCAAGGATACCTCTGCGATATTGTAGTCTGCGGGATCTGCGGTCACTTCATCGGCGTCTGGGGGAGGTGTTGCCACTACTATAATTGTTTCTCTGCCCAGCCCAGTCTGAAGGGTATGAACTGTCCGGGCCTTCTTTGCCTTTGGCGGGGCCTCAGCTAAGGCCATTATTTCAGCCAAGGAGAGAGGGACTGTCGGAGCGGATTGGGATTTTCTTTTTCTATTTTCTACCAGCCATAGAGGTGGGAGAGGTGGCCTTCCTACTAGAGTTTGTTCTTTTGATTCTCTCCCGGTGTCCGGTGGTGGCTGCTCCTTTTCAGCATATAATTCTTCCGTCCCTCTCCCTGCCGGTACTTCTTTTGCAGCAATCTCTTTTTCAATTTCTATCTCCTCAACCTGGTCCCGGATGTCAATTGATGTGTCTGGACCCTGGTTGGCCTCCTCAGGGATTTCTTCTTCATGCTTCTCTTCTTCTTCTTCCTCATCTGTTGGCAATAGGGGAGGTATCGGGCCAAGATTTAAAGTTTGGGCCGTTGTGATTACCTGCCCGAAGGTTGTCCCCGGGAGTGGCCTCGGGAACGCAGCGGCTGGGGTTACGGTTGATCCTGAAG
Organism: Thuja plicata; assembly: GCA_018584345.1. NCBI lineage: Eukaryota > Viridiplantae > Streptophyta > Pinopsida > Cupressales > Cupressaceae > Thuja > Thuja plicata. The sequence goes on from MU225096.1 coordinate 810,908, forward strand.
GTCCAGGTCTGGGTTCCCCAGCGGATGCCATCTGTTCACTTGGTGGTTGTTGGTCCACTCCCGGACCTTGCTCTGTTTGGGCCCTGGAAACAATCTCCGGTTCTGGCCTCTTTTCTTCCATCTGTTGCTCTTCTTGTTCTGCAGCGATCTCTTGTTCCAAGTCTTCCAAGTCCACAGCCCCTTGTTCCTTTTCCAGGACCTCGGTCTCCGCTTGTGTGTCGCCCCCTTGGAGGTTTCCAAACTCATCGGCTGCAAATAAGTCAAACTCTTCTTCCCGAGGGGGATTGGCTGGGATGTTTGCCTATTCTTCTTCTTTCTCCGGTTCCGGGGAACTGGAAGAAAGAATTTCTACTTCTTTTGGGAGGGAAGCCCTTGGCGTTGGTTCTTCCTTCAGCTGTGCAATATGCTTTCTCTTCCTCTGGGTGATTAGAGGCAGCCCTGCATCAGCAATTGCTGCTGCCTCCGTGGGATCTACCCCTGTTGCCTTAACCATTAAGGCTGCCAGTGACGGGGAGGAAGGAGGACGAATTGGTCTGGCCATTAGCGGGGGAGTGGCAAGCCTCATAATTAACTGCTCCCTCATTTGCTGGGAGGTTGCCACAGATTGCTTAATATGTTCCTGAATGGGGACTTCCTATGCGGAGGGTTTTGTATTTATCCTCTTTCCTTTGTCTGTGCCTTGTGTGGAAGTCCTGGCCCCCGGGGTCAATCTTGGTACTGGCGGAGGAGTTGGCCCTTGTGCCGGCTGGGTTGCCCGGCGAGTACTCCCGGGGCATGCTTTCTTGAAGTAGGCATGGCTTCACTCCACTACTTCCCGGGTGAAGTCTTAAATTGTGGGCCCCTCCTGGGTGGCCCAATTTATTGCCGGTAGTGGCATCTTGTCGATCCCCTTCTCTTTGTATTGGGGGTCTGTGGTGGGGGCGGTGTCCGAGAAACCCGCCAGGAACCTCCAGAGCTTTAGTTCCTACATCATTCTGGCTGTTATCCGGTCGTAGTGCCTACTCCGGACATCTACATCATCCTGGAAATCTTCCTAGAAATCCTCCATGCGTATTTGGTGGGGCTCCGAAGCCTGGGGCAGTGTCGTTGCAATTCGGCCATGCGGATCAAAATTCCTCCGCGCCAGATAAAATTCCTGCAAGTTATAACATTTCAATTCATTGTCTGCCTCCCTTGCGGTAGCCAGACTGCAGGTGTAGTTCCCACAGGAGATTAGGAATGAGACATTTGGGACCTTCTTGTGGGCCAAGAGGGTATGCAGCTCCAGCATTTGTCTGCAATACTCCAGAAGCACGATCTTGTCCCCACAATGCTTGGGCAACAAGTAGGGTTTCCCAGAGAAGCCGGTGACCCTAATGTATGTATGCTACAGGAATTGGATATAGTAGTGCCCATAACTACTAATCAACTTCATCACCTCAGTGGATAGGCGGTATCTGGCATCCCGGGTGGGCATGAGCAGATGGTAGTAAACGAAAGAATCATTTACCCGGCAGTAACTGGGGAAGCTGGCTTCCCATTGAATCTATGGGAAATGGTCCCACGGTGCTTTTTGTCCTGGGCCGAGCCCGAGAATGCCATCTATAAGCAGGCCATTAGAGTGGGGCCTCTGTTGGGCCAAAGCCCAGAAAACATAAGAAGTCATATAGAACTTCTTCTTCTTGTTCAACTGTAGAAACTGGGAGTCGACATGATTGGAAATTATTGTGGCCCAGTCAAAAAATTCTCCCTTAGTGGAGATGCCCAGTAGGAAATAGTACATCTATTTTGCAAATTCTTGGGCGGAGGGTTTCCCAAATACCCGGGCCAATGCTATCATCCCCATCTGAATGCTCTCCTTGAATTCAGAGTGGGGGATATCTATCTTCATTCTCTTTGGGTCCCTCTTCGGGACCTTGAGCCAGTTGGTGTTCATGTACACCTGGGCAGCATCCTCCAGTTGATTGAACTGTTTCAAGGCCTCAGTCCTTGTAACCACCATGGCCCTGTCAAATTGTGGGATACCCAGGCCTGCTTGGAAAGTGACTGGGTCGAGGGACACCAGTGGAGTGTGGTATCCCGTGGGTTCTGCATCTGCAAGCATGACAGCCCAGATAGAAGAGTTATAGTTGGCAGCCAGGGTTAGAACAAGCTTCGGAGACTGCACGGAGCATGGGAAGCAAGCTTCCCGAAGGATTCCAGAACCTCCAATGTTTGTTGCCATTTTATCTCCAGCCTGTCGCTGGATGTGCATTATCTTTACCAGGGCCTGCATTTCTGCCCAAGTCCTGACACTAGCGTCGGTCATCAGTTTCACCCCAGACTCAATCTTTGAGCCCACAATCTCATTATCCTACACAAACTTCATGGTGAGGGGCAGCTTTGCCAGGGCCTTCTCCATTTTTGACTTTGCTACTGCCCTGGTCTCAGTTGTAGTTGGTAATTCTGGACTCCCGAGAGGAGATGATGCGGATGCCTCAGACATGTTTCTAAGATGAAGTCCGGACCTGCGAGACAAAATGACCATCAGATCATATTTACTAAAATAAAACAATTACTCTGGAGTCTGGAGTTCTTACCACCGCGCTGTTTGCTTTTCCTGAAAAGTTAGTTTTACACAAAGATATCCGAAAAGAAAAACACATCATAAACTTAAGATTTTTCACTATATCTCCGGGTCTGGGAAATTTTATCACACTTGACGAAGACATAGGATGAATGGTGGAAAGAGGCCCGAGGCCTAGAGAAATGACCGTTAGCAAAGAAGAAAGTGGAGGTAGGCCCACGTGGCCGCCACGTGTGTTAGCATTGAATGAATGTGATGGCGATGACGGCGGAGCCAACTGTTCAAACGTGCGAAAAAGGAAAGCCACTTGGCTGGAAGTAATTACGCGCATGGGAAATAAATAAGGCTCTGATAGCCTTGATGGAGGAGAGATAAAATCACCTGTTTGAAATCGGCCGAGAGCCGAGTTTCAAACAGGCAATTTTCTGCCTCAAAGAAAGCTTGGAGGTGAAAAACCAGAAGCAAAGGCGACTCGACCAGCTCGTGGAGCCACCTGGAAGGATATACATAGAGCTGAGGGGTATATACATAGAAGGGAAGAGATATACAAGGTATATCTACAAATATGCACATATATATAAGAATATACACACAGGATGACTTTCGCGGGAAAACCAGACAAAGCAGAAATAGATATATACAATTATCTACATCATGTACATGCTATTTACAGACTATTTACAGATAGACTCTTATTTACATGATTTACATCATGTACAGACAAACAACCGCTGCATAGAGGGTGGACAACCCTCTGGCAGAGCCGAGCCACCAACGGGCGGCAAAATCAGAAACCAACGGAAAGACACGACAGAGAAACAAAGCAAACAAAAACAAAACTAGGCAAGCCAAGAGAACTAGAAAAATGAAAGAAAAATAGAGAAGAGGGAAACCGAAGCACCAACCTGAAAGCGCAGAAGGTGGAGGAAAGGAAATATTACCACGAGAACTCTGTAACAACTTCGAATCGTCAGGCTGTCAAGATCACCACCACAGAGCGCTAGCGTATGCCTGAGAATAGTAGAAGGTGTTAAGCTTTGATTATCACAAATTTCTCTGCAAATGCTCTGCTAATCGCTTTGAAATCGCTCTATTTCACTCTAAGTGCTCGAAGGTTTTAATCGCGGTAAATGTGAAAACAACAGGTGAGTCTATTTATACCCGCAATAAAAAGTAATCCTCCTCCTTCTGGAGATTTCAGGTCAGGCACAACCTCCAGACTCCGGGCCCAGGGATTCTTTACGGTGATATTCCTAAGACTTAAGAACATCATAGCAAAGAATCCCGGAGTCCAGAATCTGGCTTCCAACGCAAGGCAACCTCTGGGATCCGAGATCCCGGAGGGGAAAACCAAACCAAGAAAACAACACACACCGGGGAAGAAAACCCCAGAGAAAGAAAGAAAAAGGGAAAAGAAAGACAAGGCAAAGCCGCAGCAAAAAGTAAAGTAAAAGAAAAAAAAAGGGGGACCCAACATTTTGCACACAAAATGTAGGGACAGGGATGCAGGGCATAACAAATGGCGACTATCTGGGACAAATGCCTTAGTGCATTTGAGAACCATAGAACCTCTGGTTAGCACAACCAGAATAAATCCATCTCCCGAAGCGTTTGACAAGCAGAAAGTAGCATATCCGAGAGAGCCAGACCACACAGGAGTCATTCTGTAGCCTTTCATCAGTGGTGTCATGTGTGCTTTGGAAGGAAATCAAGCCGATGACCTCTGGGAGGGATAGAGAAGCGATACTAGTTACATCGAGCCAGTCATCAATTTGATTTCTTTCCCCCGGAGTCCAGAGTTTCCTCCCGCTTTTCCTCTTATTATTTTATTTATTTCCAAGTGGGGAAGGTGGTACTTCTTTCACCATTGAGCTTAAGCTTAGCTAAATTCACATGGCGGTACTTCTTTCACCTGTCCACCTATATTTAGATATTCAAAGAGGATAAAACTCCAGACCCAGGAAGAACTTCTTTAGATTTTCAGACGTGGATCAACCAACCAGTACAGCTGATCTACCCTCAACGTGTCCAATTACTTGTTCCTTATATTATTATTTTTCATTGATTGTCAGACTCCCGGAGACAACACCCAATGGAGATTGCTCAAAAATGTGCCATAACCTGCAAAACAATCTCGGAGACCGGGTTGATTCCACCATGATAAAGATAGATTCTAAAGTTTGCCATGTCAGAGGCATTGCACCAGAGGCCAAAGTTATGCGAAGCATTCCAGTTCCTACAAGGTGGAGAAAAACGTTGGGACCAAAAGAAAGTCAAAAGAGAAAACAAAGACAACAAAAACAAAAAGGAGACTGCCCCAGAGGACAGCCAACAAGACTATTTACAAGGGGGTATTTACATATAATACAATTTTGGACAACTTACCCTTATTCAAAGTAATGCTTGAGAAACTTCCCATTAACAGGCAATGTGATAGGTTCTCCAGTCAAGGTATTAAGGCGATAAGTATTTGCCCCGCAGATTTCTAAAATTAAGTATGGTCTGAGCTAGAGCCGTTGGAACTTGGTGTGCTTTCCTTTCTTCTCCTGGGCCTTATCCCACAACAGGACCAGATCCAAGATCTGAAAAGCCTTGTATTGGGCTCTTCTATCAAACCATCATTTTACCACTGCTTGGTGACGCGCAAAATGTTCAAGGGCAGTGTCTAGCTGTTCTTCCATTCAGACCAGATTCAAAAGTCAAACCTCCATAATATTGTCCCTGTTGTTAAATTCCTGCATAAACTGTAAAACTGGGATTTGTAAGTTGACTGGGAATACAGGGTTCTCGCCATAAACCAGGTGGAATGGGGATGTCCCTAGGGCGGCCTTAATACGAATACGATCCATCTAGAGGGCAAATTTCAGTTTTTGGTGCCAATCCTGGGGATTTTGTTCTAACAAATGTTTGATCACCTCAAGAAGATTCTTATTTGTTGATTCAGCAATGCCATTCCCCTGGGGGTAATAGTTGCTGGAGAACTTCAATGTGATCTTCCAATTGTAGGTCCATTCGAGTAACTATGCTGAAGAAAATGCCAGACCGTTGTCACATACCAAAGCAAAGGGCATCCCAAACCTTGTGACGATGTTTTCTTCCAAGAACTTGATGACTATGTCTGCCGTGTTATTTTTACAAGATATAGCCTCAGACCACCGAGTACAGTAATCAGTCGCAGTAAGGATATATTGGTGGTTGGCAAACGAGTTGGGGTTGATTTCCCTGATGAAGTCAAATGCCCACTAGGCAAAGGGTCTAACCTCGTAGACTGGTTGCAGAGGCATGGCCGGGTTACGCTCACGATGTGCTACAGTTTGGCAAGTATGGCATTTTCTGACATGAACCTTAACATCCTTGAAGATACAGGGCCAATAGTATCCAGCCCGGAGGATCTGATGGGTAGTGGCGTCGGCTGAACCATGCCCTGTTCCAAGCTGTCCATGGAATTCATCAATTATTTTCACAGCTTGGTCCATGTCGATGCACCGGAGGTACACTCCCTCGTAGTTTCGACGGTAAAGCGCAAAATTTGTAATCATGAAGTGGGTGCTTTTCATCCGCAAGGCACGGCGTTTGTGGGGAGGTAATCCCTCTGGGCATTTGTTGTTTAGTAGTAAGTACACCAGATCGGTATACCACGGGTCTTGGGTAATAGACTCCACCGTATAAGTTTGACATTCTACGTGGGGAGTCTCTTCTGCCATTGTTCGACTTAGCCCCTGGCCTCGGACTATTTTCATGGGCTGCATCTCTAAGTCATATTCCTGGAGGATGGCCATCCATTTCCCCCGCCTCTCACCCAACTCACTCTGCATCAGCAGAGATTTGACAGCCTGGTCTGGGATGATAACATGCACTTTGCTCCAGAGAATATAATGTCAGAATTTCTTCACGGCACGAACCAAAGTGAAGGCCTATTTTTCTAGCGATGAATACCGGACTTTGACATTTTTAAAGGGGGAACTCATGAAAGCAATTGGTCATTCCTCCCCTTTAACCTTTTGGGTCAGTACTGCCGTGGCAGAATGCAGCGAAGCAAACGAGTAAATGTAAAACAGGAGGGAATAGTCCAGACTAGCCAGGACAGGTGCCTCCGTTATGGTCTATTTAATTTGGGTGAATGCCCGCTTAGCTTCAAGACTCCACTCAATTTTGGTATCCTTTTTCATCATTTCATTGAGTGGTTTAACTATTTCTGCAAATCCTGTGATGAATCATTGCACGAAGTTGATTTTTCCGAAGAAGTATCGCATTTCTTTCTTGCTACCAAGCATCTGTAAGTTCAGCAATGCTTTGACTCTATCAGGGTCTATGGATATTCCCTTCTCAGAGATGATATTCCCAAGTAACTTCCCTTCGGTGACCCCAAATATACATTTCTTTGGGTTGAGGGATATTCCATACCGGTGACATCTCTCGCAGATCTGAGCGAGGTGGGCGGCGTGATCACGCCTGTCCTGGGAGAAGACGGTCAAATCATCGATGTAGATGATTATGCATCAATTTACAAGGCCCTCGAACGCAATGTCCATGGCCTTCTGGAAAGTATCCCCTGCATTGATTAACCCAAAGGGCATTCTTCTATACGCAAACGTTCCCCACTTCGTGGTAAACGTTGTTTTCTCTCTATCCTCATATTTGACCATGACCTAGTTGTATCCCGAATATCCATCCAGGAAAGACATCATCTGGGATCCATTCACTATTTATAACACCTTGTCCAAGGAGGGGAGAGGGTGATTATCTTTCTTAGATTTAAATTTCAAAAATCCACGCAAAGGCGGATCTCACCGTTCTTCCTGACTGGGACCAGGTTGGCAACCCATGTAGTGTGCCGGATTGGAAATATTATCTGGGATGACAATAGTTTTTCTACCTCTTGATGGATCAGAGTCTCTATCAGGGGGTTGACCAGTCTTTGTTTCTGCCGAAAGGGTTTAGCGTCAGGTTTCAAGGGAATGGTATGGGTCATGATGGATGTGTCATACGTCTTTAAATCTTCATATCCCCAGGCAATTACATCAATGTATTCTTAGAGAACCACGAGAATCTTCTCCTTTTCCTCAGGGGAGTAGGAGGTACCAATGTGGATGATCTTTTCTTCACCGGGCTAGCCGATGTTAACCTTTTCAAACTTTCCTCCCTCAGGGGAGGATGATACCTTCTCACGGGCCTGGGGATCCGAATCAAAGATTTTTTCTAATGCAACCATGCCCTTAGGGATAGTGTTGGTAGGGAGGTCTATGATCCCATCGTCTTCGTCGCCCTGCCCAATATCATCATGGTCTTGTTCCTCCACTATCTGATCCTCAAAAATACCAACATTTTCCATGAAGGCCAGAATATGCTGATCGTCCTCAAAAACCTGAAAGTGAGTGACATTATCTGGAATGGAGGGGGTGGGGACCATCTCAACTGAAAATATTCAGAGTCGTGAGCCTCCATTGGCTCAAGTGTGCTGGCAGAAATGCCAAGGGCGTCCGGGACATAGTTCCGTCGCCGTGGAATGAGGTCAATCCCAAAGGCATCAAAATATTTGATAAGGCTCCAAGCCTGGTTACGGTAAGCGGCCAGCCTTTTGTCATGACATGTGTATTGACTCCAGATTTGTTTAACAACCAACTCTGAATCACCCAGAGCCCGGAGGCGGGTGATACCTTTCCTTATTGCGAATAGGAGTCCAAGGACCAAGGCCTCGTACTCGGTGACATTATTAGTACAGTTGAACTGTAGCCTATAGGACGTGAGAAAGGATTTTCCCCGCGGGTTGATTAATTCTACCCCAGCTCCGCAGCCCTGTTTGGATCGGGACCCGTCGAACTTAAGGGTCCATAAGTCATTTTTTGTAATCTGGGGCTAGGGAGGGGGAGTTTTCTTTGGATTGTTGCTGGGGGACTTAGGGATCTTTTCCCAGACTACCGATGTGAGACTAGAATTTACCCCCAGAGGCATTTCGATTTGTGATTCCCAGGGGGATGACACTACAGAAGTGTGTCCTGCAGAAGTACTGGGTCCCGGGGGATCGGTTGTATGTTCACTCCGGAAGATATCGAGCTGCCGGGTAGCAATTGATAGACATGGCTCACACTCGTGCTCTGAATATTTTTGGTAATGTAGTCGGCACCAAGTGCCAGATAAGAGTGTGGCAAGGGTCGCTAAGGGGCCCTGAGAGTTGACTTCAACTCTTACCTTTTCTTCTAAGTCCTGTGCTCTTTGCAACACTACAGGATCCTCTCTCTCTGGGGATGAAATCAAATGTTAAGATTTCAAGAGGTCGATACACCCCTAGAGAAGACTCAGAGAAAAGGATTTCATTGACCCTCCCAATTTCTTTAAGGGCCTGTTTCATTCGAGGTTCGCTTTCGACCCAGATCTGATTGGACTCTCCTTCCCATGGAAGCCATAAGTGGGTGAAGTCGGTCGAAAAGTATCCATTCAAGGATTTAGACCAATTCTGACTTAGTAACATCCCATAAGTCTGTGGGATGTCCACCACTTGGATGTCAATGATGCTGGCTATCCTGGGGTCCTGGATAAGATGTATCCAAACATTCTTCAATTCCCCCACCATTTTCACAGCAGTCTTATCCAGTTGGATCACTGGGCCATTAGACGGGGTGGGGTGGAGTCCAAGCTTCTAACAAATGGATAAGGGCATGATGTTACCCGAAGCTCCAGAGTCTACTAAGAAGTTGTGTATATTTTTTCCATAAATGTTTAGGCCTAGTAGGAAGGGAGGATCCTCATTATTCCCCCGGAAGACAGCTGCATTAGCATCTTCGAATGAGACAGTCTTGGGTGGGCGACTAACAGTCTCCGGGTTTCCTAAGAGCTTCAGAAGGGACTTCTTCTGCTCGGGACAATTTAACAAAACCTCCATCAGGGTCATGGAGGTGGTGGTCTGCTCTAACACCTTTGTGATGTCAAATCTTCCTCCCAAGAACTAGTGATTTTCCTCTGTGAGATCTTTTGCTTGGTTAGAGCTAGGACCTTTTGGAGGAATGGGTCGATCAGTTGCATTACTCCGGGGAGGAGGAGTATCTTTGGTAGGAGGTGTAGGCATGTAAGCTGGTCCTTTACCTACCTGGCTCTGGGTGTTGTATGGAGCCCGTGGGTTAGTAAAGGCGTTGGCCTCAAAGGGCGGAATAGATTTATCAAAGAATCCCTGTAGTTCGGATTCTTCTTCATTTTCTTTGGAAGTTCCGAAGAAGATGGTATCATAGGTGAAGGCACTATGGGTTTGCTCTTGGACAGGGGGCTCCGGGGGAGCGATATCGTGTGATTGCTGCCTGTCCAGCTGGGAGATCATTATGACTTTCTCCAAAGTGGCACAATTCACTTCATTGTGCAAACCTATATCGTGCAGTCTACACCAGTTAGTCATGGGCTGGAAGTCTGCGACTGGCGTAAAATGGGATGGCCAGCACCATTTTGGTTGGTGTTTTGGTTCAGAGGCGGGCCTCCGGTGTTAGCGTTATTATTCCATTGTTCTTGGTTGGGTTTAGGCCCATTGTTGAAGTTTCTTCCCCCGGCGTTGTTGTTTTGTTGGCTGGAGAAGATATTCCCCCTCTGGGAATTTGAATTCTGGGGTGCGTAGGACCCTGCCTTCAGTTGACCCATGTCCATAGTCAAAGTGGATAGCATTTTCCAGAGGGATTCGACCTCGGCAATCAACTGAGTATTGGCATCACAATGGGATGGTTGTGGCAGTTGTTGGCTTCTCGAGAAGGCAGCAGGATTGACCGGAGTCAAGGGCGGAAATCCTCCAGCCGTGGATGACTGGAAGAATGGCACTCCGGACGGTTGCATATGAGTCTGTTGTGTCTGCTGCGGCTGATTCCAAGGGAAGACTTCCAGACCCGGTGTGATTTGGGTCTAGGAGGGGTAAACATATCATGTCTGTTGGTCCATAATGGGTGGCGGAGGATTCACTGCCATTGAGGGGGCACCTATTCCCAGATTGGGGTTGTAACCCCCGGCATAAGCAATTTCGCCAGGGATCGTGTTATAGGGTGTGTTCTGTCCAATCCCGCCCAGGGATTTGTTGAGACCTCGGGACAACTCTAAGGCCAGATTGTAGACTTTTGCCAAGGTATCCTATTCACCCAGGGCAGTTGTTCTCCAAAGGAGGGTGGCCACGAAAGGGTCCATCGCATTAAGGTATGTCTATATGGTAAAGTCTAGCGATGGGACAAAAGGGCCCATGCATCGCTTCAAGGCACGTTGGAACCTATGGTTGAATGCTGTGAGAGGTTCATTAGGTTCCTTTCTAATGGAGATGAACTGGCTGTGGGACCAAGCTGGGTCCACATTACACGCGAAAGGCAGCCAAGAAGGCGTCCTCCATATCCTGCCAAGTGTTGATGGAATTGGCAGGTAAGTTCAGGTACCAGTTCAACTCGCTTTGTCTTAGGGACAGGGGTAACATGCGGGTCACAACATCCTCATGCTGGATCCGGTGTCGATTCATGGCATCTTTGTATGCCTGTAAATGTTCTTTTGCGGTCCGTGAGCCTAAGTGCTCATATCATGGGCAAATCTTCTCCGGGAGGGAGGGTAAGTCATTGATTGCACCTGGAAAGTGCCCATTGGGGACCCAGTGTTTCCAAAATATGCAGCCATTGGGGGAACTATATGTTGGGTAGTTTGGGTACTAGTTCCCGGGACTGTCTGGGGAGTTTGGATATTCAAAGATATGGTAGATCCCCAGACAACAGTGGCTGGTAGGACTTTCAACGTCCTCTTCTTTCGAGTAGGAGGCTCGAGTTTGACAAACCTTCTGGGATTCGGGGCAGACCTAAGAATTATTTCAAATTTAGCTGGGGAAAAGGACCCAATTCCACTAAAGGCTTGTCTCTTAAAACTACAACTTGGGGAACCCTCAGGAGGTGTAAAATTGGAATCTTGGGAGGGGGATGAGTTCATGCCCTCCTTCTAGTGCCAGTTTCTGTTGACGTGGTTTTGCTGAATGGGTCTTCCAACAGTCATAAGTTGTCACCGGGTTCCGGGGAAATCGGCCAACTCTGCCTGCAAAGGTTGTTCGGGGGAAATGAATCCTCCGTGCCTTCAAGCACCTGGGTGTTGGGTCACGACAGTGCGGGGCTTGGTTGGGAGAGGTGACTATTTTCGAGGGGGATAGCTGGTTACTTCAACTCATTTCTCCAGAGATTCAGTATGGTAAGGGTTTCCCTAGAGCACTCTACACTTAGAAAATAAAATGAAAAATATCCTGCAGGGTTAGAAATGTTTATCTAACTACCATCATGCTGAAATGTCTAGAACATCAATAATACTCTGAAAGATTACACTAAATACCGAAGAAATACACAACCATCAGTTAGCATTTTATGAGTAGCAGAAATAAGGAGGTCGTTAATCTACTTTAACATATCAGAGTAAAGGACATACAGAATGTTAAAACATGAAATACCATCAACTCAGGAGCAGGGACGTTAACAACATCATTGCCATGAATCCTTCCTTCTTCATTAATATTCTTTCCAGCAAGCATTGGTGCGTGATACAATGGTGGCTCCAAGGGAGCATCTAACTACCAAGAACAGAACAATGGAGCATTGAGCTCTGCAACTAAAACCAGAAATCACTTTGCTATTTCTTATGGACAACAAAATCATCAATTTTTCCAACACTAGGAAATGGGTCAATTTGCCTATTTATACAACTCTTCGCTAACCCTAACCCTATTTTACACATTCCATTAAAATACAATATCCAGGGGCCGGTACTACCTGCGCCACCCTACAAAAGACCTAGAGATGGAATAGGTCTGTCATGTCAGAAGAAAAAGACAAGAATATACATCAGAAGAATCAGCCTCGAGAAGAGAGCTAGAGAGGAGATAGGAGAAAGAAGGTCTTTCAAGGACCGAGGCTACATGCCTCATAAATGGGAAATGTGGTGCCCTGTCTCCAATGTGCCAGGTGTACCCTCGAGCGGCGCCTCGAGAAGACCACCCTGACAGAAGACCAACCGCCGAGCCAATGCCTCTTATTGTGGCCAACTACCTTCTGACAGGCTTTATTAACCGCCTCTGAAAGTGACCGGTCGGCCTCGGGGACCAAGACACGAATCACTTTAAAGAATACAAAATTTTTGGATCTGGGACTCCGGGATCTGGGAACTTACATCTCCAAAAGAATAAAGAATACTTAATGCTCAAGTTTCCCCAGTTCCTGGAGAATTGCTCAAGGCTGTTTATTATCGTTGAAGGCCTGAAGGAGGCAAAAAATGCCATCTTCATCTATTTTCTTCAGGCTAGCCCTTCTGTGTCTGGCCACATCAACTAGTTCCCCCAGGTCTGGAACATTATTTCTGAACTCATCTGCCATCCTTGCAGCATCATGGCCTTTAAGCACCATTTCGGTAAGTTTTGTCATTTGTGCCCCATCTATCCCCTCCAGGGATTGATACCGAGATGCCATCATTTCATAAAAACTCCCCAAAATTGACTCTTCTAGGGTATAAGTGTCTGTACTAAGGGGATCAACCCTGGAATCTTTTATTATAAATGACTTGTACAAATTGGAAGAATACTTCACGGTATTTACCTTTTCCTGCAAGGACTCTACCAGTTGCCTGGTTACCTCCAATGTGAGGTCTAGTCTGGAGTGCTGAGCCCTTACGAAATCAAATGATTCCTCACCCAGAATTCCAGATTCGGAAACTATGTCTTCCCCCAGGGTGAGGAGCTCTTCGAGCTCTACCTTCCACGCCTGGTAATTTTCAGCGTCACTCTCCCATTGATCAATCAGAGCTTCTGCCTAGTGAATAACCTGCCGGCCCGTATATAAATCAGGGAGAGTAGACGCTAGGAAATGCTGGGTGTTTCCTATCTGTAGAGAGACCCATTGGTCTACTGCTTGGGCCTTCTTTTTCATTACTCGCAGGGAGTCTGTGTCGCTCTGTGGTAATTCTTCTACTGTGGAGGTCTCCGGAGGAGCGGCATTAAGGGGTCGGGCCAGCTCTGTAACAAACCCCATAAGGTTTGCATTCGTCTCTTTCTCAGCCTTGAGCCTCTGGGCCTCTTTTTCATATCGGGCCTCCACTGCCCTTGCTGCCTCCTTTAGCAAGTCTACTTCGCCCTGTTTTCCTCTTTTGCCCAAGGATACCTCTGCGATATTGTAGTCTGCGGGATCCACGGTCGCTTCATCGGTGTCTAGGGGAGGCGTTGCCACTACTGCAACTGTTTCTCCACCCAACCCAGTCCAAAGGGTATGAACTGTCCGGACCTTCTTTTCCTTTGGCGGGGCTTGAGCTAAGGCCATCATTTCGGCTAGTGAGAGAGGGACTGTCGGAGTGGATTGGGATTTTCTTTTTCTATTTTCTGCCAGCCATGGAGGTGGCAGAGGTGGCCTTCTTGCCAGAGTTTATTCTTCAGATTCTCCCCGGTGTCCGGTGGTGGCTGCTCCTTTTCAGCATATACTTCTTCCATCCCTCTCCCTGCCGGTACTTCTTCTGCAGCAATCTCTTTTTCAATTTCTATCTCCTCAGCCTGGTCCCGAATGTCAATTGATGTGTTTGGACCCTGGTCGGCCTCCTCGGGGACTTCTTCTTCATGCTTCTCTTCTTCTTCTTCCTCATCTGTTGGCAATAGGGGAGGTATTAGGCCAAGATTTAAAGTTTGGGCCGCTGTGATTACCTACCTGAAGGTTGTCCCCGGGAGTGACCTCGGGAACGCAGCGGCTAGGGTTACGGTTGATCCCGAAGGTCTGGGTCTGGGTTCCCCAACAGATGCCATCTGTTCACTTGGTGGTTGTTGGTCCACTCCTAGACCTTTCTCTGTTTGGGCCCCAGAAACAATCTCCAGTTCTGGCCTCTTTTCTTCCATCTGTTGCTCTTCTTGTTCTGTAGCGATCTCTTGTTCCAGGTCTTCCAAGTCCACAGCCCCTTGTTCCCTTTCCAGGACCTCGGTCTCCGCTTGTGTGTCACCCCCTTGTAGGTTTCCGAACTCATCGGCTGCAAATAAGTCAAACTCTTCTTCCAGAGGTGGATTGGCTGGGATGTCTACCTATTCTTCTTCTTTCTCCAGTTCTGGGGAACTGGAAGAAAGAATTTCCACTTCTTTTGCGAGGGAAGCCCTTGGCGTTGGTTCTACCTTCGGCTGTGCAATATGCTTTCTCTTCCTCCAGGTGATTAGAGGCGGCCCCACATCGGTAATTGTTGCTGCCTCCGTGGGATCCACCCCCGTTGCCTTAACCATTAAGGCTACCAGTGACGGGGAGGAAGGAGGACGAATTGGTCTGGCCATTAGCGGGGGAGTGGCAAGCCTCGTAATTAACTGCTCCCTCATTTGCTGGGAGGCTGTCATAGATTTCTTAATCTATTTCTAAATGGGGACTTCCTGCATGGAGGGTGTTGTATCTATCCTCTTTCCTTTGTCTGCACCTTGTGTGGAAGTCCCAGCCCCCGGGGTCAATCTTGGTACTGGCGGAGGAGTTGGCCCTTGTGCCGGCTGGGTTGCCCGGCGAGTACTCCCGGGGCATGCTTTCTTGAAGTAGGCGTGGCTTTGTTCCACTACTTCCCGGGTGAAGTCTTCAATTGTGGGCCCCTCCTGGGTGGCCCAATTTATTGCCGGTAGTGGCATCTTGTCGATCCCCTTCTCTTTGTACTGGGGGTCTGTGGTGGGGGCGGTGTCTGAGAAACCCGCCGGGAACCTCCAGAGCTTCAGTTCCTGCATCATTCTGACTGTCATCCGGTCATAGTGCCTGCTTTGAACATCTACATCATCCTGGCAATCTGCCCAGAAATCCTCCATTTGTATTTGGTGGGGCTCTGAAGCCCGGGGCAGTGCCGTTGCAATTCGGCCATGCGGATCAAAATTCCTCCGCGCCAAATAAAATTCCTGCAAGTTATAACATTTCAATTCATTGTCTTCCTCCCTTGTGGCGGCCAGACTGTAGGTGTAGTTCCCATAAGAGATTGGGAATGAGACATTTGGGACCTTCTTGTGGGCCAAGAGGGTATGCAGCTCCAGCATTTGTCTGCAATACTCCAGCAGCACGATCTTGTCCCCACAATGCTTGGGAAACAAGTAGGGTTTCTCGGAGAAGCCGGTGACCCTAATATATGTATGTTGTTGGAATTGAATATAGTAGTGCTCATAACTACTAATCAACTTCATCACCTCAGTGGATAGGCGGTATTCGGCATCCCGGTGGGTGTGAGTAGATGGTAGTAAACAAAAGAATCATTTACCCAGCAGTAACTGGGGAAGCTGGCTTCCCATTGAATCTGTGGGAAATGGTCCCACAGTGCTTTTTGTCCCGGGCCGAGCCCAAGAATGCCATCTGTAAGCAGGCCATTGGAGTGGGGCCTCTTTTGGGCCAAAGCCCAGAAAACATAAGAAGTCATATAGAACTTCTTCTTCTCGTTCAACTGTAGAAACTGGGAGTCGACATGATTGGAAATTATTGTGGCCCAGTCAAAAAATTCTCCCTTAGTGGAGATGCCCAGTAGGAAATAGTACATCCATTTTGCAAATTCTTGGGTGGGGGGTTTCCGAAATACCCGGGCCAATGCTATCATCCCCATCTGGATGCTCTCCTTGAATTCAGAGCAGGGGATATCTATCTTCATTCTCCTTGGGTCCCTCTTCGGGACCTTGAGCCAGTTGGTGTTCATGTACACCCGGGCGGCATCCTCTAGTTGATTGAACTATTTCAATGCCTCAGTCCTTGTAACCACCATGGCCCTGTCAAATTGTGGGATACCCAGGCCTGCTTGGAAAGTGACTGGGTCGAGGGACACCAGTGGAGTGGGGTATCCCGTGGGTTCTGCAGCTGCAAGCATGATAGCCCGGATAGAAGAGTTATAGTTGGCAGCTAGGGTTAGAACAATCTCTGGAGACTGCACGGAGCATGGGAAGCAAGCTGCCCGAAAGATTCTGGAACCTCTGATGTTCATTGCCATTTTGTCTCCAGCCTGTTGCTAGATGTGCATTATCTTTACCAGTCTGCCCAAGTCCCGACACTGGCGTCGGCCATCATTTTCACCCCAGACTCAATCTTTGAGCCCACAATCTCATTATCCTGCACAAACTTCATGGTGAGGGGCAGCTTTGCCAGGGCCTTCTCCATTTTTGACTTTGCTGCTGCCCTGGTCTCGATTGTAGTTGGTAATTCCGGACTCCCGGGAGGAGATGATGCGGATGCCTCAGACATGTTTGTAAGATAAAGTCTGGACCTGCGAGACAAAACGACCATCAGATCATATTTACTAAAATAAAACAATTACTCCGGAGTCTAGAGTTCTTACCATCACGCCGTTTGCTTTTCTTGAAAAGTTAGTTTTACACAAAGATATCTGAAAAGCAAAACACATCATAAACTTAAGATTTTTCACTATATCTCCGGGTCCGGGAAATTTTATCACACTTGACGAAGACATAGGATGAATGGTGGAAAGAGGCCTGAGGCCTGGAATAATGACCGTTAGCAAAGAAGAAAGTGGAGGCAGGCCCACATGGATGCCATGTGCGTTAGCATTGAATGGATGTGATGGCGATGACAGTGGAGCCAACTGTTCGAATGTGCGAAAAAGGAAAGCCACTTGGCTGGAAGTAATTGCGCGCATGGGAAATAAATGAGGCTCTGACAGCCTTGATGGAGGAGAGAGAAAACCACCTGTTTGAAATCGGCCGAGAGCCGAGTTTCAAACAGGCGGTTTTCTGCCTCGAAGCAAGCTTGGAGGCAAAAAACTAGAAGCAAAGGCAACTTGACCAGCTCGTGGAGCCACTTGGAAGGATATACATAGAGCTGAGGGGTATATACATAGAAGGGAGGAGATATATAAGGGATATCTACAAATATGCACATATATACAAGAATATACACACGGGATGACTTCCGCGAGAAAACCAGACAAAGCAGAAATAGATATATACAATTATCTACATCATGTGCATGCTATTTATAGACTATTTACAGACAGACTCTTATTTACATGATTTACATCATGTACAGAAAAACAACTGCTGCACAGAGGGTGGACAACCCTCTGGCAGAGCCGAGCCACCAACGGGCGGCAAAACCAGAAACCAACAAAAAGACATGACAGAGAAACAAAGCAAACGAAAACAAAACCAGGCAAGCCAAGAGAGCCAGAAAAATGAAAGCAAAACAGAGAAGAGGGAAGCCGAAGCACCAACCTGAAAGCGCAGAAGGTGGAGGAAAGGAAAGATTACCATGAGAACTCTGCAACAACTTTGAATCGTCAGGCTGTCGAGATCACCACCACGGAGTGCTAGCATATGCCTGAGAACAGTAGAAGGTGTTAAGCTTTGATTATCACAAATTTCTCTGCAAATGCTCTGCTAATCGCTTTGAAATCGCTCTATTTCGCTCTAAGTACTCGAAGGTTTTAATCGCGATAAATGTGAAAATGACAGGTGAGTCTATTTATACCCACGGTAAAAAGTAATCCTCCTCCTTCCAGAGATTTTAGGTCAGGCACAACCTCTGGACTCTGGGCCTGGGGATTCCTTACGGTGATATTCCTAAGACTTAAGAACATCATAGCAAAGAATCCTGGAGTCCGGAATCCAGCTTCCAACGCAAGGCAACCTCTAGGATCCGGGATCCTGGAGGGAAAAACCAAACCAAGAAAATAACACACACCGGGGAAGAAAACCCCGGAGAAAGAAAGCAAAAGGGAAAAGAAAGACAAGGCAAAGCCGCAGCAAAAAGCAAAGCAAAAGAAAAAAAAAAGGGGGACCCAACATTTTGCACACAAAATGTAGGGACGGGGATGTAGGGCATAACATGTGTTAATACTTCCTCCTATCAAACTAATTGACACTTCCAAACCTTTTCCCAAACACATTGACAATAAATCTTTCTGTTAATACGATTGTCAACCTGGCCATGATAATGAAAAGACTTTCTATTTTAAAACTATTATCCATGACCTTATTGATTGTAATGCTATATCTATTGAAGGTTTCAATGGTCAGGGAAAAAAATCAGTAGCACCTACCAATAAAAACTTGTAAATTTACACCAATCCTTTTCCATCTCATTCAACCAACACCATTGAGTCTACTCAACCTTCATCTTCTTCTCAATGGGTTGACTATAATGGGGAATGTAATGATGCTAATAATTTTGTTAGCCTTATTGATCAATCCAAACCTAAATCTTAATCTAATCCTTGCATTACCTTTAACTCAACCGAGACAATTAAAGCACCTGATGGTCCTCTCTATATTGTTGCAAAGGTTAATGGCCTTTATTCTCATGGTGTCCTTATTCATCCTACTTGCATAATGAATGTGATAACTGAAGAACACCTTTTTAGTAGACAATTTCAATGTGATGTTTATGATAAATCTGATATTATGATCCAAACTTGAAATGGTTTCCTTATCCTTCCCATGGTTCTATTTCATTTCTTTTTGAGGTTGGTAATAAAAATATAGATGTTACCTTTATTATGATACCAACTTTTGATCAATTTCAAGTCAAACTTGGTCTTCCTTGTCTTACCTCCATGAAATTAATAGATTCTCCTATTCATAAATGTCTTAAATTTTCTCATAATGGAGAGATCATGACTATTAACCATAGTCTTTATCAGCCTTTAGTACCTTGAAAATCAGTTGACCTCAATTTATTTTGTCCCTCTATGCCTCAACAAGCTCAGCATTGCCCTAATAACATCTTCCGCTCTCATCAAGCTTACAAAGTTCAAAATATTTGTGAAGTTGGAAAAAAGAGTCTTCCATCTCCTTTCCCTAAACCTGGAATTTTCCCTACACATTCCACAACTCCTATATATTCTTCGATTCTACCTCCTATATCATATAAGCATTCTGATAAATTCATCTCTTAGCCCAGTATGGTTCCTATTGGAAATAATAGGTACTAAGGGGGGATGAATCATGACTATTAAAACTTTCAGACTTCTACTTATACCTTTGAATAGTAGAAAAGTAGACTTCCAAACAATGAAGCATATAACTATAAGTCTAAAGTAAAAGTGAAATGAGTGAAATAAAAAAACATGCACACACATAAAACTCAGATTTTTATCGTGGAAACCCTTGGTTAGAGGGAAAAACCACGATGTCAATGAAACCCACAATCTTCTCATTGCAGTACAAAAGAGTGTTTTTTTAGGAGCTTATAATATGTCACTTTCTAGGTGACTCACCCTATTAGTAGTGACGAATACCTTGTTAAAAAGTATCTAAAGTCCTATTAAAGACTACCTTGTTACAGGATTTAATCCCACTATTACAGTTTTTACCCTGTTAAGGGATTTACAATTAAGTCATGTTAGGGACTACCTGGTTAAGGGATTTTAACTTGTTGAAACTATTAGGAATACAACAATAAAAGTTTACCTGTGATATGCACTCTTGAATGATAATTAGATCCTTTGATTCTTTATTCTTGTTCTTAATCTTGTTCTGAATCTTCTCTGTAAATAGTTATGTTATCTGTGTCCTAGATCTTTTCTTTTCAACAACACTTCAACTATTCTTCTTAACAATGTCACTTTTTCACAATAGCAACATCTATCATATTATAGCCTTTTAACTTTGATTATAAACCTAATTAGGGTTTTTCATTCCCTCCAAAATATCTTTATCAATCATAACTAACTCATCGCATCATTACAATCTTACCATGTCATCCATAACAAACTTGAAGTTGTTATCTCCAATGTGAAATATTCCTTCAATATTATTGGTAAGAATATAACTTGAATTAATCATCATATCTATGCACATCTACCTAAGAATTGAATTATTCAACTCTTTAAATAGTGTACTACATTTTTCATATTGTCTAGATTCATTGAATCATGCACCGTCATAACCGATTTGACCAAGTAATCAAAACTATTCAATAACCTTTACTTTCACATGTTCACTAAATTGACCGGTTTGTGGTATCTTCATTTATGCCTTTACCGATGTAACCTAAGTGGTAGGGTCACAAATATTAGTATACATGTTGTCTTTACACCTTCCAATGTATAGATAACATACTTGTCTTCTTTTACCAATCTATCCTTCACTTGTTCTCATGTGCACCAGTTACCTTTCTGACTTAACTTCTTGCTACTGATTAGTTACTATTGCTTACTAGTTGGTATACCTTTATTTACTTACACAAAAATTTATTACCTATGTAATCAATTTCTAGAAATTAGAACCATACTCTATAATATCATCATCAATCTCATCTATCATCATTCTGATATCAACATTCTCCCCCTTTAGCATTGATGGCACAAAATTGTTCAAAATTTTAGAACTTCAAAACTTTTAAAAACTCCCCTGAATTTGTAAGTCCTTTTTGTATTCCCACTATATATTCCTCCTTTCAATCTACTTGTATATTCCCCCTTTTTTTACAATAATGCCAAAAACTATGATTAAAAAGATGTATATACAAGGGTGTGTAAACCTTATAGTTTGTCAAATATAATCTTGAAATGTACCTTTGTAGTGGCAAGAAAATGCTCTCATGAATCTTTTAGTGTTTTCAAGGCAATTTGATGATCATTTAAGCATAAAGCCAGATCCTCCTTACTATCAATTGTACTCGTGTCTAGAGTACCTATCAGTACTTCATCTTTCTTAATATGTGCTCTGATAATGTCCATGTGTGGAGTCAAAAATCCTTGTAATTCCAGCAATGTCATCCTCATTTTGTCCTCTTCTTCCTTAAGTTCCATTTTATTGTGTGTCAATGCTTTCAACTTTGCAGTATGCTCCATCGTGGAATTGTTCAATGGGTCTAATTGGTTGACAAGTACAGTAAACTCTATTTCTAGTTCTTCCTTCTTTGTTTTAATCTCTGCAGTGAAGTTGGTAAGAATAGATATCTTACTGAAGATTTTTCCACCTTCAAGCAGTGATTCCTTGACTTCTTTGACTAATTCAAATAATGAAACTTTCTCAAGTGCAATATTCTACAATAGCTTCTCCATCACCTCCTTCTCCAATCGGTTCTCTGGTCTCTTGATCATCTCCTCTTCCATGTCATGATCTAAACTGGTAATTGCATCAACTAAGGTTTTGAGTTGATCAATCATAGATGCTTCATCATCAATATCTACATCAGGTGGTAGATTAGAAAGTATAGCAACAGTTTTCCTCATTATTTTTGTTTTGCACTTCTTTAGCTTTATTATGTTCTTCTCATCCTTTTTGCCAATTTTCTTGAAAATAATAATTGTGCCTTTGGCTACAACTTGTTAAAATATTTTTTCAAAATAGAAAATTTTGGATCAGCTTCTTCCTCTTCTTCTTCATCTATTCTCTTCCTTGTCTTCTTCTCACTGGTATCCTTTGTGTTGGTTTGTGAGTCATTGGGGTTTTTATCTTTTGGTGTCTCAACTCCATCTTTACTATTTTTATCACCTGTACCAGTGTTACTTGTTTTTGTGTCCTTTTTTGTCTCTTTGTTCTGGTCTTTATCTTGGTTTCTTCATCTTTTTTTCTTGAGTAGCTTCACCTTTTTCTATATCCTCAACCTGTTATGTTTTATCCTTGGGTTTTTCAGTGGTATGTGTTACCTATTTTGTTTATTTTCTCTTATTTGTCTCATCAACCTTGTTTTCTTTTGTATCAACTATATCATCAGTGATCTCAACAGGATTTACATCAAGTGGAGACTTAAGTTGTATATCTTCAACTTCATCTCCAAACATAGGAGAGCTGGTATTTTCAGTTATATCTTCAATCATAACATCAGCAACTAAATCTTTTGTTAGGTCTATATGAGTAACCATACCTGGAATGCTACCTAACACATCTCCTATTAAATATTTCATAGTAAAAGTAATATCTACTTGAGATGTACCTTCAGTATCCATTACCTGTGGTTGATCCATGTTGAATATCCTTTTCCATATTACCATTGTCTCATCTTAAACTTCTTTCTCTTTCCCAGCTAGTATTTTTGTAGTCCTATGACCAATACTGAATCTGACTTTATATTTGTCAAGTGCTTCATATACTTATTTTATTGTCAAATGTGTCATTGTATAGAGAAGTGTCCTTTCTCTTTTCTAATTTTCAGTCTCAATTGAAGACTCCCATATGACATTAATTGCTTCATACAGTTCATCAGAAGTATGACTTTTGATTTGACTAGGCATTCTGATGAATTTGTGAAAATGGAATACACTAGCATCTTCAATAGTTTTCTTGTCTTCATTAGATAACTTATAGAATTTAAAGTTACTGATATTACCTATTATCCTGTGTTCTTTTAATTCATTAGCAACTTCTTTTGCACTCTTAATAATGTTGAATTTCATCTTTCTAGACTTCCCCATGTTAGTGATTTACTTATCAGAATTAATTTTCTCACTATTTACTTCTATCTTCTTATTTTTCTTTCTAGGAGAGACCATTGTCTATCCTGTAGTTTTCCTCTTTACATATGTCCTTGTCTTGACAAGTTGAGATGCCTTAGGTGGCATAGAGTTAGATGATTTAACTTCATCATTCTTCTCCATACCAGACTCTTCTACTAATGGTAGTTGTGGAGTCTTACTATGAGTTTCTATTGGCTTCCTTTCCTCTTAGCATAAGGATCGAGAATTCTCTTATGTTTCTCACTTGTGGAACTAATACCTTCACCAGTAATAAATTTTTCTTCCAATCGACTAATGATCTTCTTTGCTTTCCTCTCTATTCTTAGATTTTTGAGTTGCAAAGTGATTCTTTCATAAGCCTCCTCAACAGTATGATGCCTCTTTGCTTCTTTTTTAACCAGTAGCTTTAATAAATCTTCAATGTTCAAGGTTAACAAATTTTCATCAGTCTCATATCCTATCTCTGGTATCCATGAAAATCTAGGATCTACCACTTGTATCTTACAAGTGTCAGCATAAACTAGAAAATGAATAGTATCTTTTACTTCTCCACAATATATAGGGGTATCCTATACCTCTTGTGCATTGTGTCCTAAAATTCTTGGAAGTATCCCCACATAACATTGTTAATATTATCACCCAGTTCACCTATGTATTCATTTATTTGGTATAAATCTGGTCTATCTGTCTTCCAAGTTACTGCTCCTTTCCCAGGGAAAATGATTTGTACATAGAAGAACATACATACCAAAAGTGATCCAAAATTTAGTGATTTCTTCTTGTCTATCTGAATCCTCTTCAATTTTTCCAAAATTTGTGATATCACCATCTCAGCTAGGTCATATTTGGTTCCTTCCTTTACTATCCGGTCAGCGACGTGAATAGCTCCACAGGGAACACTATTCAACCATCTCGATTGGTAGACCTTGTAACCAACCATCATCGCTACAAATCAAACTTATTTATCTTTAATGTCAACTATTCTAATTTCTTTGTGATCTTGTTAGGACTTAGTGAGTTGTCTAATAGTCTTCATGGATATTTGCCTTAGGGTGCAGGGTTCCTCTTCCGCTAAGAAACCTATTATGAGATGAATCAACTCCTTAGTAATCTTGATTGGTTCCTCCATCCATATTAATTGATCATGAAAATGAATCAAGGCATATCAAATCCATTCCTCCTTGAAGATCTCTAGTAAGTCCAAAATGTGTGTCAAACCCTTCATTTGAAGATATTTGAACTCATCTTTAATTTTACCATTGTTTCTCATAGCTAAGCACTCCTTATGTATTTTATCATTACCTAACTCAACAATATTATATTGGATAAATGTTCTTACATCT
Source organism: Thuja plicata (assembly GCA_018584345.1). Taxonomy (NCBI): domain Eukaryota; kingdom Viridiplantae; phylum Streptophyta; class Pinopsida; order Cupressales; family Cupressaceae; genus Thuja; species Thuja plicata. Next base: position 835,151 of record MU225096.1, read on the forward strand.
TCAATCAATAGAACACGAGGTGGAATTAGGGATACGTCACTAGTTTTGTCAACTTCCATAGTCTTCAACAAGTGTAGCTTATGTTCAGATTCCACCTCCTTTGTTATCTCGATCAATCTAGGTGTAGAAATAATTGACGCCATAGTGATTCAATAAATTTCTACCTTGTAACTCAAAAACACAAAATTCCTTCACACTTGATCACCACTTTTCTAAATATCTCAGTTAGGGCTTTCAAATTTGTAGTTCAAATCTCTATAAGTTATTACCTCAAATAGTTCTCACAATAAATCACAATATGAAATCACACTCTGCTCCTATAAATGCTCTTCAAAATGCAAGGTAAATAATGAATATATTTTCCTATAATTAATTTTTCCAAAATGTTTACCAATGACTAGTTAAAACATTAAATGCAGTACACCGATATCACTCCACCGATTACAACCTCCACCAGTTAATGCAAAAAGTAGCATTAATACATAACTTTTGGTAAATGATAAAATTAGTTATCCATAACAACTAATCTCTATTTAATTCATCAAAATTAACATCAATGCATCTCACTATGCAAATAGATGTTACCGCACATCATTATAGGGACTGGTTAGATATAACAATGAAATTCAATCCTTAAGAAAAACTTACTTCCTTAGTTTGAGGATGAATCCCTTGAGCTAGAGGATGTAGGGTTACATGTCAATGCGTTGGAATCTTGTTTAATTTCTTCTTTCTTCACCTATACCTTCTCCATCTCATTCCTCATTTCTTCAACATTAACAATATTTTTACCTTTCTCAGCTTTATTGCTTGGTGACTGGTTCCTATATCTACAATCTCTTGCAAGATCTATAATCTTATGACATTAAAAACATACCATACCTATCATGCTCTAGGGTCCAACATTACCTCTAGGATTCCTCAATCGACAATTCATAGCCATGTTTCTATAGTTTCCATAAATAGTGCATGTGACATTCATGTTTCCTTCTCTTCTTAGATCACTCACAAGTTTTGTAGGTATCCTTGATCTACAATGTTATTCCTTGTGTCCAAATTTGTTGCTTGTATAACAGTAGCCATTGAAACTCCTTTCAACTTATCTACTACTAGTTCTTGATATGTACTCATAATCTTGATGACCATACTTATTTCAATAGTAAAAATAACCATCAAAATTAGTAGTTCTTTGAACATTCACCGGTTGGCTTCTACATACATTAGTAGTGTGTCCAGGATTTCTATAATTGTAACAGCTAGGTTTAGTAGGCTTCTTACCTTGTGGACTTGTATACACCTTAGGAATCTTTTATTGTTTCTCGACACCAGGCTTGGATGATTCTCCTATTTCAAATTTTTTGTCACTCGTATATCCTAGCCCAGAAGTATCTCTATGTCACCTTTGTTTTCATTGATCTTATGAATGATTTGTTCATATTGCTTATGTTTTTCATGTATTTATCTCTCAATCTTCAAGTCTTCTTTTAGTTGTTCATTCTCTTGTCTCAGTGATTCATTTTCAGCACACATTTGTAAGTTTTCATCACTGCTGTCACTTAGTTGTTCATTTAGTGCATGGTTTTCATGTGTCAACCTTTGAAGTATAATGTCCTTTTCTATGATTAGTTCTTCAGCATTCTTCTTTGTAGTTTCAATAGTTCTTTTTTCATCTTCAGAAACTATCATTCCTTCAAGGACTTCACACATCCTTATAGCTTGACTTTATTGTTCTCTTTACATCTTGGTTACTTCTTCAGTTATGATATTCTATCAGATCTTCTACTTCTACCTCAGCTTCTTTAGATTTAACACTTCCTTCAGATAATTCATCAATGTTTTCTAGACTATCTTTTAGTTGTTTAGACATTTTTTCATTTTCTGCCAATGAAGCCTTAATCTTTCTCTTTAACTCCTCAATCATCTTTTTGGCTACCTCAAACTGTCTTTCATACCTATAGCTTTCCATCTCCTTAGATCTAATCCCCAAGTTGTCAAACTTTTCTTCTAGAGATTCTAAGCTCTAATACCAATTGTTGGAAATAATAGGTACTCAGAGGGGAGTGAATCGGGACTAATAAAAAATTTAGACTTCTACTTATACCTTTGAATAACAGCAAAAGAAACTTCCAAACAATGAACCATATAACTGTAAATGTAAAGAAAAAGTAAAATAAAATAAATAAAAACACATGCACACACATAACACTAATATTTTTATCATGGAAACCCTTGGTCAGAGGGAAAAACTACAGTGGGGATGAAACCCACAATCTTCTCATTGCAATAGAAAAGAGTGCTCTATTAGGATCTTACAATATGTCACTATCTAGGTGACTCGCCCTATTAGGAGTGACTAATACCTTTTTATAAGTATTTAAATTCCTATTATAGAATACCTTGTTAAAGGATTTAATCCCACTATTACAGTGTTCACGCTAAGGGGTTTACAATGAAGTCCTACTAGAGACTACTTGGTTAAGGGATTTTAACTTGTTGAAATTATTAGGAATACAATAATAAAATTTGACCTGTGATATGCACTCCTGAATGCTAATCAGATCCTCTGATGCTCTATTCTTGTTCTGAATGATGTCTTGAATCTTCTCTATAAATATCTCTTGTATCGTTGTCCAAGATCTTTTCTTTTAAACAACACTTCAACTATTCTTCTTAACAACATCGCTTTTTCACAATAGCAGCAGCTATCATATTATAGCCTTTTACCTTCAATTTTAAACCTAATTAGGGTTTTTTAATCCCTCCAAAATATCTTTATCAATCATATCTAACTCATTGCATCATGAAAATATTACTACGTCATCCATAACAAACTTCAAGTTTTTGTCTCCAATGTGAAATATTCCTTCAATATTATTGGTCAGAATATACCTTGAATTCATAATCAGATCTATGCACAAATACCTAATAATTGACATATTCAACTCTTTAAATAGTGTACTACATTTTTCATGTTGTCCAGATTCATTCAATCATGCAGCGATTTGACCAAGTAATCAAAATTTGTCAATAACCTTTACTGATATGACCTAAGTGGCATGGTCATAAATATTAGGATACATGTTATCTTTACACCTTCTAATGTACCAATAGCATACTTGTCTTCCTTTATCGATCTGTCCTTCACCTATTGTCATGTTCACCGGTTACCTTTCTGATTTAACTTCTTGTTACCGATTGGTTATTACTGCATGTCGGTTGATATACCTTTATTTACTTACACAAAACTTTATTACCTATGTAATGGATTGCCATCAATGCCAACCATAGTCTATAAGATCATCATCAATGTCATTTATCATCATTCTAATATCAACAGCTCCTTCTATTCTTCCTTCCAAAGAAGAAGAGGTCCTGATATTGATTGATCCTAAACAAAAACCAATTTCAAACAAAATGAAATGCAATAGTCATGCTCATGATCACCGTCGTAAGCATTGTGTTAGATTTTTCCAGCATGCTTCTCAAAAAAATTATGTGTGTCATACAACCTACTGATGTCTTGGTTCCCTTTGAAAAATTCATGCCTTATCTAAGGGAGGAATTTAATTTGAAAAAATAAATTAAACAAACATGATAATTCTATTCATATCTTGCATTCTATTACAAGTAATTTGGATGAAGAAGATACTCTTGATGATGATTTATTTGATACTAACAATGATATTCATGCTAGTGATTTTGGTGAGACTATTGATCTTGATCATGATGTTCAAGCTATGGTTTTACAAAATTTATCTATCATTCTTAGTAGCAAACAAAGTGACCTATCTTTACGCCATGGCCCTTGTTTGGAACTGGCTATTACTTCATCTTCTTTTCTTGATGTCGCTCCTCTTGTGAGTTGTTCACCTTCCCAACAATTTATAGACTAAGTTAAGGGGCAGGCGATACACTTGAATAGATTCTCTTGTGCAGTGGATTTTGTGTGTTTTCCCATTTTTCATTATGTGTTTCTCTCTATATATTTTTGTTTAGATTTTTTTAAATGACCCTTGTTGCTCTATTGGCGCAAGGTCATAAAGGAATCAACCTGTCATTCTTCTATTTGTATCTATTTTTCTATATGTCATTTCATGTTATGTTGTACATGTGCTACTATTCATAAATGTTCCTTTTTTGTATGATTGGAGATGATTCCAAGTGGTAGTTATCTATTCTTTTTGGGTCTCCATGATGCCATCCCAAAAAGGCTCTTCTTTGTAACTCTTATGTGTCATTCTTCCATTTTTGTTTTAGTTCTTCTACATTTGCAGGATGATGACAGTTCCTTTTGACATAATTCTAATATGCATGAGTTATCATATGACCTACTGACCCAAAATTTAGTATATCATTTTTGTGCTCTTTCATTTGTCATGTTCTTATTTCCCTTGATTTGTTCCTACTTGGGGGCATCTGAAAGAAATAATAATAGTAATAGTAAAGAGAGAAAGGAACAATAAACAATCCAAGTGAGCTAGATGAGGTAGAAAGTGTTACCATGAGAAAAATATAATCTAGGAGCATTCAAAAAGTGATCCAAAGGAAAAGGAGACAAGACATTTTTAAAGGGGAAAATCAAAGAAAAGCCCCTTGTGATATTATAAATGAGGCCAGAGAGAGAGAGAGAGAGAGAGAGAGAGAGAGAGAGAGAGAGAGAGAGAGAGAGATCACTAACCCAGTAAGAGGNGCGAGAGAGAGAGAGAGAGAGAGAGAGAGAGAGAGAGAGAGAGAGAGAGAGAGAGAGATCACTAACCCAGTAAGAGGTTGTCATACTATGGACTACACAAAAGGTACACACTGCAAAAGATTAACTTAAAAGATCTAGCAAATTGTGTTATGCTAGTCAATCCATCAAAGACGATCAGGCCTTAAGGAAATGTGGTTTCCATTTATGAACCCAAGGAAGGTACAATCAGGCCTAAGGAAAGCATTGTTTCCTTAGGGATCAAAGGAAAAAGATCAATCCTTTAGGAAAGGTTGTTTCTGTTTAAGGGATCCAAGAGATGTCACATGAAATCCTTGTGTGTGTGTGCAAAGGGTGAAAAATAATGAGTGGAGTGTATGCCCCCATGTTAAAGAAATTGAAAAGTCCTTAATGGGAGAAATAACTTTAATTAAGTGTACATGCATCCACAAGAAACGTTTCCACTATGAGATGTTGTTAGAAGATTAATATTTACTTAGATTATAGTTTTCTCATAAACTTGGGAGTTACATAGTAACTCGTGTCCTTATCTCTATTTAAGAGATGCTCCTCTCTCATTTATGTGTGATGAATTTATTTTAATGAGCATCTCTCTCTCTCTCTCTCCTTATTTTGAGCGATGTCTCTCTTACCTTGGCTTTGGATTTGATGAATACTTGAGTCACTTGGGGGCTTGATGTTTCCTTGTCTCCTTGACCTTGATAAGATCATTCTTATGCATTAGATCTACTTTACCATGAGTGTGAGTTTGTCTCATACTCTTGATAAAGTGGGGGCTAAATGTATATTCCTAATAAGTTATCACCCATAATTGGATGTCTTTTAGGACTTACTAGACCCCATTTTTATGATTATGAGGTTTGTATGTCCATTATGCTTGATCCTGAATCTCTGCATTTATGTTTTTCTTGCATCTCCACACTTTTCCTAACATCTTAGGCTTGATCTACCTATAAAAATTTGACTTCTTGATTTGTTCCTAGCGGGTACAATTTGAGATCTCAAATTTTTCCTTGGGGTACAATTTGACTCTCAACTTATCCCTGAGTTTTTTAGCCTAGATATGGCTCTGGGCCCAATGCCAGGGTCTATCTCTAAGGTCTTAGTTTGTGGTTGGCTTGGATAAAATTTGAATCCCAAAATGAGTATAAAAGGGATCTATTTCCTCTCATTTTGGCATCCATTATCAACCTGCCATTATTGCAATCAATCAATTATATGCATTCATAATTAATCAGATTTGCAAGCATTCAAGTTTTGTAATTGAGGATTTAGATTTAAGATTTGAAGTCAAGAATCTAATTCAAGATCTCCAAGTCTCTATTTATTAAAGATCCATTCAAGCAAAGGCAATCTTCTAAATTTAATGCAAGTTTCTCTCCCATGATGGCCAAGTAGAGGAATTTGCAAGTCAAGCTAGAAGATCTTGTTATTCTTCTTCTTTCTCTCTCCTTCTTCAAGTGTTTATCAAGGATACATACATTCATGATCTAGGAGTCGAAATCATAGATCTATGCATTTGTGAGGGCATCCTTGATTCTACATCTTCTTCCAAGAATTTTACAAGCATCTTCAATGATTTGTGTGATTACTACATCCATTCATGAGGGTTTCATACAAGGTGAATCAATCATTTATATTCTTACTTTACATCTTTCCTTTATGCAATTTCAAGGTTAATTCCTAAGTATGGGTTTGACCAACACAAACCCATTTCCACAACCATTTTCCATTTTCTATGCATAGGGATAGGTTTTGGGACTTCCAGATCTAGATCTAGGCAGTACACGTGCAGACACAGGAACCCAAAAAGTTTCATCACATTTGGAGTTGTTGGTAACAAGTTGACTTCTCAAATTGCTCCCAAGTACAAGTCCAATTATCGACTTGTCCCTGCATGTTTTGGTTGAAAATTGTAGAGAAGACAAATATAGGTCTCAGAGTTCCAGTTGGATTTGACATTCCAATGGCAGTCAAATTGAGATATGAAGTTCATATTTTCTCTTCTTGATTCAAGGTGCATACATCCTTTATGTTTTCTTGTATTTACTTTCATAGATCATATCTGTTGTATCTCACTTTATCATATCATCATCATACCTTGCTACCCCACAAAAAGGGATATAGAATCCCCCTTTGGTTTAGATCTTGCATTAGCACCCTTATTCAGTTGGTTGTTTTATCAAATTTTCACGTAAGGGTTGGGTTTGTATTCCTAATATACACTAGATCTTGGTGAGTGATCTACATCTTAGCATTATTCACCATTTTCTACTATACAACTGTTAATTTCACCATTATTGGTTTTGGTTGCATGTTATTCATCATAATTTTTCTGTATACACAGTGAATTATTATTATATAAAATATGCACTATGTGCATAATGTAATTATCGAATCATCAATGGGAGATTGAATTTCATTCTTTGGCTGCTCTATTTTCTTCTCTATTTTATATCTGCATATTTTTTCTTTTATTTTCTCATTTGCTAGATCCATCCTATGTTTTTGATTGAGGTTAAAATAGTTTTTTAAGGGAATTGTAACCTTGTACAAATTAGAGAAAAAGATAGGTAGGAAACAACACATCAAAACAGAACATAACAGCAAAAAGGAATAGCTGTGAGAAAGAGATAAAGACAATAGAATCCCTCCTAGCACAAACTACCAGGAAAAATATGCTAAGAAGACAAAAAACACACAAGCCTAAGGATCAACACAACTAGGTCATTTTTTCCATAATCTCTATAGAGTCATCCATCAATGAGTTATATTGGTGGATAGCCTCCATGAGATCCTTGATTTCCTTAGTGTTAACAACTTTCATCTTTTTAGCACTAGCTCTAGTATGAGTTCTGAGGCCAGCATTGTTGGGATCTTTAGCAACATCATCATCCACTACAATGGGCATAGAGTTCCCATCAAGCACAGAGAGAAGATCCCTCAAATTGTTGTCAGTCACCTTCATGCCCTCATAGTTATTCTTCATGATTCTATTGAGGGTGTCTTCAATACCCTGTATACGGCTAGAGGTAGTCTATAGGTGGAAATTGACCACCACATTTATCTTTAGTTTGAGCTTCTCTAGCAACCTTTTTTCAACATATTCAGCTTGGGTCTCATCTTCATTTATGCCCATATGCACAAGTTTAGAAAGAAGTAGAGAAATTTTATTAACTCTATCCTGGAGCTCATCATATTTAACATTTATGTCTTTGATTTCTTAAAGAAGCCTGGAATTCATCTGATAGTCCATCTTTGCCTGCTCTTTCACCACCTGCATAAACCTAGTAGTCTCTTGGATCTTCTCTGTCTCATTTTCCTAGCTACCTCCAGAATCCTCTTTATCTTCTTTGTCATTTCCCTCCTCTTTATTCACCTCAATCTTCTCAGAGGTATCCCTGGAAATCATGCCCTCTTTAGACGGAGAGTTAGCATAGTTTACCAAAATAGGTGCATTATGGGGTAAGAAAGTAACCTCCACATGAGTCGTATGTGGGGACTCTATAGCATTCTTCATAGGGGAGGTCATTCTCACTTCACCTTGTATACTAGTGTCCTTAGAAGGATTGTTATCTTCAAGGTTTTCCATGTCCATATCCTCAGATTTGGCATTGCTGACATTGTCTCTTTCCATCTCCCAAGAGGAATCACTAATATCCTTTTCCTGGGTATTAGTATCATCTTCAGTTTCCATACCAGCTTCCTCAGAGAGGAATTTTTTTGCTTCTTCCATGTCTATATTTTTAGTTTCCTCCTTGGCCTTAGTTTCGTTATTTGTGTCCATACCAGTATCCTCTGTGAGAATTTTTGTAGTTTCTGCCAAATCATCAGTTGATTTTACCTCTTATTTCTGGGAGTGTTACTTTCATTAATAATGGTTCTTTTACCCTTCTTCTCCTTGATCTTACTAGAGACCTGGGTGTTATCCTGAAGCTTGAATTTATCATACTCGTAAATTAGAAGAATAAGTTCATCAGGAAGGATCGGCTTCTCAGAACTCTTCCTGTTTCCCATAATACTATTACCAAGAGATTGAAGAAAAAGGTAGGGGAATTAGATTTTCCTCTTGTAACAAAAATGATTTATGAGCATAAAATGGAAGTTATAAACCCTAGTATAACAACCCTCAAGTGTAAATATTACATAAGGGCTTTGAAAAGTTTTGCCCAGAAGAGCTTCATATGACAACGCAGGATATAATCACTAGGCTATTTCACAAGAAGACCTCTTTCTCCTAGAGTCTTAGGGTACATTCTATCCACATTTTGGGCCATAACCCTACCTCTGTAGTATTTCAACCCAGACATTTCAAGACCTGTAATATCATAAATAACTTTCTCAGTTACACAAAAAGACTTACCACAAATAGTCACATTCCCGTTATCCCATCCATCAGCAAACTCCTTGGAGATGTCTTTTTCATATCTATGAAGTATCTCCATGTAACAATGACCCCACCTTCCTTGAGTTTATCCCATATCTTGGCCTCTTTCTTACATTTACAGACCGTAGGCTCTTCGAGTTTCAGTTTACCTCCCATTTTACCAGCAAGCCAACCTTCAAAATGTTGCATAGGAGGAATACCACAATTTCAAAAAAATAAAGAAGAGCAAGTAAATTGTGACAGTGATCGTCACTCTAAAGGGATTGATTTCTTTGTTCCCACAATTGTATTTATTACTGCAATGACCTTAGAGCGTGTGAGGCACATGTTTAAGGCAACTACATAAACTATCCTTATTTATCATCATCATTAGTAGTTGATCTGGGATTTTGGTGGATTTGGTCATACCTTATAAGACTAAGGACTTCATTACTTAATCCTTGATTTCCTTTCCATCTTCTAACATCATCACTATACACTCCCACATTCGCCAAGCTGTCAGTCATAGTGTTCGATTCTCTGAACGCGTGAATGACATGTGTAACATCAAAATTTGATAAGAGATTTTTAATCTATGAAATGATGTGACTCGTATTCCATGACAGGTTATGATTACCATTAATGCACTTAATAGCATTCATGGAGTCACCTTCCAGCCATAGTTTGGAGCGATTTTGACTTTTGGACAATTTACAGGCGTAGAGAGCAGCCATAGCTTCAACAACATGACTTTTTTGGGAGTTAATAGGGATAACATAAGTACTCATACAAATACCTTGAGAGTTTCTAACAATGCAGCCACATCTAGAAATGTAGGGGTTACTTTTAGCCACACCATCGAAGTTAACTTTGTGCCAGCTAGGAGGAGGGGAGCTCCAAACATATCTCTCACGAATACTAGGAATAGGCTTACCAGTAGAAGAAAATTTCTAGTGCATAATAACATCCTTATCAGAGATGCCTTCCATCAGTTTTGGTTTAATTTCACAGGCCATTTTAATGTTTTGAACAATACTTCTTATAGTTTTAGAACCAATCAACAAGAAAGTAGAGTTTTTATTAGATCCATCCTATGTTGTGCAGATTTAGCTACAAAATTATATATGGTATTAGAGCTTAGGAACTAGGAAGGAGAGTAAAAACAAGTTTGCAGGTACAGAAGATTAGAACTTGCAAGAATGGAGTTTTCAATCTTTTATTTTCTTAAGCCATACGATTATTTTGAATGGAAGTCAAAGGTTCTGCTTCAGCCCACAATTAGAGGCTTGCATCAAACAGTCATAACAATAGAGGTTGAACCAAAATCTGCATCAAAGACAGGCCAAAGTCATGCTCTCTTCACATGGATCTTGGCTTCATTTCCTATTTAGTGGTACCTATTTCAATGGACCTATCATGCCTCTTCATGTGAATGCTTCCTTGGTTCCATAGTTGATAAGTTTATTTACAATTGGCACCTATATTATCAACTAGCATTTTATTCTTGCATGGTTGAGTAGTGTTGCTGGCCTCACTCATAAATATTAATGTTTCATCTTAATCCTTGAATAATTGATGTTTTGTCTTTGGTTTCCATCTATTCATTGTTGGGAGGCACCTATGCAGATTGTTGTCTTTTGTATCTTTGATTAACAAATGTTTTTATTTTATTTTCCATCTACTCATTGTTTGAGTTTTGTCATTGGGGGAACTCATGTAGATTGAGTTTGGTATTCATTTGTGTTTCAGAGGAGTCTCTTGATTCAACCCTATGGTTGTTATCATTCAGAAAATGTCCACAATTTTCTTGTCACAAAAGATTTTCTATTGCATTTAACATATATTTTGAGGGGGATTTTTGTTTCCATTGAGTTTTCCCTCTTTCCTCTCTCCTTTCATTAGTTTTTTTTGTCCTTATTTATCCTTAAGGGGGGGTGTTAAAGTTGGACTTTACTTCAAAAATGATTTACAAATCTCCAATGCGTTTGTTTTCATCTTGTTAATAACGGTGATCGTGTTTCATGAATTCATGTATCTCCCATGTATGTGTCTAACTAAAGAATGGTGTTATCTTTGTTAACTATTAATTTCACCATTATTTGTGTTAGTTGCATGTTACTTATCATAATTCTTCATTTTAAATGGTGGTTTATTATTGTATAAGGGTATGTGCACCAAGTTGTGAACCAAAAAGGGGGGTATAAGTGGACACATTTTTTCTAAAATTGGGTAAACCTGAACTTCGAACACACGTTTGAGGGTCATTCACTCTAAATAAGAAGATGTGTAAAAATTAAAAATTGTATTACTCTGAATCTAGTTTCTAAAATACTATTTTTTAAAAAAAAACCAATAAAATTAAGAGGGTCAAACCTCGCGCGCACAAAAACCTATTCCTGATTTTTTCAGAAAAACATAACATAGTTATTTGTGCGTTGTATAAAAGGTATAGTTATATTCAGTATTTTTCAAATCCCTTTTGTAGGATGATAGGTAAGAGTGAGATATAGAAGTTATGTACTTTTTGTAATTTTTTGATAAGTTTTTTTTTTCTGTGATTTGTTGAAGTGACCGCATCCTGAAAATTTGGTACATGTTCGTGCGGTGGGCATAACTTGCATCAAAACAATTGAAAATGAATTTATTTTTTTAAAGTGTATAGAATCAAGTGTAAAAAAATAATATCTAATTTATTTATAATTTGGTTAAGTATATCAAAAGTTATAAAAAAAATGGTAGACGTATGTTTGTGAGGATTGTCAAGACACTGGTAAAGAAAATTAAAGTTTACTATGCTAATGTTGTCCAAAAATAGAAAAATTTGTATGGTTAGAAAGGTAAGAAGACGTATGAGATTATGGAAAAAATTATAGAGCTACCCTCTTGAAAAATTGTAAACCTGATGTTGATAAAGTCAAGAATTCATCTTACAAGATGAAAAAATGTCTAAAAGAACAAAAATGGAGGGAAAATGAACCTCCAATTTCCTTTGGGTCATTTTCCAAGCCTCTTCCCAAGCCTTAACGCGATCGGATTTCTAAATTTGAAATAACCCGATCAGAATCTAAAAATCAAAAAGTACTTTTTCAACTCCTACATAACCCAATCGGGTTCTGGAGAATAAAATGCACAATTTTCACTTCTTCTAAACCCAATCAGGTTATGAAGAAGTAAAAATTATGCTCTCTCTCTCTCTCTAACCTCTCCTCTCTCTCTCTCTCACTCTCTTTCTCAATCCTCCTTTTTTCTTATTTTTTCAAAACCCGATGAGGTTATGGGGAATTAGGAACATTGATCCTTTGTGTTCTCATAGCATGATCATGTTCTTAAGTCCTCATAACCCGATCGGGTTATGTTGAATTAGGAAAGGTTTTTTCTTCAATGGTCTAAAAATAGTCATTTAAAGTTGTCCCAAAGTCCCACTGCTGATTTTCTATTGTTTTACATGAGTAACAGTCAGGTCTGCAGTTTTTTACATGTTTTTTCTTTGCAATGATTGAATTGTGTTGTTTATTGGTTTTTTATGTAATTTTATCATAGTAAGTTCACATTTCAAGAAAATGGTTAATTTTTTCTTATTTTTTGGATTTGATGTTCACATGATATTCTATGTTCATGATATTATTCATAGGGTCCATTCAATACGAACAATGGAAAAAAAACAAAAGAGGAACAATTGAACAACGAGAGATAGAAAAGGAAAGACAAAGGGAGTGCATGAGGAGAACACAACAAGGTACATCATCAAATGTATGCAATCTAAGTGATGAACCTAATTCATCTAAGGCACCATTTCAATTCGATGTCATTAATGAACAAAATGCACATAATGAAAATAAAAATATTCAAGATACACCAAGGGAAATGATGGGGATAAATGTACCTAATTCATCTAATACACCATTTCAATTTGATGACATTAATGAACAAAATGCACATAATGAAAATGAAAATGTTCAACATACACCAATTGAAATGATGGGGATAAAGGTTCCTAATTCATCTAATGAAAATATAGAGCATGCAGATGTGTTAACACCTCCTAGAATAATTCATAGAAAACCAAAGTTTCTAATTGACATTGATGAAAATATTTTGAGGCCAATGCATGATAAAATGTCACAAAGAAATTGTAGAAGAATTGTTAAAAAGATTTGGAATAACTATTTTGAAAAATTAAATCAAAGTGGACGATGTCAAGTAGTTGTTGAAATGATTAAGAATCTGAAATTTAGAGAGACAATGAGAATTGTGGGGTTGATAACATCTAAAAATAATACTGAGAGAACCATTGTGACAAATATATTTGATGCATACCAAGTCATTGGTTCAAAATCATGCAGTAAAGATGATAATGTTACTCGACGTGTCCTCACATCAACTATAATGGGAAAGGAAATAAAAAAATCATGTATAGTAAGCAAAAAAAGAATGTCATTAAGGATAGGTAGATCAACATTATAGAGAGCCTTACATAGGCGAGACAAAATTGAGGATCCAAAAATTAATTCTCTTTGGTCATTATCAGGTAGACTCCCACACAAGGACAATGTTTTTGTTGATGCATTAAGAACATTAATTGAAAATTTTTGGCATGAAAACACAAGGGTTTCACCCAACCAAAGAGATGTTGTTAGGAGGAGAATTAGATCTACAAATTGTATGCCACATCCAAAACACTTTTTGGATATGAAACAAACACAATTTTATGAAAGATTCCTCCAAATATTTCCTCAAATTAAAATTAGTCAAAGATTTTTTGAAATGGAAAAACCCTTTTATGTCAAGATTAATCATGCACAAACCACATGTTGTTGTAGGGTACATATTGAATTTTCCATGCATTATGATATATATCATCATGTTTGTTGTACTTTTCACACTAACACTATTTTCAGGAATGTGGTCTTCAAGCACCTCCTACGTCATCAAGTGATTTTATGTCAAGTGTATTATGCAATTGAGATGATGGTTTTATTTATTATAAGATTATGTGTTTGAATGGATCTTGTAGTGCACGTGATGGTATGAGAAAGTTGTAGATATGTCACCATCTAGAGAGCACAAATGAGATTGGAAATATACTAGTTTCTTTTAGAAAATACAAGATAGTAACTTATGGTCTAAAATATGGAAAATAACTTAAGAGGTGTGAGTTAGTGAAAAATGATATATGCGTAGATGATTTTATGAATATTATTCAATAGAAACTAGTTTATGAGTACATACGTCATTCACATAGAGCTAGGTGGTTTGATAATAAATTCAAGATATGTAAGGACACTTTTCCCCTTGGTAATATTGTCTCCATTGTTGATTTTGCTAAGAATTATACAATTAAACCTCAAAATTAAGTGCAAGCATTGTATTACCATTCTATACAAGTGACAATCTTTGTACATATAGTATTCTTGCATGCACATGATAGCACAGACGCAAATAGAAATTTTTTACGAGAGTATCACTTCTACATCAGTGACGATTGCACACATTCATCAGAGTTTGTGCAAGGTTGCTTCAAATTTTTCTATGAGAATTTAAGGGAAAGAGGTATTGAGTATAGCCAGCACATAATATGGTCAGACAATTGCACCTCACAATTGAATAATGAAAGGATTTTATTTTGGTTTAGTAGGATGCATGTGACAAGTGGCATTCAACATTTTTTTGAATTTCACTGAGGAGGGGCATGGAAAAGGTGAGCATGATGGTACAGGTGCATGTATAAAAAGAGCTCTTTCTAGAGAGGAATTGAAGTACGAAGGTGGTGCAGAGTTAATAAATGCATAAATAATTGTGCGATGGTGCAACTCTACGATGGGAACAAGTAATAAAGGTAAGTCTATGGTTAATATATTTTTTTGGTTGATAGGCGAGTCTAACATTGAGAAATATCTAGATTGTTTTACACTTAAAGGATCAAGTGACATGCACTCATTTAGAAGTTCAAATGCAGCATCACTGGGTATTTATACTAGATTAATGACATGTTTTTGCTTGTCTTGTATAAATTTTGTGTGGGAGGAATGCAAATCAAAAGAGTGGGTTGACAAATCATCTTCTACACCTTTGCAACTGCTTGATACATATCAACTTCCTAGAGCACTACAATTGAGCCAGTTTGAAGCATCAATAGATTTTGATCACATATCTGAGCTAGTTGAGCTAGGTAATTTCTCAATTTATTCTTCATTTTGAGATAAAATTTGTTGAACCTACTTGAACTCATTTTATTAGGTGGTTAAGTGTTTAGGGTGTTAACTTATCCCTCTATAAATTGTAGGTCATGTATATGCAATTGTTGCAGATGAGAACAATGAGGAAGGGACTTATTACTTTTTGTGTCATTGTATTGAGGGAAAAAATAAATTAACAACTACATTCATTGATGGAGAGGGTATTGAGTACCCAATAGGATCCGTTGTTGTGACAGAGACATGGCTTAGAAGGTACACTATCAAAATATAATTTGTTCTTGTTTGACGACTTTGAGACCTCTTACCATCATTCTATTACACTTTATATGTTAAATTGTGTATTAATTTATGCTTCTATGAAATGCAGGTACCCTATCCAAAAATCCAAGAAGTGTTTGTTTGAGGACTATGAGACACATATACATATTTTGCATTACTTGAACCTTCTTGTTGCAAAAAATATTGAATTGATAAATTATACTGGTAGACCTCGTAAGAATAATTTATGGAAACTTCATGAATCTGAACACGAGGTAATACATGACACAATAAGGGTTAGAGATGATCCATAAGGTTCACTCAATTAGTTTTGGGCCATTATGAAGAATCATTCTACAAAACAGTAGAATTATTTTGACAATTTTGTATATAAATTTTCCGAAACAATCTAACTTCACTTTTTTGTAAATATAAATGACTATGAAGTGGTCTACATGCAGATTTGGAGACCACATTTTGTATATTTAAAGAAGATCAAATTGTATATAAAAGTGGCCATGGGTTGATTTGTATATACCGAGGGGCCAAATTTTGTATAGTTTACTATATACCATTTAACTAAGAGGATATGAGTGAATTACGATTCATTACAATTATAACAATGGCTCATGCAGTGGATATCTCATGTTTCTCTAAATTATAATAATGGTCCATGTGTAGTATTTATGTATGTATGTATGTTCATTTTCATATTATGTATTTATCTTTTTCATGCATTGTATTTATGTATGTATGTTCATTTTCATATTATATCTTTTCCATGTGTTGTATGTATGTATTATTTTCATACTACATATTTTTCATGCTTTGTATGTATATTATTTTCTATCTTATATATTTGTCGTGTATTTTCATGTGTAATAGACCTAATCTTTTCTAAATAAACTACCTTGAAAATATTTTCTTGAACCAAAGTAATAGGCATAATCTACAATTAAAATTATGGTATTATATGTTATGCTTAGTGGACGTTTGAATTTTTTTACTTCTATTGTTGCCCAATTTGGCTTAGTGCGCCTTGGGAACACTTTGGTCTGACTTGTGTCAGATGTTATTAATGCTTTGAAAGTGAACAAGGGTCTCCCCTAGCATTTACCCAGCCAACTGGAGTTGATGGAGCTGGTGGTTTGGTCCCACGACAAACAGTTTGAAAGATGCACCATTGAGAAACTTTCAACTGAGTAACAATGCAACTTTTTGCACCAACCGAGATTGGGTCATCAAATGGAACCCAAGTGGAATCTTCCATAACTGAGATATGTTCTTTTAGGCCTTCCCAAGATGGTCCTTTTGCACTTCATAGATCTTTGATATCTCTCATGAGGTCCGAGATATGACTCTCCAAAAATCACTACCCAATTTGGCTTAGTGCACCTTGGGTACACTTTGGTCTGACTTGCATCAGAATGTTCTTGGTGCTTCGCAAGAAAAAAAAGGTCTCCCTTAGTGTTTTCCCAACCAACTGCTGCTGATGGAGCTGACGGTTTGGTCCCATGACAAACAGTTTGAAAGATGCACCATTGAGCAACTTTCAACTGAGCAACAATGCAACTATTTGCACCAATCGAGATTGGGTCACCAAATGGAATCCAAGTGGAATATCCCAGAACTGAGATAATTTCTTTTAGGCCTTCCCAAGATAGTCCTTTTGAACTTTACAGATCTCTGATATCTCTCACGAGGTCCAAGATATGGCTCTCCAAAAATTTCTGCCCAATTTGGCTTAGTGCACCTTAGGAACACTTCGTTCTGATTTGCGTCGGAACATTCTTGATGGTTCACAATGAAGAAAAGGTCTCCCCTATCATTTCACCAGCCAACTAGATCTTATGGAGCTGAGGGTTTGGTCCCAAGAAAAATGGTTTGAAAGATGCACTATTGAGAAACTTTCAATTGAGCAACAATACAACTTTTTGCACCAACTGAGATCGGGTCGCCAAATGGAATATGAGTAGAATCTCCCACAACTAAGATACATGATTTTAGACCTTCCCAAGGCAGTCCTTGTGCACTTCATAGATCTCAGATATCTCTCATGACGTCTAAGATATGGCTCTCCAAAAATTGCTATCTAATTTGGCTTAGTGCACCTTGGGAACACTTTGGTCTGACTTGCACTGGACCGCCCTTGATGCTTCATAAGAGAAAAAAGGTCTCCCCTAGCATTTACCTAGCCAAATGGAGCTGATGGAGCTGACGGTTTGGTTCCACAACAAACGGTTTGAAAGATGCACCATTGAGCAACAATGCAACTTTTTGCACCAACTGAGATCGGGTTGCCAAATGGAATCCGTGTGGAATCTCTCAGAAATAAGTTACATGCTTGTATGCCTTCCCAAGATGGTCCTTGTGCACTTCATAGACATTTGATATCTCTCACAAAGTCTGAGATATGTCTCTCCAAAAATTTCTACCCAATTTAGCTTAGTGCACCTTGGGAACACTTTGGTCCGACTTGCTCCAGAACTTTCTTGATGTTTTGCAAGTGAAAAAAAGTCTCCCCTAGCATTTACCCAGCCAACTAGAGCTGATGGAACTGATGATTTGGTCCCATGACAAATGTCTTGAAACATGCACCATTGAGAAACTTTCAACTAAGCAACATTGCAACTTTCTGCACCAACAAAGATCGGGTTGTCAAATGGAATCTGAGTGGAACCTCCCAGAACTGACCTACATGCTTGTAGGCCTTCCCAAGATGTTCCTTGTGCATTTCACTAATATTTCATATCTATCACAAGGTTCGATGTATGGCTCTCCAAAAATCACTGCCCAATTTGGCTTAGTGCACGTTCAGAACACTTGGGTCCAACTTGCGCCAGAATGTTCTTGATGCTTCACAAAGCAAAAAGAGGTCTCCCCTAGTGTTTACCCAGCCAAATGGATCTGATGGAGCCAAAAGCTTGATCCCAAAATGAACAGTTTGAAACAACCATAATGAAAAAGTTTCATAGCAATTTTTAAAAGTTGCTCGACAATATTTGTGCACCTTTTGACAATTTTGCAAAATGTTGCTATTAGGACCTCTAAACTTATTGAAAGGATTTAGAAGACCCTTAGATCCTATAGTAGGACCATCATTAGACCAAAAAAATCAAACCTACTTATCCTATCATAGGTCATGAGTCTAATCAACCTTAGGTTTATAAAGACAGCTTAGATGGATTGACTTTACAATGAGACCAATCTAATCAAAATGAATGGTTGATCTCTAGGATCTAACCATGATTACCAATATGTGAAGATGAACCCATGAATACTCCTTTCAATGTTGGTGTTTCTTAGATTCCCTACACCAAAGACCCCTATAACTTCCCAGGTGTACCCACAGAACATCATATGTTTGAAGTTCCTCAAGGAGCTCAAAATTGCATAAAACATCTCTACATCCATTGTCCAAGAACAAAAACCAAACTCTCATACTCTATATTTCAGTGACAAAAAAAATACAACAACAAACATAAATTCACTTAAGTCATGGAGTGCATAAATATAGAACATGAAAGATACATGTAAATACAATGTAGCACATCAAGCATTAATTCACTTAAATCATAAAATTGCTTATGTCCTGGAGTAAACATGTAGTACATACATTATGAAGCATAGACATGAATTCACTTAAGTCATTCACATAGGTCGTAGACATGAATTTATATTATGAATCATATACATGAAGTACACACACAAGTACATTAATTTATAGAAACACACATGTATATACGCAAGTCATGTGAAACAAGAATACACTTAAGGCATAAACGTCCAACCAACAAATTCAAGGATCAAATTTGAAGTTTCATATATAACAAAATGAACAATAATAGCATACATATCAATACATGGTGTACATACCAAATCCATAATAGAGTTAAAAAAAAGTGACATCAACTATGTCCAGGTCGATATATACAATGTATAAATGTCACACACACACACACACATATATATACAAGATTTGGTCATTCAATGACCACAACTAGATCTATACAATGTCTTGATATATCTATGACTGTGGTCGATCATCAAAATTAAGCTTCTTCATAGTAGCACTTGGGTCACAAACTCTCTGCACAAGAACAAATCAAATGCTAAGCCATATATCTTATCTCAAAATAATATCAAAATAAATTAATATTAGGTTGAAATTTGTTGATAGTTGAATTATTGATTACCTCATCTCTTTCTCCTATGCTTGGACTGAATGATAAATTAAATGGGCTCTGTCATGGGTGAGAGGGACTCCTATAAAAATGGTGAGGTAGAGGAAGAACGGGTAGTGGTGAAGGGTCCTATAACAGGAAAAATAAATAATACAAAATACATGTTATAAACAAGAAATACTAAAAAATAAAAAATGCATGGACTAAAAACAAAATGCATACCACAACATGAGTTGGAACTCTTTTGCTGGAGGGAGCCAAAACCATTGATGAATCAGTTTGGACCTTTTCCTGTATGGTTAAATAGAAAATATGTTATAGTAGATAAATACTAGATAATGCAAAAAATGTATACAGTATATAATGCAAATGCATACTGAAGCTTCAGTTGGATCTCCAATGCTTGGGCTGAATGATAAACAAAATAGGCTTCGTCGTGGGCGAGAGGGACTCCTAGAAAAATGGCGAGGTAGAGGAAGGATGGGCAATCCTGAAGGGTCGTATAACAGGAAAAATAAATAATAAAAAATACATGTTATAAACAAGAAATACTAAAAAATAAAAAATGCATGGACTAAAAAAAAATGCATACATACCATAATCTCAGATGGCTCTGCTATACTCATATGAGGATTTGCCTCATTTGAGGCAGCTATGACCAATTCCTATATGAAAAGTCATAGCAAATGACACACTAAAAGAGGAACATGATTTCTAAAATATTTTGAACAAAAAATAATACAATTGAAAGTAAATATGAAAACATGTTACCTCCCCCCTCTCCTGAACATCAACAATGTCTAGTGCATTCATTAGTTCACTGAAACCCAATTGATTCTACATGTATACAATAAACAAGTCAAGTGCATACATCAATATAGACTACATTGAAATGTTCATAATACATATCAACAAATATACTTAAATTGGACTTAATTACCTTTTTTTTTTTAGTGTCCCCGATGATTTCTTCATCTTTCCTAATGACCTCGAGCTTGGTGGGGTAGGCTAACAAAAGAAAAATTAACATAAGAGAAATAATATGATACTGCATGGGTTCAATTAGAACTATAAATGTGCAAAATATGATACCACATAGCTCTATAACCCAAATTCTATGGAAAAAAGGGTGACATCATCAATCTCAGAAATTTGAGCCCCTGACGAGCCCTATAAAACACAAAATAAATATATAGGAAATAGTTTACAATCAAGATTGTGATTCACTTGAATTCCATAAATGCTTATGCTCCACAACTCTATTATCACAAGTTTATAAACAAATTTTACAAAACATTATTACAATATAAAAATGTATTCTTCTTTCACACAAAAGACTATTATTTAACAAATTTGTAGTCACAGTTAGAGAAGGATAGTCCGGATTGTATCTATGGAGGTCAGAGGTTAGGACCATTTTTGTAATAGGTAATAGGACTATTGTAGCCTAGCAGTGAGTATGTTTTAGTGTGTTTACCCTTAGCATGGGGGGATTTGGAGTGCTTTTAGGTTGAGAGTAGGTGGCATGGTCAGTGATGAAAATATTTGGGGTGCTTATGGACCTAGGGTGTAGAGGGGTTCTTTTCTGTTGTGAAGATATATACTAGTATATGGGGACTGTCCTAGTATGACAGTGAAATTCCAGAGGGTAGAGTTTACTAAACTAGCAAGTGAATGTGCTTTGAGCGATAGGATAAGGACCTTGTGATAAGTTGAGGGGTTCTTGGGGTGTCTTAGAAGTTATATATTGGGAGTCTTCAAAAGGCCATGGAGGTATTGTAAAGAATTGAGGACATTCACAATCAGTGAACAATCAAAGATTGTATTCATGATTTTGAACAAGAAATAAGAGTAAAATAATGATGGTTGGATGTTCCAGATGAAGTTCAAGGTTGATTCAGAAGCTAATAAGTGATTGGTTGGGGTATGAGTTCAACACTGGTTGAATTGAGACCAAAGATGGAGGGCAGGAGTTCAAATCATTTTGAGTCATGATGGCTGGACAAGGAAGTGAAATTTTTCAAAAGTATGATGTCTAGGTTACCAAAAGCCAGGGATCTCTGTTGAAACCTTTGCTTTCAACCTAATTCCTTGAGGGAGTACCATCCTTTTATGAATTCCTTGAGTTGAATTAAATTAGAACAAATTCTTTGACCATAAAGCAATAGCAAACAAACATACACTAATTCTTTGACCACACTAAGTTACCACCATACAAATTATTAAGATATGATATTTTGAAAATAATGTATTATTCTATTTTATGAATATTTATAAAATATTACCTCAGGTGTTTGAGCTACCCATCCACGTCTACTAGAATGAACACTCCTTGGTGTGCTCATACCACTAGCTGCACCCTGCAATGCATATTATTCATGTATCAATTTAGATTCTTCTATACATAAAAAATTATTTACTTTTATTAGATTTAGGTAATTAATTAAAATAACATGTCAAAACAAAAATTTAAACAAACCTGTGTCGACTCTCTACCAAACACCATTTTTATCAGATCATCTGTGAGGGCTGTATCCTCAGTAGTGGATGCCTAACATATTCTCCCACAATGTACACATGAATGGGATTTCAAACCATCCACAGTCACCTGACATCTACCCCATCACATATCCCATTACAAGTGATGTAGATATGTTGCAGTCAAGGTTGGAGAATCCAATAAAGGATAGTCCAAACTTGCAGCCATAAAAAGACACACAACAGAAACTCAACAACATAGAGATATAACAAATTATATCAATTCATATTCATTTTAGATTCAATTACATGAAACATGTCGGGTTGTAAGGCCTTCCTGGTTACGGCCAAATACCAAGATATAATTCAAGATCAATTACAGATCTTCTGCAACACATACATTCATGATCCAGATTCTTAGATCCAACACTTGGTATTCTTTCCTAATCTAATCCCAATCTTCTTCCCCTAAACTAAGAACAATTACAACTTAAATACAAAAGGCAACCAATATGTCAGCCTACAAAATAATCATTGGAGAAACCACTGACCCAGATTTAGGTCCACACAATCCCCAAAAAGAGATCCACCATAAAGGTTGCAATCAAAATTAAATGCAGAAGTCGGCCACCAGATCTAACTCCAAAATAGGCAACCCAGACAAGGGATGAGCGAGCAACAGAGAGACTCGGGTAAAGAACACCCCCAGCAACAAAGAACAAATCCTGAGTGAAAGAAGAAAATAAACTCGGTAACAAGCATGACCGAGTGACAAAAAATGCACAAGCATGCCTGAGTGATAGAACCCGAGCATCAGAGACCAACTTGAAACAATAACTGAGCGACAGAGCCTAAGCAACAAAGTACTTCTCCGAGCAGCCTCTAAACAAGTTAATGAACAAAGAGAAAAATATTTTTGGTTGAGAAGGATTGCCAAGGATCCTAGGATGCTCCTGCATCAGACACCCCAGGTAAAGAAGATGTTCCCATAAAGGAATCATGAACATCTCAAGGGAATCAGAACATGTACTCCATACTTGTTCTTAACCCATATCTCCTCTTTCCCTTCATTACATGTTGTCTTGAGTCAGTCTATTATCTCCTTCGATAAATTCATCAATCCTGCACTTTTCTCATATATTTTTCTTGCAACTGATTGTAGGTGACACCGATCATTCTTGATACCATTAGTGTGTTGATGAACCACATTTCCATCTGACTGACTGATCAAATCACTATCATCTGCATCTCTTTGTGTCATGAGTGTCAACATCTGTTGTACCACCTTAGTCAAATATGTTATCTGTTTCTTCATCTCTGTAAGTTCCTCAAAGATATCATTCGCTTTCTCCTTGTGACTCTCCTTTCTTTCACTCATAGGTTCATCAATTCTCTTTTCCTCATGTTTGTCACTTTCCTTCAGACAATATCTGATAACTCCACATCTTTCAGTTCCTCCTCCCTGCAAAGGTATTATTTTATGCTTGGTTTCACCCTGTCTCACAACATAGGTATTTACACGACCATCAAACACAACATGTCTATCATATTGCCAAGGTCTACCGAGCAACAAGTGACAAGCATCCATAGGTAGTACATCACATAATATCTCATCATAATAAGATCGAATCTTAAAATTAATAAGGCATTACTCCTCAACCCTAACCTTAGAAACATCTTGTATCCAACTAATCTGATAAGAGTTAGGATGTTTTCTTCTTCCCAAATTTAACTTACTAACCATCTCTTCTAAAACAAAGTTCTCAGAACCGCCACCATCAACTATGACATTACATACCTTATCCTTGCACTTACATCTGGTTCTGAATAGATCCTTCTTATGATCTTCTTTTTTTGACAGAAACAAAGCTCTTTTAAGAAAAAGGTTCATATTTTCCATCTCAGGTTTGTTCTCAGCAACTTCATTCACCACAACATTTCAATGACTACCAACCTTCTTATCTACATGGGGACATTCATATGACCGATTTCCTTCTTCTCCACAGTTGTAACAAGTACCTCTGAATACACCTTTACCGGTTCTTCTCCTTGGTTCAACAAGTTTTGGTTCCTCCTCAGCCCTAGTTTTATCTTTTACCGACTATTCTTGCTTTTATTTCCCTCGGGAATTACTATAGTGTCTTCTCTTCAACTTATCTTCTGCCATCAGTGCATACTGATAAGAATCCTCCACAGAGCCAATCTTCAACATGCTAATCTCATCTTGGATATTGAATCTGAGACCATTAACATACCTTGCCACCTTTTCTTTAGAAAGTTCTCTATGTCCAGACCGAATTGTCAACTTGTAGAACTCCTCGGTATAATCTTCTACAGTCATCTCTTTTTGTTTCAAATTTTGCAATTTCTTAAACAACTCAAGTTCATAGTCAGAAAGAATTAACTTAGCCTTTAGTCTTGCCACCATCAACCTCCATTGATTGATCTTCATCTCACCTTCTTCTTCTTGGTCCCTCTGCAATTCTTTCCACCATAGAGCGGCATGCCCTTTCAACTTAGTCTGTGCCAATTTTACCCTAAGCAGATTTTCAATGTCTTCCATCTCAAAGTAATCCTCCAACTCACCAATCCAATCAATCAGATCCTCGGGCTTTAATGTACCTAAGAAATTGGACACCTCCATTCGATAAATTATACTCAACCAAGCTTCAGATCTTTGTAACTGACCATGTATGCCTCCTCTAGATCTCCCCATTTGATTAGTTCTGTCATCTCCACTAGATCTAGCAGCTTCAAAATCTCCAGCAACTTCTTCATAACCATCATTTATTCTAGGACCTCTCTGTAATCCAACATTTTTGATACCTTCTATGATTTCATTCTTCATTTCCGCCATCTCATATCTGAATCTTTCTGTTATCCTTGCTTCCACCTTCTCAGAAAGATCTACAATCGCCCTAGGGTCCAATCTTCTTGGAGGCATCTCTCCAGATTTTCAAAAACCCTAAGCAACAAACTAGATCAACTTTCACTCTGATACCACTTGATGCATTCAAGGTTGGAGAATCCAATAAAGGACAGTCCAAACTTACAACCACAACAAAGACACACAGCAAAAACTCAACAACACAGAGATATAACAACTTATATCAAGTCATATTCATTTGAGATTCAATTACATGCAACATGTCAGATTGTAAGGCCTTCACGGTTACGGCCAAATACCAAGATAAAATTCAAGATCAATTTCAGATCTTCTGCAACACATACATTCATGATCCAGATTCTCAGATCCAACACTTGGTCTACTTTCCTAATCTAATCCCAATCTGTTGCCCCTAAACTAATAATTTAATTACAACTTAAATACAAAAGGAAACCAATAGGTCGGCCTAAAATACAGTCATTAGAGAAACCCTTGACCCAGATTTATGTCCACACAATCCCCAATAAGAGATTCACCATAAATGTCGTAATCAAAATTAAATGCATAAGTTGGCCACCAGATCCAACTCCAAAATAAGCAACTCGGGCAAGGGATGACCGAGCAACAGAGAGACTTGGGAAAAGAACACCCCGAGAAACAAAGAACAAAACCTAAGTGACAGAAGAAAATGAACTTGGTAACAAGCATGACCAAGCGACAAAAAATGCACAAGCATGCCCGAGCGACGGAACCCAAGGATCAGAGACCAATCCAAAACAAGAATAACCAAGCGACAGAGCCCGAGAAATAGAGTAATTCTCTGAGAAGCCTCTAAACAAGTTAATAAACAAAGAGAAACATATTTTTGGTCGAGCAGGATTGCCAAGGATCCTAGGATGCTCCTGCATCAAGATATGCTCAATTGGCTAGGCTGACCCTACAATTGTATCTAATGATAATGGAGCTAGCACGGGATGAGATGATCCTAATGGTGCATCTGATGATGATGGAGCTGGCGCGGGATGTGATGATCCTAATGGCGCATCTGATGAAGACGGAGGTGGAGTATGTTAGAGTAGTCTTAGTTTAGCTAATAATTAATTCATTTAATTATTAGTCTATCTACTCTATGCTTAAGTTACTTAGGCACTTTATAATTCTTTAGGGTTTTCACCTTTAGGGTTTTGTGATTCTTTTTATAAGGATTCACTTCTTTGCATTTCATAACGAGATCGTATTCAGTATTGTTGTTAATAGAAGTATTATTCTTTTCAACATAGATTTCAACTCTCTGGCTTTTTGGCCGCCATAGCTCTCTTTCTTCTGTCTGCACTTTGCTTCTTCTTGTGACAATCTTGCATGTAGGTGATCTTGGGAGGATTTGTGTTTATCAAATCTAACATGGTATCAGAGCTCTCCTGCTGCTCGCTGTTCTGGTTTTTCTGAAGCAAGCTCATCGCAGTTTGGGGGTTTGAAGATCGCCAGTCTTTACTGATATTTTTTATTGGTTCTAGGGGGTCTTTGTTTTTTGATGCACTTTAGACCAAAACCGACCTCATGGTTGTGTCTAGAAGGCCCAAAAACCCTAGAATCCATATAAGGCGCATCCATTTTAGACACCGGGGCGTCTGAAGGAAATTTCTTAGCCTTCTAGGGCTGTACGGGCACAAATACCAAGGAAAAAATTTTAAAAAAAATAAAAAGACCTTCATTTTTTTAAGGTTTTTAGGTTTTTAAAAAAGCGCGGCCAATATATTTGTGGGGCGCCGCCGCCGCACCACCGCGGCCTGGCCTCCGGCTGCACATCCACCTTGCCCACCAGCGTTCACGCCACCCGGTGGCCCTCCTCCGGCGAAACCCCACCGCCCGGCGTCCTCCACTTCCAGCGCCACCCTCGGCGGCCCCCGCCCGCCCGCTCAGCGCCGGCGCCCTCGACCGCCACCGCCACCCGACAGTTTTTTTCAGCCCCCGCGGGCCTTGTACATAAGCGGCTGGTCATATGAATGACCAGGGGCTGCGACCCAGCCCCCTGAGCATGCCATGCGCCCGGGGGCCCACTTTTTTTAGCCCTAGGGGCTTAAATTTTTTCTCTGAGGCCTTTTTGGCCCTCCTGGAGTATTTTCGCTCTATCTTGAGCATCCGGGGGTCTTTTTTCGACTTCCATATACCGTCGGAAATCTCTTTTCGAGCACTTTCTGATGATGGAGGTTGGGTTTTTAGGTTCTTCCATTTCAACAATATTTTTTTCTGTTGAAGTCCGATGTTTGGTTTTGCCTTTCGGGAGTCATATCTGGCTCATCCGAACTCCATTTTTGGCAAACCAGATATCATCGAAAAGCTAGTTCAGTGATCTACTCAGTTGTAGGGGTCTTTTTTCCAGATTTTTCTCCAGGTTTTCTCTCCTCTGAGTTTGGCAGTTTATGCACTCTGGTGGATTGCTTGGTTCTACAGGTCCTGGGATCTCTTCTTCTGATTTTCTAGCTCACTCTTTTTTCTGACATCTGAGCTTGTATGCTTCTTCTGATGCATTTTTGTTCTGTAAACGCACTGAGATAAAGTGCCTACTTCTGCATTTCTGGGATCTTGTACACCTTGTGTGTTTTTGTACTCGCACTCAGTTATAAAGTGCCATGGGGGGTTATGATGCTTATGTCATTTTAGGTGCATCCACCTTTGTCAAGTGAGCATACCTTCCATGGCATTAGCCCATACTGTGTGTCGGTGACACCGCCCTTTATCCTGTGTTTGTACTTCTGTTGCACTGTTGGTGTTCCTAGTTCTACTTTCTGCAGATGTTTTTGGCATGCATTTCAGTTTTCCTGTCACCTCTCCCAGTTCAGCATTATGGGGGGGTTCACCTGTTGGTTCTATTGCTTCCTGGTTCGATTGATCAGCTCTTCAGACATTGTCTTCTCTACCTGGTCATGCACTTCAGTGGGGGTTCCAACAGTTTCTTCTGACAGAGTTTACAGTTCCTTGCTTTGGAGATCCTTCTTTCTCATTCTTGTTCCTTTCTCTGGGACACCTTTTTCCCTAGCTTGAAGGCTTAGTTTCCTTCATCTAGTTTGCTTTTTTGTACTTGGGTACCTGATCAGGCCTTGTTGCCGGGACCCATCTTTCCTGCTTTTTGTAGTAGTTTAGATGTTTTTCTTCTCCCTAAGTTACACTTAAGGGGGGGTGTTAGAGTAGTCTTAGTTTAGCTAATAATTAATTCATTTAATTATTAGTCTATCTACTCTATGCTTAAGTTACTTAGGCGCTTTATAATTCTTTATGGTTTTCACCTTTAGGGTTTCGTGATTCCTTTTATAAGGATTCACTTCTTTGCATTTCATAACGAGATTGTATTCAGTATTGTTGTTAATAGAAGCATTATTCTTTTCAACATGGATTTCAACTCTCTGGCTTTTTGGCCACCATAGCTCTCTTTCTTCTGTCTGCACTTTGCTTTTTCTTGTGACAGTCTTGCATGCAGGTGATCTTGGGAGGATTTGTGTTTATCAAATCTAATAGAGTAGACACTGATCCATCCTCTCCTCCAACTAACTAAGTGCCATGCTGGATAATGACATCATTCAATGATGCAGCTGCATGAAGAGTCTGTATATCCATAGACTCCTTCACCACTACTGGGACCACAGCATGAATGAGGGGTTTTATCGTAGCACGCCTCCTCTCTTGTGGTCAGGTAATCCTATGTGCCCCAGGTCTATCCTACACAGAGCCTCTCCCTCTACCCTGGAACTCATGAAAGTCAAAGTAATTCAGCTTCTCACCGGGGATAAACTCACAGTATAGCTTCCTCAAAAAATATAAAGACACCTCATTATTATTACAAGGTGGTTGGTCAAATACCATGTACCACCTATCCTAAAAAGATGATTGCATCCCCCTGTGAGCAGACCAGTGTATAGGAAACCATTTTGTATTATCTTCTACGGAATTGCTAGTATTAGGATCGGTAAAAAGGGCACATATGTCATGTTTTTGTATGGATTTTATTTTCACATCCTCATGATAAACCATCAGCATAATATGTATGACATCTATCCCTCCATGAACCCCGTTTTGTCACCTCTTGAGACAACTCATTTGCACTATTGGACATTTTTCTAATGTAGAGGTGAGGGTAGACTGATGTTGAAGACCAGAAGCCTTCAACCTATTGACTAATATATTAATTTGTGCACTATTTTTGTTAAGGTGTTGCACGAGGTCCTCTTGTGTTGCATCTACATGACCTAATGGCACATGTGGAGGGTCTACGAGTGGCGATGGTTGTGGACGAGGAGAATTTTGAGGAGGATTTACAGGGGGTGGTCTTTGATTTCTTTTTCCTCTTTTGGGGTTGTTTGATGAATCTGATATATGAAATTAATAAAAGAAAACAAAAAATCAATATCATAACCTAATTTGATTACAAAAAAAAAAAAAAAAAAAACAATAAAACATACATTTGTTATGGGGCGCCATTGGTTGAAAATGTAGAAATTGTTGAAGAAATGTTGTTTTCTTCAAAGCACGATCGGGTTTTGATGTTTTTTGCCCTCCTTCACTCTGCTGCTCCACAGTTTAGGTGTTAGAAATGGCCTAAGCCGCAGACTTTCCAAAATATAATATGTTTCTAATAACCTTATTGGGTTATTAGAAACATCTCAAAGCCTGATCGGGTTCTGAGAAAGATAGAGTTTTTTAATAATGTTGTCTAGGCTTGGTTACCAAGCCTAGTACAATTTCAAAGTTTTAATAACTCGATCGAGTTATATGAAATTTGATTTTTTTTAAAACATGTGTCCACTTTTTTGACTCACAACTTGGTGCACATACCCATAAATCATGCACTATGTGCGTAATGTAATTATCAAATCATCCATGAGAGATTGATTTTCATTCTTTGGGTGCTCTATTTTGTTCTCTATTTTATATCTCCATATTTTTTCTTTTGTTTTTTCTTTTGCTAGATCCATCTTGTGTTGTGGAGATTTATGTCCTTTTTACCATGATTAGAAAGAAAACTTTTTAAAAGAAGGTTTTTAGAAAGAACAAAGTTTATAATATAAACATATCTTCTCAATAAAGAAATAAGTCTTTTTAGGAAGAAAATATAAGGTTCTTTTAGAAATTGTGATAAGTTTTTATTTTATAAATTATTTATTTTTATATGGTTTACAATATTTTTAATAAGAATTTAAAAATGTAGTAGAAAAATCATAATAGGTGTAATAGATCCCCTTTATTTCCAACATTAATATTAATTGTATCCTAGCTTATATATATATATATATATATA
>MU225096.1:905824-943706 GCA_018584345.1 Thuja plicata
ATAAATATATATTTGCAATAATGAGATTAGTAGAGTGGTGCAGGGGCCCAAGGTGCAACATAGAGTAATAAATTTACAAAATAGGATGATAGCATAATAAAATTACAAATTGATTGAACTAAAATTAGAACTTACGTCCACCGACCCCTCCACTGGAATAGTGGGCTGGGTCAACAAAGATAGGAATGATTCTCGTGGGGCCTCTCTCGCACTAGAAGTAACCTATGAGAGTAAAAAAGATAGTCAATTATATATAAATGTACTTCATCATAACATCCCTTGTTACAAAATACAAATAAAAATATGTACAAATCTACATACAATCGGGCTATCACCCCGAATCAAGATGCCTATGAGCCTAGGCTCCTGAACCTGTGTCGAGACATCGTTGTGAGCCACACCCTATCCAATAAAGTGCATGTAAAATATTTATTACCATACACAAGTAAAATACATATACATGCATAATTAATCTTAAACAATTAATTACCTTTCCTTTGTCAACACATGAGGAAGGAACCCCCTTATGCCCCCCACTGACATCAGCTGAGACCTGCAAGAGTACAATAAGATGACAATATATTAGTAAATGTATGAATTTTATTTCTCTAATTGATAGAGATTTCAACATGTACACCAAATAATATAAAAAAACTAATGGGTACATAATTTATAATATACCATATAGGTGTCAAGGCCAAATGAAATGGCCAAAAGTGTGGAGTCATCCACCTACCTCAACTCTTCCTCTGTCATCAACTGAACATAAATGGACCAAATATATATACATAAGTGCATGCAGTCATTAAAACTAATCTAAATAAATAAATTATTTTTAAATTAAATAAGTCATGTGACAAATTTATTTATAATGTTTACTCTTACCATATCAACATGACTCGATATCTCTATGTACCCCTCCTTAGGACTCTCATGAGACGCAGATGCTCCATGAGGTGTTGCAGCCTCTGTAGTTGCGTCTCCTGTGTCCTCCTCATCAATAACATACTGATATATATCAGCATCAGTAAGCGGTCCAAAGCATAAATTCTTGCACATAATGCAAGAATGGGGCACGCATACATGTGAACTGCTACCAGATGTTGATGCACAACCATGATCCACACTAGGAGGCAAAAATGACCTAGTCTGCGTGATCAACTAATCACTCAGCATGTGAATGGTCCTAATACTCTGTGAGGTAGCCTCTACAATGATATCAGGATGCTGCACTGGAGGAGGGGGTGCAACATCAGTGGGGTGACAAAGGTAGTGGCCTTTTTGTACTGGGCATATGGCCTAGTCTGAGGAGCTCCTCTGCCTATGCCCATGTTGGGCCTCATGCTCCAATAATTAACATTGTGACCAAGCAAAAACTCAGCATACAATTTTTTATGAAATATAAAGGGAGCTCCAAATTGTTATGGGGTGGTTTATCAAAAACCATCCACTAGTGATCCCAAAAGTGTGTGCACATTGCTTTGTTTGTGCACCATTTTATTGATAATTTTGGCTTTTTGGGGTCAACTTTTAATCTGGTTTTAGAATTAACAAAAAGGGAGGCTATATCTTCCTTAGTTATATTAAGGGCAGCAATCCCATCATGGTCAAGCCCGTCATCAAATTGGGTGTGCATATCATCATGCTAATGAAGAGCAGCATTATGTTGCTACGTAAGGGTGTCAATGTTTTCAACAATGGTATTTAGCGTGGCAAGCATAGGAGCTAAGGTAGGTATATTCTTATACATGTTTTTGAAGCCTCGTATAGTGTTCAGATTCTCTTATATCAAATCCTCTAAAGATTGAGGGTTTTGAAGTGGTTCTGGATTATTTTGGGGATCATTATTTGGTGGGGGAGGGTTATTATCTTCATTGTTGTCAGCCATGCCTGATTAAATAATATACAAATATAAATTTCAAATTGATTTTATATATTATTAAAAAAATCAATACAAAACCCCATGTTTACCAAAAAAACTACATTCAACATGAAAATGAAAAAAAATAATCCAGACATAGCAAGAATTTACTTATCGGATAAAATGTGGAGTCAAATTTGTTGTTGGAGAAATCAGGTACCTGAAAAAATCATGTATATTATATATTTAGCCATTTTCCAAACCTCAAGCGATGAGAGAAATGAGGAAAGAAGCTCGCGGGTTTTTGATTTATGCCACAAGTTTTGGGTACCCAAAAAAATTGGGTACCTGATATTTTCAGGTACCCAAAAATATCATGTACCTTATTAGGCTTGTGCTTTGGTGTCAGGTTTTCCCAGGTGTACTAACACCCAGGCCTACTAAAAAGTCAACAAGCACTTTCATGTGCTTTTGGACGAGTGAAAAGTGGATTTTTTTCACATCGCCACTTTTTGGCCCCCCATGATCTTGCACATACCCTAAAGGTAAAAATTTTATTAACTGAAGACCTCATTACTAAAATCAATGGTATGTTTATTGAGGGAAAGAAGCTTTATTGGGATCAAAAGGCCTTTGATGAAGTAGTTAATATCTTCTTCAAAGAAGGTGACTGTGAGAGGATCAAGAAGACTACTAATGAGAGATATGATTGCATGTCCATCAAACCCATTTGGGTAGAGGTTGCAAAAGTTTTCATGAGGTATATTACCCTTGATGGCCACTTTACAAGCCTTTTTAACTATTGTTTCATGATTTTAAAATATTTTAGGCATGATAGATGGATCTCTTTTCTCTTTTATCCTCTTCCTTCTCTTTGCAATGGGATTAGTACACATAGGAAGAATCCCAGCTCCCTAATTCTCTATAAAGGACTCATACTCCTTATCATGGAGTATGCTAAATCTTTTTCTATTCAATCAAAGCCTTGGAAAATCTAAACCAAAAATTGAATTCAACCTCAATATCCATGGGCATTTTTCTTATTTTTCTACTAACCCTGAGGAGGCCCCCTTAAATGAAAAGGCTTGATATCATCTTAGTAATCAAAAACACCCTTAGAAGAATAAATGTGCCCCTAACTAGCCTCGTGGGTATGTTGTTAATGAAGATTTCGATTATGTGCCCTTGAGGGAGTACGTTCAGACTCCCAAACCCTAAATTCCACTAAGAATGGTAAATATTAGGTTGGTAATCTTCTAAATATTCAAAGAATAAATAGGTTAAAGAGAAGAAGAAAGACCCCAATTTAGGTCACTTTATGATTAGAGACAAAAGGAAGACCAGTACCCCTCATGTCAAGAAAATTTTGGAGAAGTCTAGTGTTAATGTCAAAGAGAAGAAGGATGAGCAGGCAGGGAACCAAGCTTGTATCCTCGATTTAGGGATGGACCTCTAGGGTATGGAGTTCCACATAGAAATCCCTGCTAAAATAGAGGAAAGTACCCCCACAGATTTTAAGAAAGAGTCCTCTACCACCAAAACAAGGGGCATGTTGTTAGTGGACAAGGATGTGATAGAGGGACAAAATAACCTTTTCAAACAGATGGTTTCAAAAATTTACCTTCTCAAGGATTGGGTTAATTACCTTAATAAAAAATTAGATATGGAGAAGAACAATATGAGTAAGAATCCTAGTTTGTACAATGTAGAAATTTTTTTGGCTCTTATCCAAGATGTGGTCAAGGATGTTAAAACCATGTGAAAATGAATCATGATAAAAATATCACATTACTTCAAGAGATCATTTCTAAGGTGCATGATAAGTTCAAGGTTGTTGTACTTTTTAGTGGAATGGATATTTAGAGCAGCGTCAATGATCTTAAAAAACTGAATGAAAAGGTGTAGGCCCTAAAAGGTTTGAAAAAGAGCAATTTTGGCTCTCTTTCTTCTATTGTAGAGGACAAAGGGAAAGATGATGTTGTAGGCTAACATGGCACGGGCATGCGGCCTTTTCTTAGCCCCCCAGCTAGAATGTGTAGCCATGATAAAGTTAAGATTGTACAAGCCCTTATTGTCCATGATGGTCTGAACATCTATAAAGGAGTTATTTGCAAAAATACAGAGACAATAAAAATGCTAAAGAATCGTCAACATCCCTTAGGGTCTATTGTTCATTTTTGTTTTCTTTTGTTTTTTTGTTGGTATACATCTTCTTTTCTCTTGTTGTTGGTTGTCCTTTTTGTTACTCCATATGAGTTTGAATGTTGTCATTAGTATTCAAATTGCCAGTCGGTAACAGAGTCAAAGACAAACTAGTCATTAATGATCACTAAGCGTAGAGTTAACCGAGTAAAATGATCACTGAGCACAGAGTTAACCGAGTGTAGTGATCACTAAGAAAAAAAATTACCGAGCACCGAGTAGTATACACCAAGCACCAAGATACATCAAGCACCGAAAGACAATATTTACCGAGTAAGAAACTAGTTACATAAAAGTTTTTAATGGCACATCATTCAAGGTCACAACATTTTGCCAAGCTGGAAAATAGTTTACAATGATCAAGGAGGAAATTAATTACAAATTCTCATTAA
This sequence comes from Thuja plicata, assembly GCA_018584345.1. Classification (NCBI taxonomy): domain Eukaryota; kingdom Viridiplantae; phylum Streptophyta; class Pinopsida; order Cupressales; family Cupressaceae; genus Thuja; species Thuja plicata. The sequence goes on from MU225096.1 coordinate 910,280, forward strand.
TTTCTTATGTTTCATATGTATAGATGATCAAGGCAAATTTTGTACATCATTGATCTTAGGTTTTTTAGGATATTGTAAAACCCAAATTAGGTCAAGAAGTTTGATATATGTAAGGGTAAGATGTTATTTTTGAAAGTATGGTGATCAAATTATGATCAAGTAGCCACTACACTAAGGACATCAAAAGATCAGACAAGGGTTTTAGCACAAGGATTTCATTGAAGCATTCAATTTTTAGAACAGAGACAAGGCTACCGTGCAGTACAGAAGGTATTATCAATCACAGTAAGGTGATAAGTTTATTGTACTTAAAGGATATATTATTGTAGACACCTAAAAATGCTTCAAAACTTGTGCATGCTTTTAAACATTTCTTCTATATTGTATGTTTGATCTTTATGATTCACTAATATTGTGTCATTCTTCCATGTCATTAATTACTAACATTTCTCTCATTTTGGCTAAATTGATCATCTTCCTAAATCAATCCATGATCATTCCAAACTCATTAAATTCCAAACTCTTATCAATGTCTTATCAATCTCTTTCAACCAATCTTTTGGCATTATCCAAGTTCATCAATGCCTCATCATCATTTAATTCCTCCAATAGCATTGTCAAAGTTCATCGATGCTATTTCATCACCAATCATCATTTTGAGAGCATTGTCAAAGTTCATCAATGCCTCACTATCATTTTCACGTTTCAGGAGCATTATCCAAGTTCATCGATGTCTCCTTATCTTTATTTATCCTCTGGCATCATCTAAGTTCATTGATGCCATTATATCATTTCCAATCATTACCACGAGAGCATTTTCAAAGCTCATCGATGCCTCGTTATTTCCTTAACTATTCTAGAATCATTAGAATTGATCCTAATTTGATTAATATTATCAAAATAATTTCAATTGTACATTAATACCTTCAATTTGATCGATAATTCACTAATATATCCTCTTGGGATGAATAACCTAAGGTTTGTTCCTATTCTTTATGAATAACTCATATTTGTTCATTCTTATCCTAAGTCTTCACAATTAATTAATTGGCTAATTCTAATTTATGGGATAAATTATAATTTTATAAATACTAATTTTGATTTTTGAGGAATATTGATTTATTTATTGAATTAAATCCTCCTAATCTCACCTAATTTTTCATATCCCTTATTTGTGGTTCACATCCCTATAAAGGTGCTTCATGATATCTCCCATATATCTTCAATATTCCTTCATTCAATTTCCCCCTAATCATGCTTCCAAAATCCTACATTCTTTTCCCTCCATTATGCATTGAATTTATGCATTCTAATTCACCTAATTGCTTCTCATTTTCTATAAATTGAGATGCATTCCTCTCATTCAAGTTAGAACCACTATCTCCTATTATTCTCGCTTTGAATTTGGGCTTTTCAATATTTGTGTAATTTTGTCATTGACAAAAGAGAAACACATAATCTATCTCATGGAGAAGAAAGGAGGACATGGGAGCTACATTTGAAGGGAGTTTTAAGTGTTTTCATGCTTTATGTTATACTCTCATTTCAAATGTTTTTCATGATAGATTAGATAGGTTTACATGTCTTTAGGGTTTTGCGGTTACCTAGATATGCTTCTCATGCCTTTTTTTGGTCTTACATTTGGTGAACCCGACATGAAACATGCCTAACTGATTATATTTTTGTGTTTTTGTGCATTTTTTAGGTTCTAGAAGAGTTCTGCGCAAGTGGTCAGAAGTTCTGCGCAGGTGGTTACAGGTTTTGCATAGGTGGTCATACCACCTATGCTTGCTATGTAGGTGGTCACACATTATGCACAGGTGGTTATGCCATGCATAGTTGGTTGCATGTCCTATGTATTTGGGACTTAGACCTATGTAGTTGGCACCCAGATCTACACAGTTGGCTACTTAGATACACAGTTGGGTAAATAGGATCCATGTTTAGGGTTTAGGATCAGTATCTGCAAGTTTAGGAAGTATTTCTTCATTTCATGCTTTCTTTTCTGATTTTCATCTGTTGCAAAATTAAAATGGATCCTAAATAATTCAAATGAACCCTAACTTGGTCAATGAACCTCACATTTCAATTTTCAAGTCTAAAATGAACTCTCACATCTGATTTGGGCTCTTAAAATGAACTTCACCTACTTTAGGGTTACATGCAATCAAGGATTTTCCAATTTCAATCAAAGTCAAAATCTAGCCTAACTAGGGGATCAAATGGAATACATTATGCAAAATCAAGTTTCTAAAGTTGATAAGGATCTAAAAATTAACATGCACACTTGATTTGGTGATCTAAAATGATCATTCAAATAGTTTAGGATCAAGTGCAGAACAACATAGTTCGATTGTTTCAAAATCATTCAAAATCTGCACATAGACTAATTAGGAATTCTAAATTGACTTTGGTATTTCCAAATCTTTCTAAGATGACATAAATTAATCCTAAAAGAAATGATATTAACTCTTGCATACCAAGTTTGATCATACATAGTCAATTTGTAAGTTTTTGATATGTTTTTGAAGTCCTAAACAAGAGCTACGCAGGTGGTCATACCAAGTGCACTTGCTGTGAAGGTGGTCATACATTCTACACAGGTTGTCATACCACCTGTGCTTTCTACATGGGTGGTCACACATTTTGCGTAGGTGGTCACACATTCTATGCAGGTGGTCATACCACCTACGCTTGCTGCGCAGGTGGTCACACATTCTGCGCAGGTGGTAACATTGCATTTTTTGAGGGTTTCTTTTCTTTTTTTTCATTTCTATTCCTTTTTTTGCACTTGATAAGAAATTTTTATGTGTTACTAATGATTTGTGCAGCATTTTGGTAATCGAGGGATGAAGACAAATTGAGAAAACTACTAATATATCTAATGCAAGACGTTTGACGAAGACCTTGCATGCTTTCATAAAACTTTCAGGTCTGCATTTTGAAACACTTCAGTTTGGTACTTAAAAAGAATCATTTATTTCATGTGTTTGAAGTGTCTTTTAGATTGTAAAACCCTAATAATTATATGAACATAGCCTCTCGCCTCGCCTTCATGGATCTTGGGTGTAAGAAAAATTCATATAATTCTTTTAGCGTGGCTACCTCCTGAGAGCTTTAGCAGAGCTGGTGAGAGTGGATTGCCCAACCAGTAACAGGCTAAAGACAAGCCCTTCCAAACCAGTATATAAAATATGTCATTGTGATTGATCTCACAATGAACAAGTGTTGAATATGTTATACCGAGAAGAAGATCTCCCTCAGCACCCTTTTGGTGCGTAAAAACCTATAGAAAGTAACTTTTGTAGGCTGGGAGGCCTCCATAACGAAGCTAATATTCTACATGTATAACTACTTGAACATATGCCTTTACTCACACCATGTTTTAGTATCTAAAAAACCCTCTATCTATTGGCGTAGAAGGTCAAAGACCAACTAAGACGCCCCACACTTTCGCAGCTATTAGTCGAGACAACAATCCCTTGGGAAGTGATGATCCTGGGGATTCAAAGCTTGGAGTTCCTAAGAAGTGAGTGCACTGTAAGGAGGAGCTCATGCCTCCAATATTTTGTGTTTTTTTCTATTAGTAAGCATGGATAAACTTTGGTTCAAGTGGGGATTCAATAGATATTGTCCTTGCTATCCTTAGGATGTGGTGTGTTTTTTCCTTTTTACAACAACCATTCTCAATGATGTGTCTTGCGTGAGTGTTTCAAACTTTAATAAAAATGGAATAATCTTAAAAACACTCTTCTTAAAGAACACTTTTTTCCAAATTAGCTTCAAAAAAAATCAAATGGTCAAAAAACACCTTGTCTTTGAGTAAACATATGGAACCTTAAACTTTTCACTTGGAACCTCTTGGCATGCTTGATAGTCTTCATCTTTCATATTCATGTCCTAATCTCCTTTCATTTTCATTTCAAAAATTCCCTTGCATCTTAGGCCTTATCATAATCCTCATTATAGTCCCTCTTGCATAGGTCCTAATTCTATTCCTCTTGCATACATAGCTCATCTTAGATCCTCTCTAGAAGCTTTGAAAACAACCCAGGAAAGTATCCAAATCATGGAACATTTCTTTATGGCTCTAAAAACATGATCTTGAATTGGTCCCCTTTGTCCCAAAAATTTCAAACCCCCCCTTATCAATTGGTCACATTCCACCTTTTTCATGATGGATTTGACCTAATCCCTTCTATCAAAAGTGTCCCTTGTCCCTCAATCCTTTTTTTTTTCAAGTCAAGATTCTTATTCAACCTCATAAGGTTATCCTCTTAGGTTTTTCTCCTTTCCAAATATTTCTTGTGAAAGTCCAAAAAAACCAAAAGCATAGTTGCATAAGACTTAGATTGAATTTTGCATAAGCTCCTTGCATTTCAAAAGTTGCATTTTCCAAAAATCCAAAAATAATAATCTTGCATTTGCATACAGTAGTCATGTCAATCTTCACTAGGTTACATGCATCCAAAAGGAAACAAGACACTTATCAACCCGTGTTTCCATCACAAGAAAAATCACAGTTACCTTTTGATCAAATACAAGATATACCTTTGCAACAATAAGCTTTGATCCAAGACAAATGACGTCAACACAACCAAACAATCAATTGCATCAAATCCATGTACACATGATTCAAAAGTTGCAAAAAAAATTGGACAAAGAAAATAAGAGCTTGGAAGATAGGGTAGAAAATATGATAAAGAGTAGAAAGGAGATGGCCAAACTCCTTGGATGTCCAAGTGAATCTTTTGGTGAAATTGACACACAATCTCTCATTGAGAAATCAAAGATACCAAAACTCATTTTACAACTCAATGAGGAAAATGAAAAATTTAACAAAGCCCAACTCAATCATGTGTAAGAGCCAACATTTTTCAATCAAGTCCTAGATCATGCTCAATTCAATCAAGTTTAAACTCAGTCTCCATGTACTCAAATTTCAAATCAATCATTCAACCAAATGCCCAAACAAACCTTTCAACCAAATGTGTGGCATAATTAAATTGGGGCCACCACCCAATTATGAACCAATCTTCATTCCAATGCAACCAAGTGTTCCTCAAGAAACCAAATAACCTCTTGTGCCAACCACACAAACAAGTCAATCAATATCAAGGTCACCAATAATTTTGCATTAGAGAACATTGTTTGGCGATGAAGTCCCTCTTATGTCCTCAAATCAAACAAGTTTTTCTCAAACAGGGACAACTTCAAATATGACATCTTTTGGAAATAAACCAATAATTATCAATGAGGAACCTTTTGTTCAACATATTCACTCCAAAAATTTGGTACAACATGTCAATAATGATGAGGTATCACCAACAAGATCCATCAAGTAGTGCAAGTTCAAATCTAAAGTCCTAAAGAATTTGTTTCAAAAATTGGATCCTATAAATGAAGAGGATGACACACATAATTTACCCATGTCTAGCAATGGCTCATCCAAAAAAATCACATGGATGACTTACCTAATTCCCATCAAGATATTAACCTTCAAGAAACATCCATGTTTCCCTCCACTCCTTCATCCCCACATTCCTCCCAAGAGAAATCTCCTCCATCTCGATCAAGTGACTCTTCCAATAATTCAACCTTCCAAGGGCTATTCATAGAAGAAATCCAAGCTAGTCCTCTTCATAATCTAAGTAACTTTCATGTTGAAGAAACCTTTGAGCCAATTCCATCATGTCCTCCAATTTCAACCAAGCCCATTGAAGAGAATCCTATCCAAAGTCCATCTCCTTCATGTCAAAACATTAACCCCTTTCAAGAATCCCCCTTACATGTCAAAATTCCTATCCCATGTCAAGAGGATGATACAAAACACAAAGAAACATGTCTAAAAACATATCAAGATCAAGATCCCAATGATGACCAATCCCCTACAATTGTTGAGCAAGAGCCCATTCCCCTTGAGCCTCATGATGATCCTATTTTCCCTAACTCTCTTATTCAAGGTGATCCCCTTCCATTCCCAAACCAAAATTTTCTTCCAAATCCCATTGAACTTCCACTTCCTAAGCAAGACCATGATCTCCCTTCCATGTCTTCACAAGATCCCTTTCCAAGTCAAGATCAAGGTGTCCCTTCACCTTCATGTCCTCCAAAAGATCCCATCATTCCTTTGGATCCCCCAAAAGATCCCATTACTCCTCCAGATCCTCCTCAAGGTCCATGCATCCATCCTTTTCCTTGTCCTACTCCTCTAGATCCCCCATAAGATCCTATCTTTCCCATTGATCTTGTCATTGCTCCTACTCCACCGTAGGATCCTATTGTTCCTCGTTCCCCCCTTGTGATTCAAGAACATCTATGCAATTTGTTCATGAAACCCTTACACTTCAAATGGGTTCCCCTCGATCCATCAAGTATAGTACAACTCATGGTTCTATAAGTCCTTCGATATCATTCACACCTCATAATAATGGACTCTGTCTTGTAGCAAGTATCCTACTTGTCAAAGAAAGCATTATCAAGTCAAAGAGTTAGACCTCCATACAAAAGGTGTATTGAAACCCTCTCATATCCAATAAAATTCTAATGGCCATGGTCTTAATACAAAATATACATCTCAAGACATTGGTATCCCTTCAAACTCTAAACCTAAACGTATATCTCCCCCTTCAACCCTTCTATCCATCTTAGGTCCATATATTCCTCCCTCCACCAGATCGCAACCCATTTACCCTTTCCAAAATACAAGTAAGAAAAGGAACACATCTTGGAGAACCTTCCATCCATCAAAAATGCCTCCATACAATTCCTATCCATCCATGAATTCCATTCCCTTTCCAAGCAATTTGGATGCCAATCATAAAATCCACAAGTCAAGCAATCCACATGCAGTCAAGGAACAACATGTCTAGTCTAATTGACATGTAAAAAAGAATCAAGATATAATCCTAAAATAAAAATAAATATCAAAAAGGCCAAAAAGGCCCATTGAGAAAAAAATAAAGGAAAAATAAATATGGGTTCCAAAATCCATTGTGCAAGCAATACATTCAAAGGACGCACAAAAGAATGAAAATAAAAAATGCATGTGGATTCCCAAGAAGCTTAAGCACAAAGTCCTAAAGAAAATTCCAAATTGGCATCTAAAATTGCTATCCATCCATCTAAATGTCTTCCATCTTCCAAATCTATTTTGGGTCCTTGTGTCCCAAAATCCTTATCCATTCCTCCATTAACTGTTCAAACTCCAAAATCTATTTTTCCTCCATCACTCCATCACCCCTCAAGGTGTGTGCCAATGTTGTTCTTGCATCCATTTCCATCCATTCAAAATCCATCCTTCTTTCACTCCCTCCATCATCCAACACCTATTTTCCAACCTTTTCTCCATCCTATCCAATCCTTTTCATAAACCTTATCCATTCTTATTCAATCATCCATGTCATATCTCTTTGTCATTACCCTACCAATATATTTGAGAATAATGTCATAGTCATGGTCCATCACTCCATGTCCTTAAAGAGAACCATTCAAAGAGTAAGTCACTTGAGTCCTCTGTCCATGTCATTTCATGTGTCCACTTATTTTCCAAAAAAGTCAAAAAGTGAAAAAAGAGAGAAAAAAGCAGAAAAAATATCAAAAAAAGAAAAAAAAAAAAGAAAAAGAAAAAAGTTGCCCTGATAAAAACCTGGCAATTAGGCATCTTGGTAACACAAAAAAAAGATTCAAGAGAAATAATTTCGTCCAATAGTGAAAACCTGGCAAACATGCACTTTGGGCAAGTATCACGATGAAAACCTGGCAAATAGGTGTCATGAGTAATTCTATGAAATTCTTCCAGTCTATACTTGGGGGCAGATTTGATTGGTTTTATCCTCCATTACTCCTATCATTATCCTCCATTATCCCCAACATTTCCTCCATTATCATATGTCTTTCATATCCATTATCATATCCCCTTTCCCCAACTTTGATCTTGACACAGTCTTCCTTGAAGCATCACATGTCCTATCTTCCTTATATTGTCTTGATCCCTTTTGTCTATATTACCTATCCTATCAGAACCTTTCATCCATATTATGTATCCCTTCTTATTATCCCTGATTGATCTTGCATATCCTATCCATAACCTATCATTTTCCTACTCATATCCTGTCATTATCCTTTTCACATCATAACATTTTCCCAATCCAAACTCCCTATCTTGGTCTTGATGAAAATAAGGACATTAAATGAAAAATATGGTTTTCCAACAAAACTATTGACATGTCCATTCCCCACATTCCATTCAGTTCACCATTTCATTACCCTATCATTTTCTTAACCAGTCCCTTTGCTTGGCACAATAACATGTTATCCCATTTCTTGGATAGTCCTTGGCACCTAACAGATCCAATGCAAGTGACCTTTGGCCTTCGTCCATCTACAAGTCCATTTCCCCTTTGACAATGTCCCTACCTTGCTAGACACTGGGGGCAATTCAAATCTTGCAACTTGTAAATATCTTAATGTCCTGAAAAAATCCTAAAAATCCAAATAGAAGCTAAAAATCCAAAAAAAAAATCAAATATGATCCTGAAAAAATCTCTAAAAATCAAATATGATCCTGAAAAAAGATCCCAAAAATCAAATATGATGCTGAAAAAATCCTAAAAATCCTATAAATTCCTAGAAAAAGATGATCACAAAAAATTCAAATATCTCAAAAATCCTAAAAATTGCAAAAGATTCTTCAAAAATCTGCAATAAATTTGTACATACTTGTCCTTCTTTTATGAAATGATCAACATGTTTGCAAACATCAGTGGTAGAATCACCAATCCTGTGCTTAATGAAATCATGTTCTCACAAGCACGTTCTGAATCATTGTGACTCAACATTCAATTTGGTTGGACCTATTTTATCTTTCGATCTTTACTATTAATCAACCAATCAATCTATCCAATTTATCAATCAATTATCCAATCAATCAATTTAGAAACTAAGCTATCAATCAAAGAACATTTAATGAAATTAAAAAAAGGATCAGAATGGCTGTTGGCTCACATTGTTTCAGTGAGTGTTTTATCTTTCATTGATTTTTCTTTTTTGATCATGTTCCTATGCTACGCGCTGATATATCATCTAAAATTATGATCGTAGCCAAGATGACTCATGATCAGTTTTTGCTTTGTCTTTTTCCTATTTGATGATCTCATGAAATTATGGGGCATGCCTGCTATATGCTTCAAGATAGAGATGATCATCCTTTGTCTGCATCATGTTTGTTTACACAAAAGGATGATATTCTCTCTCTGGCTTTTGTGCCATGATGCACAACATCCGATTTTGCAATATCAAAATAAGCTCTTATAACATAATTGCACTTCTGAAAGCCAAAATATTTCTATCTTAATAATATTTCTTCATCTAATTTCTGCATTTTGCCTACAATTTCTTTTGTGAATCCTAACAATCATCCTTCTTTTCTAAAAATTGTGCTCATCTCAATTTTTGCCCAATTTTTTGAGGGGGCATCCTACCTCCATCCTGCCAATCTATTAGGGCATGATTCTTAATTATTCTTTGATACAACGCTCATAATCACATTGTCTCAAAGAGGATCAAAATGTAGACACCTACAAATGGTTCAAATCTTGTGCCCCCTTTTTAAACTGTCTTCTATATTGTGTGTTTGATCTTTATCATTCACTAATATTGTGTCATTCTTCCATGTCATCAATTACTAAAATTTCTCTCATTTTGGACAAATTGCTCATCTCCTAAATCAATCCAAGATCATTCCAAACTCATTCAATTCCAAACTCATATCAATGTCTTATCAATCTCTTTCAATAAATCCTTTGGCATTGTCCAAGTTCATCAATGCCTCATCATCATTTAATTCCCCCAATAGCATTTTCAAAGTTCATCGATGCTATTTCATCATCAATCATTATTTTGAGAGCATTGTCAAAGTTCATCAATGTCTCGCTACCATTTTCACATTTTAGGAGCATTGTCCAAGTTCATCGATGTCTCCTTATCTTTATTTATCCTCTGATGTCATCAAAGTTCATTGATGCCATTATATCATTTACAATCATTATCGCGAGAGCATTGTCAAAGCTCATCGATGCCTCGTGATTTCCTAAACTATTCCAGAATCATCAGAATTGATCCTAATTCTATCAATATTATCAAAATCATTTTAATTGTACATTAATACCTTCAATTTGATTGATAATTCACTAATATATCCTCTTGGGATGAATAACCTAAGGTTTGTCCCTATTCTTTATGAATAAATCATATTTGTTCATTCTTATCCTAAATCTTCACAATTAATTAATTTTTAATTAATTAATTGGCTAATTCTAATTTATGGGATTTTATAATTTCATAAATGCAAATTTTGATTTGTGAGGAATATTGATTTATTTATTGAATTAAATCATCCTAATCTCACCTAATTTTTCATATCCCTTAATTGTGGTTCACATCCCTATTAAGGTGCTTCATGATATCTCCCATATATCTTCAATATTCCTTCATTCAATTTCCCCCTAATCATGCTTCCAAAATCCTACCTTCTTTTCCCTCCATTATGCATTGAATTTATGCATTCTAATTTACCTAATTGCTTCTCATTTTCTATAAATTGAGATGCATTCCTCTCATTCAAGTTAGAACCACTATCTCCTAGTATTCTCGCATTCAATTTGGGCTTTTGAATATTGTTGCAATTTTTCATTGACAAAAGAGAAACACATAATCTATCTCATGGAGAAGAAAGGAGGACATGGGAGCTACATTTGAAGGGAGTTTTAAGTGTTTTCATGCTTTATGTTATAATCTCATTTCAAATGGTTTTCATGATAGATTAGGTAGGTTTGCATGTCTTTATGGTTTTTTGGTTAGCTAGATATGCTTCTCATGCCTTTTTTTGGTCTTACAGTTATCGACAATATTCAAATTGTATTTGTTCAGATCACAATTTTTTTATGCTCTAACAATTGTAAAAGACCCAAAAATATCGTAACAGAGTAGACTTAATTGTCTTTTCCTAAATCTCCTAACAGAGTGCACACATGAATTGTGTTGAAAAATCCTCACACGAGGAAGATCTAATTATTCTTATTGTTACTCCTAACAGGGTAAGGTCACCAGAAGTGATCAATCTTTGTAAGCTCTAATAGGCTACTTTATTACTGCAGTAGTGAAGGTTTGTGGGTCTCATCCCCACCACAATTTTTACCTTCTAACAAGGGTTTCTATGATACCAAAATACATGTGTTATGTGTATTTGAGTTTCATGAATGTTTTATTATTTTGATTACATGCATTTATATTTCAGCAATGTCATTTCATGTATGGTGAAAGAAAACTAGTTAGCCGATTATTACAGTTTATGATTACAAAGATTAGTTTGAAATTTTTTTAAGGGTACTGATTCACCCCTACCCTCTCAATACACACTTTTCTATCATTCCAACAATTGGTATCAAAGCTAGTTCTCTTATTTATAAATTTTAATCAATGAAGAGAAAATATCTTATGATGGTAAGGTATACGCTTGACAAAACTATTGAGAATCAGAAACTGCAGTTGGAGATCTACATTGAAAAGTTCAAAGAAGCCAAGGAGAAGCTAGAGGAGATGTTGGTTAAGAGAAATGATATGGAATCTCACTGTAATGAGGCTAATTATTAGGAAGAAGAGATACATGACCCATTTGATACATCTAGATATTAATCTGGTAGCATATCTGATGCATCTGAAGGAATCATATCAAAACTATCTGAAAGCAATCAACAACTTACTGAATAGGGAAAGCACTGAAAATCAGGAAAGATACACAAATGGTTAGAATGGTTGAAGTCCTTAATGATGCAAAGAAAGATGAACAAGAAAGAAACATGGTTGTTGATCACAAAAGATAAATTACTGAAAAGCTACAAGAGAAAGAATCTGAAATAATGAGACTTACCAAACATCACTTTGAGATCACCAATGAGATGGTTACTATAAGTCACGTGGCCAACCAATTAAATATTGAAATTTCTATAAAATTGGAAGATATTGGTGAATCAAGAGAAGAGAATGAAAAATTCAGAAATAAAGTTAAGATTCTACAAAAACATAATGAGATGATTAAGAGATCTGAAGAAAGTACTAAGAGGATGGATGAATTTCTGAATAGTCAAAGGAGACTTAACAAAAATACCAGTTTAGGGTATACTGAGCATGGAGAATCATCAAATAAAGCTGAATAGAGAAATTTCTACACAAATCTGAAGCCTAACAAGCCCTCATGCCATAATTGTGGAAAACCAGGCCACACATCAAATGTTTGCAGGAGCAAAGAAAAAGGTATTTCTAGAAACTCTCCTAAATTAAATGGTAATTGTTATAATTGTAACAAGCATGTACATCAAGCACATGAATGTAGATCTAAGATGAATAAATGACATAAGAAAGCCTACATGGAAAATATTGTCACACTTGCAATATGCATGGTCACACATCACAAGCATGTAGGACTAAGATGAAGGAAATATGGAAACCAAAAGGACAAGAAAAAGCATATCAACTGAGAAGACTTGAGGTAATGCATATGATTGGGATTATAATACTTGGGCTAGTTGCACACCATGTGGTAGATATGGACATATTGTAGCTAACTGTATGAGACAACCAAAAAATAAATCTAGAAATTGGTCAAAATCTGGAATGGCATGCACACATTGTTAAAAGGTCGCTTACTTAAGTAAAGATTGTAGAGACCAAGTAACAGATACAGGTACTTATGGAAATGGAAAAACAATCAAGGAAATCATGAGGATAAGAAATCAAATGTGGAGGAGAGCATCAAGCGATAATGCTGGGCTAAGCACAATAGTCGGTGACACCTCATCTGATGGATTAGGTGATTCAACCACCTCCACCTAAGAAATACAAGAAGGTATGGAACTATGTTTTGCAAAGTTATATCTTACATCAGTTCCTTATATTCATTGTACAAATGCCAAATTAGCATGAATTAAGATGCACTATGGTATTATATTTTTTGATAACTTTGAACTTGTTGAGTCGATTAATCTCTACCGAGTAATAAATTCCAGTCAGTGAACATGTGAGAGACAACTAAGTTGCTGAGTCAACCGAGCATTTTTTATACTCACCGAGATGAGGTATCTTTAGTATCAACTGAGTGATTTGTTTGTTGACCAAGTGGTTAGTGATGAGCATTTATTGCACTGAATAAAGAATTTTGTATAAATTTAAGGGAAGTGAACTCATTTGTTCATAGAGTGATCCAAGAGAAAAGTAGAGAGATTAAGAGAGAATTCACAGTGGAGCATTTCGAAGCATTTCACAAAGTTTCAAAGCATATTCCAAGAAGATGAAGGTTATATCAAGTAAACATTTGCACTTACTGAGATATCTATAATTTTAAGTTGGAAGCCCTAATTTGAAAAACATGATGGCATCTTCATCTCAAACCATGAAAGGTAAAAGTGACAAAAGCAAGAAGGTAATTCTGATTAAGAATTCAACATGCATTGAACCCAACTACAAATTTCATCTAGAGGTTGTTGCACAACCTGATGACAAAGGCATGTTCTCCATGATAATGCCTAGGGTTTTACTTGTTCAAGACATAAGAGCATATATACATTGCAAAATATGTTAAATAGGTGATTTTGAGCTCATCTCAACATATCAAGAGCTGAACACTGATGGGAAACTAAAGGACAATCACAAGCATCTGGAAGTAAAAGGGTTAACTAATGCCTAACATTTCCTGAAGGAATTCAAGATGGAGTGGATACACATTGTACTAAACCAAGTACATGATGGTAAAATATGGCTAGATGAACCAAAGAAGATCAGTAAAGATGTTATAGATGCAGTAATTAGGTATCCGATGACTAAAAAAACAAAATCCCTAAGGCACCCAGAAAAATCAAGAATGGAGAAGCTAACAGGAGCTAAGTGGGACATAAGAGGTCTAAGGATCAACACTATCAAAAATTGTGAATTAAGATTTGGAGCATATGTTATTGCATAAAAAATATTTCAATCCAACAAACCTAACATCATCGCATGTGGAGCAGTCAAAATTGTGTATAAAATTGTGAAGAAGGGTTTACAACTTGACCTAGCCGAGTTATTGCAAAGGAAATTGGAAGAAAACATGAGGACAATTAGATAAAAAAGATTGAATACTTGTAAGTTTGGTTCTCTACTGATGTGTACATTTTTCTATCTACAAAATTTCTATCCCTCCATCGGTAATGTAACTTGGGAGACCAACCAACCAATCACTCAGCAAGTCAGTGAACTCATTAAGAGTCTAGGAGAAAATTTTGAACCTATTATGAAGGATTATTTTATGAAGTTCAAAGAGAGAATGGAGAAAATAACAAGAATACCAATCTAGTTGGCAGAGAAATATAAAGAAGATATATGTTTTGTGGTAGACACCAACACCACACTTATCAAATTAGTATAGACTAGGAAAATATGGATACCTCCTATAGATTATGAAATTTACATAGATTTTGCTTCTAAGGCTATAGAGAAATTACTCAATGAACCGGTTGACAAATCTGCCATGAGATTTGGCACATATGATGAAGCTAAAACAATAATAAATATTGGACTTCAAGTAGATAAGATGGGAAGAAAGAAGACCAAAATTGTCAAGACATTGAAAAGGAAATTTTCTCTCACTAATGAAGAACTTGAAAGATCACTTGATGATACTAAGGAGAAGACTACAATTAGTGAAGGAAAAGATCAATATGTTGAAGCCACAAAATCTGATGAAATACCAGAAGAGCCACCTAAGGCTAAGAAGGGAAAAGGCACAAACAAAGGCTGAGAGTCCACCTAGGACAAGAACAAGATCAGTGACAATAGATTCACCACCTTTGAATAAAGGAGTTGTCAAAATCTCTAGACCCTCATTGAAATATACTTATCAGATGAGGAAGTGTAAGGCTACCACCGAGACAAAGGAAAAGGTATGTTAGAAAAAAAAATATGACAAGGATGAATCTGATGATAAAATTGATCACTTCAAGGTTGTAAAGAATAAGGTACCATAGACTATTTATGAAGTAGAAGAAGTAATAAGGTCAACTGGAAGGTTAGGACATTCAAAGCTACAAACTTATGCAAACTTGAACACCAAGAATCAAGGTAAATTGGAAGAAGCAATTATAGGTATGATGATTACTTTAAGAAAAGTTCTTATATACTTTTCTACATACATACCATAAGATCTTTATGAAAAAATATCAGCTAGATGGACTTATGCATTAACAACAGAGACATAGATGAGAGAGGTAGCACTTACAAAACTTAAGGCTGAATACACAGTTGAATAGATTGATGAGACAATGAAAAATTATGCAAAACAATTTCCCAAGCAATCCAGAGAATTCAATATACTTCAAGGGAAATTGAAATAAGTTGATGAAGAGAGTACTATGATTTGGAAAAATCTGTTGAGTTCACCTGAGAAAACATAGGACATTGAATCCATAGTGGATATCAAGGGACATCGACCAAGTACCGAGACAACTAATGTTGAAGATACAACTTTTGACAATGTCATGGATGGAATTCCTACACTATTGACAAATCTTGGACATGCATATATTATAATAGATGAAATAATTGAAGGTGACCCAGATGAAAAAGAAAAGGAAGATGAAGTAATAGTTGGTGCTAGTGAGAACCTCAAAGAAAAAGAAGAAACCAAGGTCACCTGAGATATGGTACCGGGTAATCTTCCTATAGTGGTTCAAGCAATTGATATTAAAAATGAAGCATCAAAGGTTACACCCGAGAAGGTCACAGATACACATGAAGAAAAGGGTGATGAAACTGACCATAGTTGAGCTACTACACAGGGTGATGTACCAAAAGAAACCACTGATGCAAAAATTAAGGGTGATGGAAACACAGAGTCCATGGTAGACACTTCTACCACTGACACCAAGTGAGTAACCGAGCCACCCACACAAGTCATCACACCCACTGAGCCACCAAAGCCAAATACTAAGCACAAGGCTCAACTATTATTAACACAATCTCCTACCTCCAGTGTGATGAACTATAACTGATTTAATGTTTGAAGATGTTAAGTTGATGATCTTGCAAGACATTAAAATAGTTAATATATTCTATTGTCATTGATATCAACTTGATATAATCTCTATGGTCATGAATATAATGCTAAAAGACTTCAAAGAACCAATGAATGAAAGGCTATGCTATCAGTAATGCATAAAAGTTAAGTATTCAGAAAGTGACTATATACACTGACAGAGTGCACACCAATGGACATAGTAAACCAAAAGAGAAAAGTCACATTGTTACCTAATGAGAAAAAGCACAACATTACTGATGAGAAAAGTCATAGTGTTACCCAACAAGAAAAGCATAGTGTAACCTGACGGATAGAATTATAGTGTTGCCCGATGGATGGAGATCCCAAAGACAACTAAAGTCACACTGACAGAACAATTAGTTGTCACCGACAACTAACTATTGTATTGACTTACAGAATAGAGAGTTCATGAGTGAAAAAATGCTTAGCTGTCAAGAGCTAAATATAGACTTAACTAATACTTATCATTGTTTTAATCAACAAGATAAAGCCAGAGATAAGTAAAGGATTTAAAGGTGATTTGTCCAGTCGGTAAGAAGATCTCTACAAGATAAAACTAGAGTTTTTCTTTAAATCTAAGTGGTGAGAATTGTGGATCACGCCAAGATTAAGAAAGCCAAGAAATTGTGAAATCATGTCTATTTAAGAGACAAGCTTATTCAATATGAATAAGGGGAGTGACAAGAGAATATATGCTAAAGAGATTCTGAAGGAGAAGAAAGTCTTCGTTTAGACCTGATCAACAAGCTGAGGAAAGAGATAAATTATGCAGACACCGATGAATAGTGATACAACATCATAGAGTAGAATAATATGGATAAAAGGTATTGAATTGATTATATTTATTAGAGAGGTAATGCACTTACAATAGATCTAAAAATGTGCAATTCAAGTTGTATGTGTGAATAGATCAATTTACTATTTCATTTTAACCATTGAAGCATCATGTCTCTTAACCGAGTAGGACTTAAAAGTCTTTTCTAATTGAGATACATCCCAATGAGTATAAAAAATTTTGATCATACAAAGTGGCATTAGATATGCCCGATACCTATTGATAGGCCAAGTGAGTGTTTGATCAAGGATGGTAGGATTAGATGGCAGATAATAAGTGACAAACTATCTATTTAAATCCTCTAACAAGGTCACACCTAACATTGTGTTTTTAACCTTTAACAGGGTTGGCTCTTCACCGAGCTCACTTTAGAAGAGTAAAAATTTGGGGTACCGATCCTAGTAGTTTTTCCCTTAACAGGGTTTCCACGTTAAAAATCCATGTGTCATGTGTTTATGAGTCATTACTTTATTGTTTTGCATTTCACATAAGTAATCAAGATTGATCGGTATACACTAGTTATTTACTGTGTTTCAATAAATAGAAAGACTTCTTATCGATAAACATACAATAGAAGGTTTTACAAAGCATTCCAACAAGTAGAAATTTGATATAAGTATTTGGAGGCATTCATCTTACAGGACTAAAGATAACTAGAGGTATAAATTTGTGGTACTAAGTTTTAAGGGTTGATTTAAGGATTAATTTTTGAGGCCACTGATTCACCCCCCCCTTCTCATTTATTACTAACAATTGGTATCAGAGCTTGTGTGATTAGAAGGAAGGTCTCAAGACCTAAGATAAAGATCACAAGATGAATAGACAAGATGTGCCCAAGCTAAACAAGGATAACTTTGCTTCATAGAAAAGTAGAATAAGACTCCACTTATCAGGTATTGGAAATGATGTTACTCAATACTTAGATACTGAATATGTGTTGCCCATAGGAGCACCCATAGTTGAACAAATGAGAGAAAAGCATGAGCAAAACTGCATGATGATAGAGCTTTCTTCCTCACTCTCCAATGCTGAATTTGAAGATGTCAAAACTTGCACAAATGCAAAGCAGATTTGGGATAAATTGATGCTTGTACATGGTGGTGATAAAAATGTTCTAAGAGCCAAGGTAGAAAGCCTTAGAGGAAAGTTTGATGATATCAAAATCAAAGAAGGTGAAAACATCACACAGTACATCACAAAAATCAAAGAGGTAGTCAATGCTATCCAAGGAGTTGGAGGTGTACTAGAAGAAGATATAGTGGTAAGTAAAATTCTAAGAACCTTACTGCTTACTTATGCTATTAGAGTATCTACCATACAAGAAATGAGAGCAGTAGAAAATAAAAATGGTACTCTAGATAGTTTGTTTTGAAGACTGATTTCATTTTAGATGAATAACTTTGATAATAGTGTCTTACCAAACATAGAGTCTACATTCAAATCTTCCTTGAGAATAAGTAAATCAAGTCATAAACACACTATGAGAAAACATAGTGACAGTGAAAGTTAAGAAGAAGATCTTGATGAAATAGAAGCACTTATAGCTAGAAGAATGCAGAGAAGCAAAGCTAAATACAAAGGTAAATTGCCACTTGTTTGTTTTAATTGTAAAGAGATTAGACACTTTGCTGCATGATGTCCTAATAGAAGAAAATATGATAGAAGGAATGATAGATCATTTGAAAATAATTTTGACAGAGGTGATTATAGAAGAAACCCACAATCAGAAAGAAGAGATACCCGAGACTACAAGGACAAAGGAAAGAAGGCCAGTTACCTAGCTACATGCAAAAATGATGACACTGACACCGAATCAGAAGAAGACATCAAAATGGTATTTGTAGCCATGAAGGATGATTCAGATGAAGATGAAGAAAGGTATGTAGAAACTGCACTCATATATAAAGTTAGTAAAAATGATGTCTGGATCATAGATAGTGGTTGCACTCACCATATGACCTGTGATAAGAAATGTTTTGAGACTTTTGAATACTATAATTGTGGTTCAGTAAGAATGGGTAATGACACACCTTGTATAGTTGAAGGTAAAGGAACCATAATGTTGAATAACTTGATTAAATGTGAAAATGCTTATTGGGTTAGAGGACTAAATTATAATTTGTTAAGTGTTTCTCATTGGAACAATTCAGGTCACAAAGTAGCATTTTAAAATAAGAAGGAAAATATCTTCAATGAATTAGGAAGTTTGATTGGTACTGGTGAGCAGACAAAAGGTAACTTATTCTATTTGAATGATACTGATACCACTTGTTTGATGGCTAGAAACGAAGATATATGGTTGTGGTACAAAATATTGTGTCATGTGAACTTTGAAAACATGATAAAGATAAGAAAAAAGAGAAATGTAAGAGGCTTACCGACGATGACTAAGCTAGACAATATCATGTGCAAAAATTATCAAAAAGGTAAGATGACAAAGTCTAGTTTCAAAAGAAAAAACCATACATCTGATGCAATTCTAGAATTATTCCATACTGATCTATGTGGACCCATGAGGACAAAGGGCTACTATGGAGATAGGTATTTGTTTCTCTTTGTTTATGATTTTTCTAGAATGATGACAATTATGTTTCTAAAAGATAAATCAAAAGCATTCAAGATGTTTAAATTGTACAAAGAAATGGTAGAAAAATGAAGTGGTAAGGAATTAAAATTCTTAAGATCAAATAGAGGAGGGGAATTTATTTTAGATGAATTCACTAAATTTTGCAATGAGCATGGAATCAAAAGATAGGTCTCTACACCGAGAACACCACAACAAAATGGAATTTCTAAAAGAAGGAACATATCCATTGTTGATTGTGCAAGGACATTGATGATAGAGAAAGACATTACCCAAATCTTCTGGAGGGAAGCTATCAGTACTGCTATTTACACATTGAACAAAGTACAATTGAAGAAAGACACCAAGAAGACACCCTATGAGCTTTGGTATGGTCAGACACCCAATGTAAGCTATTTCAAGATCTTTGGTAGTCAATGTTATATCTTAAAAGATGATAGAAATGGAAAGCTTGATTACAAAAGTGATGAAGGTATCTTTCTAGGGTATTCCACCAAGAGCAAGGCTTATGAATGTCTTAATAAAGCCTCTAACAAAATTATTGAAAGTGCAAATGTAAAGATAGATAAATTTGCAGAGAAGAATGAAAAGGAAAGCACCAAAGAGCTAGAGGACTACAACAGTTTTTTTACAATGAAGAACCTGACACTCTACCCAAACAAAAATGTATAGCTCTCGAGCAACAAATTATTGCAACTGAGCATCATGCTGCAAATACCAAAAATTAGTATATTTCTCAAGATGATGTACCAAGTGATGGAGATCAAAATGAAGGACAAAATGATGATCTAGATGAAAGGTAAAGAATTGAACCTGTACTTGCCAGATATGTCAGAAGGAACCACCCAAAAAACCATATCATAGGAGACAAGAAGGCTAGTATGAGAACCAAAAGTAAGTCTCTAAACACAAGATGTCTAATTTGTGATTTTGAGCCAAAATCTGTCAATGCTACACTTGAAAATGAAGAATGGATTAGTGCTACAAATGAAGAAATTGAGCAGATTGAGAAAAAAAAGACATGGACACTTATACCGAGACCAGATGAAAAGAATGTCATCGGTACAAAATGGATATTTATGAATAAGCTGAATGAGAATGGAGAAGTCACCAAAAATAAAGAAAGACTAGTATGTAAGGGGTATGCACAAGAAGAAGGGATTGAATATGGAGATACCTTTGCACTCATTGCTAGGATAGAAGGAGTGTGATATTACTTTTTTATGCTACATTTAAAGGCTTCAAGGTATACCAGATCGATGTCAAGTCTGCATTCCTAAATGGAATACTTGAGGAATAGGTATACATTGAGAAACCATAAGGGTTTGTTGATCTAGACAAGAGGAACATGGTATGTAGACTACATAAAGCCTTGTATGGATTGAAAAAAGCACCTAGAGCCTGGTATGAAAGACTTCATTCCTATCTCATAAGTATTGGATTTGTAAGGAATAGTGAAAATAGTAATCTTTATTTGAAGGAAGATACTGATGCTAACATTTTGATTGCTGAAATATTTGTTGATGACATCATATTCAAAGGCAATGATATGCTATGCAAATCATTTGAAAATGAAATGAGCAAAGAGCTTGAGATGTCTATGTCTGGAGAGATCAAGTTGTTTCTTGGTTTACAGATCATGCAACAAGATGAAGGCATTTTCATTACACAATCCAAATAGATCAAGGAAGTGCTGAAAATATTCAAGATGGAAGATTCCAAGCCAGTTGGAACATCGATGGCAACTAGATGTAAGTTGAAAAAGGAGGACAAGTAAACTGAGGTAAATCAAAATTTGTATAGATCAATGATTGGCAGACTCATGTATGTTGTACATACTAGACCAGATATTTCACATGCAGTAGGAATAGTTGCAATATTTTCTACTAATCCCAGGGAATCACATATGAATACTGTGAAAAGAATCCTAGGATATCTGAAGAATATCGAGGAATATAGCTTATGGTATAGAAGAGAAGGAAAATTTGAACTTAAGGTCTTTACCGGCGCTAATTGGGCTGGAAAAATTGATGACCGAAAGATCACAACTGGAGGAGCATTCTTTATGGGTGAAAGACTTGTCACATGGATTAGTAAGAAGCAAGGATGAATCTCTTAGTCTACTACAGAAGCAGAGTATGTTGCTATTGCTGCAAAGTGCTCAAATATTGCATGGATCAAACAGTTACTGGAATGTATGCAAATGAAAATTCTTGAACCAGTAATTATCTATTGTGATAATACAAGTGCAATAAACATCTCCAAGAATCTAGTCATGCATGCTAAAACAAAGAATATTTCCATCAAGTATCATTATTTGAGAGAACAAGTTCAAGAAAAGGAGGTGTTACTTGAGTATGTGCAATCAAAGGAACAATTAGCTGATATCTTCACCAAGCCACTACCCAAGGATGCATTTGAGTACTTGAGGAAAAGACTAGGGGTAAGACCCTTGTCTACTGGTCATTAAGATGACTAAAAGGCTGTATCAACCTACATATTATTAGAATATAATTCATGTTGATGCAAGCAAAGAGATGGAATTCAAAGATACATCTGTACACAACAAGGTATTTATCTACACTGAGCACCTGAGTTGTTATATTGCTGATGGATTGGGAAATTCAAGGAATATATTATGGATAGAAAGGACTGTTTGGCATTACTGTCAAATATTTGTTTGGCATTGCTTTCAAAGGGAGAGATTATATCCATTATCACATTAGGGAGAGATTATATCCATCACCTTATCTAAAGGGAAAGATGTAACCAGAAAGGGAGAGTACATACAAAGGGAGAGATTGCTGAAAATAGAGAAAAGAGACATAAAAAGAAAAGAACAATCAAAAGGAGAGAATTTGACACAGGGAGAGAACACATCATTTCAAAAGAAGAAATATTCTACATCTATCCAGTGAAGGGATTGAAAATAGAAAAAAGATGCAAGAATCAAATCTAAGCTATAAGAGCTTACCGAGGACCAGATATTTGTATTGGTTATAGTGCATAAGAATGATATTTTGATGAAATTCAACTATTATATTTCATATTGTATTAGTGATAATATAGTGTGATAATGTAGTGTGTTTCCATCAATGCAGAAGGGATAGATTGATGAACTATAACTGATTGAATGTTTGAAGATGTTAAGTTGATGATCTTGCAAGACATTAAAATAGTTAATGCATTGTATTGTCATTGATGTCAACTTGATATAATCAATACGGTCATGAATATACTGCTAAAATAATTTAAAGAACCAATGAATCAAAGGCTATGCTATCAGTAATGCATAAAAGTTAAGTATTCACAAAGTGACTGTATACACCGACATAGTGCACATTGACAGACAAAGTAAACCAAAAGAGAAAAGTCACAGTGTTACCCGATGAGCAAAAGCACAACATTATCGACAAGCAAAGTCACAGTGTTACCCAACGAGAAAAGCATAGTGTAACCTGACAGATAGAATTACAATGTTGCCTGATGGACGAAGATCCTGAAGACTACTGAAGTCACACCGACGAAATAGTTAGTTGTCACCGACAACTAATTAAAGTATTGACTGACAGAATAGAGAGTTCAAAAATGAAAAAAATGCTTAGCTATCAAGAGCTAAATATAGAATTAACCAATACTTATCATTGTTTTAATCAAAAAGATAAAGCTAGAGATAAGTAAAGAATTTAAAGCTGGTTTGTTGAGTTGGCAATAAGATCTCTACAAGATAAAACTGGAGTTTTGCTTTAAATCTAAGTGGCGAGAATTGTGGATCATGCCAAGATCAAGAAAGCCAAGAAATGGTGAAATCATGTCTATTTAAGAGACAAGCTTATTCAATATGAATAAGGGGAGTGACAAGATAATAGATGTTGAAGAGATTCTAAAGGAAAAGAAAATCTTTGTTCAAACCTGATCAACAAGCTGAGGAAAGAGCTAAATTCTGCAGACACCGACGAATAGTGATACAATATCATAGAGCAAAACAATGTGGAGCAAAGGTATTGAATTGATTATATTGATTAGAGAGGTAATGCACTTACAATAGATCTGAAAATCTATAATTCAAGTTGTATGTGTGAACAAATCAATTTATTGTTTTAGTTTAACCATTGAAGCATCAAGTCTCTTAACCGAGTAGGACTTAAAAGTCTTTTCTAATTGAGATACATCGCAAGGAGTATCAAAAAGTTTGATCATACAAAGTAGCATTGGATATGCCTGATACCTATTGATAGAACAAGTGAGCCTTTGATCAAGGATGGTAGCATTAGATGCTAGATACTAAGTGACAGACTAGCTATTTAAATCCTCTAACAAGGTCACACCTAACAGTGTGTTTGTAACCTTTAACAGGGTTGGCTCTTCACCGAGCTCACTTTAGAATAGTGAAAATTTGGGGTACCGGTCCTAGTGGTTTTTCCCTTAACATGGTTTCCACGTTAAAAATCTATGTTTCATGTGTTTATGAGTCATTACTTTATTGTTTTTCATTTCACATAAGTAATCTGGATTGATCGGTATACAGTAGTTATTTACTGTGTTTCGATAAATAGAAAGACTGCTTATCGGTAAACATAGAGTAAAAGGTTTTACAAAGCATTCCAACAAGTAGCAATTTGATATATGTATTTGGAGGCATTCATCTTACATGAATAAAGATAACTAGAGGTATAAATTTGTGGTACTAAGTTTTAAGGGTTGATTTAAGGATTAATTTTTGAGGCCACTGATTCACCCCCCATCTCAGTTATTACTAACACAGTGTACATGAAAAGAAGAAAAAAAAGAAAAGAGGGAGCAAGGGTTCGGTCACACTTGATGAAATAATTGACATACATGAATGTGACCCGAGGACACTTGATCTTAAAATAATAAGAAAATATGCAGAGCTTTGCACCCAAAAAGAAGCTCAAGACAAGCTGAGGTTAGAACACAAGAATGCACAGGTGCTAGAAGTAGCTAAGGAGATCTTACAGCAAGTTGTCCCTGATACACATTGATGAATCTACCCCAATCATTGATCAACTTGCACTTCTCATTGAGGTAGTAAATTGTCCTGATATTGATGCCGAGTAGAAGTTAGAATAAAGAGCTGAACAGAAGATTCAGTAAAAGCTTACTTAAAAGATTAGCCAAGCAGTGATAGTTAACAAGGTAACACTCTCAGAATCTGTAACAACATTAGAAACTGTTACTACTTAAGCACTTAGAATTCTGTATAAGTTATGCACACTATATCACTTCACTACTGAGATTAGTGAAAGGATAAAGAAATTAGATAAATGATCTAAAAGATAGTGCAAATCATCTTACAACTGAGAAACATGCATTTCAAGTGCATTATTATAAAGTTATTCACACACAATGGTTGAGACTAGAATTGAAGAATGAAGAGAACAATATAAGAGATCAAGTAACCAAGCTTTAGGTCATGTTACTACCGCATTTAATAATGATGCAAAAGCATGTGACAGAGGCAAAATCTTTGATTGCCACCCTTGAGCTACCAGTCACTGAGAGCATCTATGATATTCATGCTCAACTGAACTTGGAACAGTTGACCCTCGAGCACTTAAAAGAGGAATGAGAGAGACTCATGGAAAATCTACAGAAAACCCATACCAACATTTTTGACAAGTTGTAAGTTATTTCATTTTTTCATTAATTTCAAAAAGGGGGAAAATATATGTATATATACTGAGAGCATGTACAAAAGGGGAGTCACTATGTATGAGTTGTTGTGTGTACATATACAAGTTTTTGATACTAATGCCAAAGGGGGAGAATGTTACTCCATATGAGTTTGAAGGTTGTCATTAGTATTCAAATTGCCATTTGGTAACAAAGTCAAAGATAGACTAGTTGGTAATGATCACTGAGCACAGAGCTAACTGAGTCCAATGAACACCAAGTGTAGAGTTAACTAAGTGCAGTGATCACCGAGCAACAGACTTATTAAGCACTGAGCAGTATACCCTGAGCACTGAGATACACCATGCACTGAGAAATAATATTTACCGAGTAAATCAGTAGTTAAACAAAAGTTTGTAATAACACATCATTCAAGGTAATAATTTTTTTTTGAGATGGAAAATAGTTTACAATGATCGAGGAGGACATTAATTATGAATGTAATCATTAATTGTTTATGTTTCATATGTATAGATGATCAAGGTAAATTTTGTACACCGTTGATCTTAGGTTTTCTAAGATATTGTAAAACCCAAATTAGGTTAAGAAGTTTGATATATGTAAGGTAAGACATTATTTTCGCAAGTATGGTGATCAAATTATGATCAAGTAGCCACCACACTAAGGACATCAGAAGATCAGACAAAGGTTTTAGCACAAGGATTTCATTGAAGCATTCATTTTTTAGAAATGAGACAAGGCTACCGTGCAGTACAAAAGGTATTATCAGTCACAAAAAGGTGATAATTTTATTGTACTTAAAGGATTTGTTATCCATAATATTGAGATTGTATTTGTTCAAAACACAATTTTGTTACTCTTTAACAATTGTAACAAACCCAAAAATCTCTTAACAGAGTAGACTTAACCATCTTTGCCTAAATCTCCTAATAGAGTGCACACATACATTGTGTTGCAAAATCCTCACACGAGGTAGATCTAATCAATCTTATTGTTACTCCTAACAGGGTAAGGTCACTAAAAGTGATCAAACTTTGTAAGCTCTAACATACTAATTTACTACTGCAATAGTGAAGCTTTGTGGGTCTCATCCGCACTGTAATTTTTACCTTCTAACAAGGGTTTATGCGATACCAAAATACATGTGTTATGTGTATTTGAGTTTCATGAATGTTTTATTGTTTTGATTACATTCATTTACATTTTAGCAATGACATTTCATGTATGGTTAAAGCGAACTACTCAGTCGGTTATTACAGTTTATGATTACAAAGATTTGTTTGAAAAGTTTTTAAGGGTACTGTTTCACCCCTCCCATCTCAGTACACACCTTTCTATCATTCAAACACTTTTTGTAAAGGATTTCAGTATCCCTTACAAAACCTATTTTACTTTAATAAAAAATGATAAAAATATTTATAAAATTCAAAACACTTAATAAAAAACAATAAAAATTCAAAACACTTTATGGAGAACTAATAAAAATGATTTTTCTATAAAAGTTCAAAAAAATTAATGTACATATATAGTTGAAAGGATGCTTAATAGTATGTCAGAGGGCAAGAAATCGATGCTTTTTATGGAAGTGACATAATCTTAAAATTTTACCCAACCAAAGTTTTACTTGTCCAAATTAAAACTTATAAATTTGCACCAACCCATTCCCTAGTAATTTGTGAATGATGCTAAAATAAAAGATTCAATTTCCATTGACCTTAGATAGCTATTACATTAACTCTTAAGATAAATTTTATTTTACATGGTGCTCTATAATTACATTTGCCAATGTGAAGATATAAAAAAATAATCATTATGATCCATTGTATGTGCTAGATTAAATACATGATAACATTATTAATGACATAATTTATTAATGTTTTAATAATAAATGCATTATTTTTTAATTTTTTAAATATCAAATTTATTCAATTATAAGTAGACTAAGAAATAACCAATGAATTATTACTATCTACTTTAGATTGTGATGTCTTATTTTTTAGATTAAATTCAAAACAATAAAAATATTATTTATTTTTCTTTCTAATATTTTACTCAATTAAGCTATTAAACTTTAATTAACTCACTAAAAATCACACCTTTAATTATATATCAGAAATATTTCTTCATAAAATTAAAAACCTTAAAAAATACACAAATTCTATATAAATATATTATAAAGATAAACCACCTCTATTTGCATACTTACATTTGCACTCTTTAAAATCTTCTAAATAAGATTCAAAACACACACACAACCCGTGCTTTTATTAATTCAAACTATTTATTTCTATACTTTTTAATTCAATCTATTTATTTTCTTATATATATTTGTATTAAACTATTTAATAATTTATATACTTGTAAAATACTTTGGTCTTTCCATGGGCACGATTATTGACTACTCTTTATACAAGCAAAACATAAACACTAATGATCAACGATTTGGGAGTCTCAATCACACGAAAATAAAGGTGAAGAAGATTGTGCCATCAAATATAGGAAACTCTTTGTCTTGTAAGGAAAAATTAGACATGTATGGACCCCATTTTAAATAGAGCTTAAATTAAATAATAAGATTGCTCTTATAACGTTGGGGGCTAAATTTGTTGGTTGTGTGATTTTTTTAGTTTTTAAATTTGAAAATAAGACTATATTAGTTCCTGCTTTTGGAGGATAATTATTGCATCCATTCAATCTAATTTTTCAATTAGATTAATCAATTATATTACAAAATTTAAAAAATTAAATGTAACTTCTATAGTTTATATCTATTTTTCATTTCTCATGATTATATAAATCTTATTTTTCTTTGATTTGATTGGTCTATACTAATTTTGGTAAGCAGGAAATTCAATTTTCCCAAACAAAAATACTTTTTTTTGCACAAAATAAAAAACTTGCTGTCATTTGTATTAAATGTATAGTATAAATATGGCCAGCTAATAGTAAACCTGTGCAATATGGCCAACTAATAATAAACCTGTACGACAACTATTTTACGGTAGCTAATAATAAACCTATGCGACAACTATTTTACGGCCTGCCACGCGTATTTCTCCCGCACAAAGTGTCAATTAAAGTTATTGAATGAGAGTTTCTATACATTTTTAAATTATAACATTTATTGTTGTTTATCACAACTTTTTTGTACTATAATAATTAATAATAACGTAATGGTTCTAAAACATTTAATTTTATAAGTTTTCTAAATACCATTATTAGTTTGCAGTAGAGATAAAGAGAGAGAGTACAGTTTTTTAAAACAATTAATTTTAATTGTTTATTTTTAAATTTTTTAATTTTTAACTCTTTATACTTAGAATAAATGTTTATTATAATTTATAAAATAATTTATTTTGATCATTTTGCTTTTGTCCTATTTACTATTTTTCTATGTTATATTATTAAAATAATAAATATAAGATATTAATAGTTAAATATATATTTATATTTTTAATAATAATTTATTTCTTTTGTCCTATTTACTATTTTGTTATGTTATATTATTAAAATAATAAATAGATGGTCATATTTCTCATCATTAAATAATACTATTTTTTCTAAAGTATACATAAGAAAATTTGAAGTTACAAAATCATCAAAATTATTTTTCTTTTCACCCCATTCAATATATCAAACAAATATGTTGGTTGCAAAATCAAAGCAATTATTATATTATAATTAAAAAAATATATTATTATCCATAAGTGTACATTATACAAACTTATAAAAGACAAACATTATATTTTTCTCGTGTAAATTGTTAAGCATTAAAGTTACTTTTTATATAGGAATAGAAGATCATATTTTCATTTATAATATCGAATGTACAACTTCAAAATTGAGAACCAAAATGACATTGACAAGACTACTGATTTGAAAACACTCATTTGAATTTCATAGACATTTACGTACTACTGTCGCATCATATTATATCATCTATTATAATGTTTTAGCTAAATACATTTATTGCTTTTTAAAAAAAAAGTTCATTTACATTTATTCTATTTTTATAATAATTTAAATTTTATAATAGATTCCCAATGTTCATGTTATATTGTTTGTCTTAGACTTATGAGAAAATGATTTGATTAATATTCTTATTTAAAAGTTTATTTATTGTTTTCCTTTTCATTTTAGTCTTTCAATTCTTGCATCCCGTCAAGGTTTCCATCCTTAGAAATTTGTTCATACTCAAAATCACATCTCTATAATTCTAGAGTAAGTATTCAAACTCTAGACATGGAGATTTACATAAACCAAAAAATAAGTGTTCATCTTTTAACTTCTGAATTTCTACAAAATTGACTTGTGCTTTTAGATTCCTTTTTGGAGTAAAGTAGCTTGGAAAATTTAAAACCTCCCTTCACACACAACTGATCCTTTTTCAATTCACATTATTTATGATTTCCCCATAAATTCTTTCACAAGTTACAATTAATTGGGAAGATAAGGAACTTTTGTTCAAATATTCAATTTACATTGTTTTCTTTTGGTGCCAAAATATGTCTTCTTATTTATACATGATTAGTGTGACACAATTTGTCCACACTACCTTAAACACATTCTCATTTCACCATATCTTAACCCTAAAAAAATTACACAATAGGCAGGAACTTTGACGCTTGCGTCTCTTGTTTGTTTAGGTAAAATGTCAAAAATGGTAAAGGATTATTTAATAAGATATTTATTTTGTGTGGGATATATTATGGAGGTATTGATTTTGATTATTATTTAGATTAGAAGTATATTTAATATTTGATTTGATTTAGTGTAAGTTATTGTAATGATAGGTTATTGGGTTTATTTTTATTATAAGATTATTTGATAGTGTAAGCTATTGTACTAACGATAGGTTATTTGGCTTATTTTTATTATAAGATGATTTGATATACATATCATAATATTCTTTATTTGTGAATTTGTGAATTTGTCTTTTTGTTTTATACGTTGATTGAATATAGTATTGGAATCAATATGTTGCACATTTAACTAAAATAGATTTCCATGTAATAAGAAGGAAGGGTTATTCAAAGTATTGGCTCTAACAATCTTACAAGACTACCGAGGTTATTCCATTCAAGTTCATTAGAGTGTTAATGAGGATATAGGAGAGAGAATTCATAAGAAACTAGAGAAAATGGACAATAGATATACTAATAAAATATTATTGATTGTGTTGTTGCAATATAGTCTTCAATCATAGTTGTAAACCTTAAAATGACCTTTAAAATCATGTTTGGTGAGTTTTTTTTTTAAATTTTACAATAGCTGAGTTTCTAGACACCATGATAAATAATTGTTCACCTCAATAAGACACTAGTGTAAATAGTGTCATGCAAGAGTAAGTGAATGTCACTCTTTAAAAATGTTGTTTTCTATTATAAACTAGTTTTCGGAGATGAAAAAATGGATACAAATCAATTCCAATTTTTTTTAAAAAAAATATTTTTAAAATATGCACACAAAATGATAAAAAGCACTAGTTTCTATTATCTCCAAATTCATAATATTTTAGTGGCAATAGTTGTTGTAGACACAAAAATTTATCCATTACCCTTATCCTAGACTAATTAAATAGATATTTATTATTTATTTAATAATCCCTATTTTACCTATAATTAAATAAATTTACATTTATTTAATTAAGAATCTTCTTTATCCCTATCCCTAATTAAATAAATTTACATTTATTTAGTCTTATCATATTCCATTTCCCTAAAGTTTAATTAATTATTAAACTAATTAAACTAACCTAGCTTATCCCCTTTTCTCCCACTTGGAATTAAAATATTGTATTTAATTCTATTTGAGCACATGGCTCCTAACTTTAACCCTCACCTAACCCCACTTCCCTAACCTAACCCATTCTTCTAACCCACTTGCCACTAATTAATCTTAATCTTCCACCTAATCACTCCCTAATCATTTGCACAATCCTAATCAAAGGATTAGCAAACCCAAGTCACATGTGACTCTTACACACCACTTACACATTTCTTACAAATCCTTACACATCTTACACACACTTACACATTTGTCCCCCTTCACATGTGAACTCAACCATGAGCCATCACTTTCTCAAGTTGCTCACACATGTGTGAGAAAGTTTGGTATTCTCACCCTTTTACATCCTCTTACACCTTCTTACACCTTGTCATTGACCCATCACTTTCAAAGGTTGCTCACACATGTGTGAGCATCTTTCTCCCTTTGAATGGTCAAAACCCTAATCCACTTGGCCTCCACTTTGCCTCCACCTCATGGCCACATCATTGATCCTGAGAAATCCTATCCCTTCATCCAACTTTGAATCTCAACCATCCATTTCCCTAAGAATCCTATAAAAGAAGAGCCCTCTCCTCTCCTTCAACAAGCCCTTTGATCACATTTTTATGCTGCAGGATTGTGAGCAACCACATTCCAACAATCATAGACTCTCTTCATTTATTTAGGAGGTTTGAATTGCTCTTGTTTTGAGTAGGTTAATATAGTTTCTCATTTCTATTCTTTGCACTTGCATGCTTTCCATATCTTTCTTTTGAGGTGTATGTGATAATGTAGGGATTGATTTTAGTTGTTTATTTATCATTCCTTTATAGAATTTTTACATACTACATTTTGGCACGCTCGGTGGGACCCACTTCACGGGTCAAACTAAAATTCTAATGTGGATTTGAGTGTGTTTTTAGAGTTTTTGAGCTTGTAGGTTTGGAAACTTGAATTTGGAGATCAACTTCTATAAAAATCCCCAAACCCCAAAAATAACCTCATCATTGTGCTTGGAGTATTCGAGAGAGGAATTTTGACATATCATTCTCCATACCTTGTTCATCTCTCTTTATTGCAAGTTTTAAGAATATATCCATTGTATATATGTCTCAAATTTTCTCTTCTTCATTACATTTCTGAATTTGTAGTAAAAAAAATCTCTTATTTATATCAATCTTTCATTATATATATGTGTGTGTGTGTGTGTGTGTGTGTAGTTGTGTTTGTTTGTTGATTTGATGTTAAGTGTTAAAATGTAAAGAGATTGAATATTCTATCTTATGAAATTGTAAAGGGGGATGGAATTAGAGATGTGTTTATTATTCTTTGAGTTGCCAAAATGTAATAGAAAGAATTTTAGATCTTGAATAAAGAATTTAGATGTTGTTTGTTTTTTTTATTAAGAATTGATTATGGATTGCAATTGTGATTAAGGAGAAGATAAGATGTTCCTTTTCAATTTCCAAATGCACAAATGGGAGATCCAAGTTGATCAACCCAAGAGAAGGGTTAATGCACAAATGAATCAACTATCCTTAAATTCTGTTGATTATATATGTATAAGAATGATATATGACTGTAATTAAAAAGATCGAAGAAATGTACTAACCTTGAAATATTGCAGATCAAAGAATGCCATTTTTTGAGGTCTGTAGACTATTTCTGGAAAAAATGACAGTTGACACCGAACCGAAACGTAGAGATGAACAAAACCCAAAAAATATTTTTTGTTCTGATGTCGTCTTATGAAAAAGGTTGACCTTGACCCAAAAATGTCAACCCTGACCCAATAATGTCAACCTTGACCTGCACAGGTCTAAAAGTGACTTTGTTTGTGGATCCCTAAAGTTTGCCGAAAAGGGTATCCAGATCTAGGCTCAAATCCACTGTTCTGTACCTATACGTGCAAGAAAAAAGAGATTTTTTTTATTGTGGGGGATGGGTTTTCCTTAGTCAAACCCCAATTTAGGAATTAACCTTGAAATCAATAAAGTGTAGAATGCTAACATGTAGTAGAATTGAATCTAACAATGAAGCTATGATATTCAATAGATATGTAATTGAAATTCGCATGTATGCAAGTATGTAAGTATGAAAGAAATGAACTCAATATGAAACATAAAACTCCATGATTGTATGCTTGAAATCCATTTTGAAGAGATGATGAAGGAGTCTTGAAGAGGCACCAAGGATCTTGAAGGAAGATCACACCACCATGATGGCTAGATCTAGGATTTGAATGATGAATCTTGAATGTTTGCACCTAATCCCTTCAAAGGCTTGAAAGCTTGAATCCTTGATCTTCAATGGAGAAATTGAATGCTTGAAAAGAATACTTGAACACCTTAAGAGCTTGAGAACAATGGATGCTTGAGCAAAATCTTGATTAGAGCTTTTTGCACTTGGAAGACTTAGAGAAAATGAGAGAAAAATGCTTCCTTTTATATGAAAATAG
>MU225096.1:954331-969886 GCA_018584345.1 Thuja plicata
ATTCATTTACTCATTTTTAGCTTAATCTGATGTTATTTGGTTTCTTTGTTGTTAGTTTTATCTCTTACATGCTTTTCTTGTCATGATATATGCTAACCAGCTAATGTTTGCATGTTTGAGCTTGCTCTCAACAGATTGAAGGATTCCATATACACATTCTGGCACGCCCGGTGGGACCCACATCCCTAAAATTTCTTGTTTCTTGGCCAAATTCGTTCAAAACACAAATTGGCGTCTTCGTGACACATAGAGGCATTTTTGAAAATGTCGGTTTGCCCTGAATCATTGTTTGACATTTCTGTGAAACGGCGTCTCGGATACCAATCGGCGTTTCTGCCTAATACCATTATTTTGACTTGTTGTTGATCATATTTTTCATTTTATCAAGTTTATTTGTGTTTCCTGCTGTTTTTCTACATTTCTACATTCTATTTTTCAGCAGAAATTAATTTTACAAGCAGACATAATGGCAAAATTTCACTAGGAACACTATTTCTTGATAAACAAAAAATAAACAGTTTTTAAGGTTCAATTAGTTTCAAAATAGGTTTTTGGGCAAGTTTGGAAGCTCACTAAAAGGGCCAAAATAACTTATTGTGTTGTGTTTTGTGTTTGCAGGCAAATCAACATTTTTGAAAACGCTAGTTCATAAACTGGCGTCTTCGACACAGGAATCAACGTCTGCGCCTGGTATAAAAATTTCTACATCTCCTCTATTTTCTGGTTATTTCACGTACTTTTATTTTTGAATCAGAAAATAGAATCAGCGTCTGCACCCTGTATCAGCGTCTGCGCTCTGTTAAAGTTTTTGTTTTATGTTTGCAAACAACTTTTGCGTGGTTTGTGCTAACGCTTGTCGAAGACTGTTTTCAAACTACTAATCATTTGTTTGTAGCACCGCTTGTCAAAGGATGCTAAATTGAAACTACTCACGTTGTCTTGCAAGTTGCCTTTATCCAGATCGACCAAACGATCATGTTTGTAATATTTTCTAGGCACTTAGATTTAATTAGGAAGACTCTTTTGATTAATCCTAAGTGAATGCTAGGGGATTATGCTCTCTTCCTTTTTCAGGAAGATCAAAAACCTGGACACATTTACTTGGTGTTAAAAAAATAGCTCTTTGGGAACGAACAACTTGTCTTGCGTGTTTGGGGAGAAAATGACGTTGGATAGGAGATTATGCTCTTTTCCCCTTGTGGGAAAATCAGAAATCTAGACCCTTCTTGTCGCCAATCCTATTTTTCAAGTTAATCCTTTAGTTGGGCCTGCCGGTTGAGGAGAAAATCTCCCAGGAACGATCCACATGAGAATGAGGTGTAAGCCACACCACTCCAACTCACATAAAAAAAATTTACTCCTTGGGGTTAAAGCCTCGGGAGTCGGTTGGCATCTGAGCTTATACTCGGCTCTTGTCTAACTTAAGTGCGGCCTCGCGGTCTCAATCACGTTTACATGACCACTTCTGTCAAGATGCTCTATGGGGCTATATGCCCAAATCATGCTTGCATAGACATAGAGGATACAATCGAACGGAGATCCATACTAAACACTCTAGGCTTAGAAGCTACCCGAAACACCCCCAAAAGGTGATAATGCTTGTGTAAGGAAGATAGTAACTTCCCCAAGATCACTCGTACATTTGTGCCACCCTGAGCGTTTGGAATCAGATAATATGGCATCATGACTGGAGCCATTGCGTGCTTGGTGACGGTCGTATTCTGATTAGCTCTTGTGTGTGTGCCTAAGCTTACGAGCAAGTATTTTCATGCTATGCCAAATTTCTTAGGTAGATCCAACACACAGACGAAATATCCAGCTTTCAAAATTTGTCACGTGCTTGTATCCTTCAAGGTTGCTTTGTCCTTAGTCGGATTGTTTTCAGACACATGATTGTTATTTTTTGGTTTTGATTATGTTGAAAATGGTTCTTTCCATAGAACAATCCTATTGAGAAATCAGAACACAATCAAGCTTTTTGCCAGATTATCAAAAGACAAACATCTTTGGTCCTTTGTGAGATATGTCCTAAACTATTCATCCAAGATCAAGATCTTCTTATAGGACATGACC
The DNA here is from genome assembly GCA_018584345.1 of Thuja plicata. Lineage (NCBI taxonomy): Eukaryota > Viridiplantae > Streptophyta > Pinopsida > Cupressales > Cupressaceae > Thuja > Thuja plicata. The sequence goes on from MU225096.1 coordinate 956,405, forward strand.
GATTCCAAGAAACACAAAGAAGTGAAAACTTCGTTACCACCCGTGCAAAGAGAACAAAGGAACACAACCCGAGAGGCTAAAAAATACCAACACATTGTCAATTCTGTCAAGCAAGAAATCCATAAACAAGAACTATTTGAGAAAGTGATCTACAATAACAAGGTTGCTTGTTTCATGGGAAAATATCATTTGAACTCCATTTTTGTTGCAATCGAACAATATGACTAGTCGGTTTCCCACCACAAACACAAGTTCCTCCTCTTCTTGAGCTCATTTAGCTTGCATTTTAGGACCTCCCTTAGGTTTCCATCTTTAGGGACACATCACACACTCATCCTAGCATGATCTCGCATCAACCAAATCAGTCCTAATCAACTTAGCATCATCTTAGTCATCATTCAAAAAGTGTCCCTAATCACATCCCTCACTTAGGTGTTGCATACCATTTTGAGTTGCTAAAACCTATATCTTAAATCAAACCCCATCCTCAATGTCCTTAAACTAAGCATTGTTTTAGGATAATCTTTTATGTCTTTTGCAACCTCATCACCTTGATCAAAAGGTTGGTTTGCATTAACAAAGAATCTCGTCTGCCAAAAACCATAAGTCTGTCTTAGGTAGATAATCATATCCACTTGATCCTACACTAGGGAAAGAAACCCTTAATCCTTGCATACATCAAGCCATCCTTAATTCATAGAAGTGCATCCATCATCCCAAGCACATCCTAATCCTAGTATCATCATCCTTAGTTTCTTAGGTGCATCCTTGCATACATCTTGCATCTCATATTCCTTTAGGATAATCATTTCATGCCACATATCACATGAGCCACTAAGAAGAGGAAGAACATGGATCCTAATCTGGCTACTAGCTCATCTAATCCTATGACTGAGAACACCAACACCATGGTCACTTATGCACCTCAGCCCAATGATCAAGTTGAACATATCTGGGTAGACACTAATGAAATGCCCACTCTAAGTGCCGTGGAAACTTTTATCAATCATCCAACACTTGTCCACATGATAAATGCCATGAGTGGACATGACAGAAAATAGGTACTCTTGGACATCCAACAACAAGGATTTCAACTTCCACCTTGGCTAATACCCACACTTGTTACATGACCTATGACACCTCGAGGGGAATGTTCTTATCCTACCAAAAACAAAGTTTTTGATCCATTTCAGTGAGCCCTACAAGTGGGAACCCTTCTTGCACAAGTAGTGCATCCCTCCATTCCATCTCCTATCATACACACAACACCAACACCTACCACAAAAATCCCGCCTTTTGATGCTACGTCTGCACCACAAACAATACCTCCCGTCACTATGCAAACACCTCCACAAGCCACTGTTGCTCCTTCTTCACAAGCAATCCCAACATTCATTGCAAATTTTCCACCACCACCACCAGTTAGCATGAAACAAACCACCTTTCCATCTATTACTATTCAACCTGTTCAAAGTGCTACAACTAGCTCACAACATCAAAGCACCCAAGTAACCATGCCTATTCCACCTTTCTTCACCACTGGCATGCCACCTACCAATGCATATAATCAGCCCTTATTTCTGCAAGGATCTTCTTTTTCCGCTCCACCAGCAACACAATCACAAAAAATGCCAATGGTTCCACCCCAAACATTGTTCAACCCAAATCCTCCTATATTGCAACCATCCATGATTCCATTCACCATACCCCAAATTCCCATGCAACCTATCCAGCAGCAACAACAACCTATCCAACAACAACAACCTATTCAACAACAACAACAACAACAACAACAGAAACCTATCCAACAGTAGCAACCTATCCAACAACAACCTATCCAACAACAACAACCTATCCAACAACAACCTATCCAACAACAACAACCTATCCAGCAGCAACCTATCCAGCAACAACCTATCCAGCAGCAGCCCATCCAACAACAGCAAATCACTAACCAATTCATATACTCTCCTCCAAAAAAATCCCATCAACACAACTATCAAGGTCCCATTGAACCATACAAACGTTATCTCAGTCCCTCATAGACAACAAAGATCTCACACTTCAAATGCGCTACAATGCACGTTTACCCCTCTAGGTGAACCCATGGATGTCATTTTCCGCAAGCTGGTCCAAGAAAACCAAGTCATATATCCTAAAATGCAGTCGTTTGATGATTCAACTCCTAAGCCTACTTGGTATAAAGACAACGAGTACTGTGAATACCATCGTGTCAAGGGACATACCACTCTCAAATGCATGAAATTGAAACATTATATCCAAGATCTTATTGACCGTAAGGAAATCAAAGTGGATTCCCTAGCACAATCATCACCAAATGCAAGCCTAAAAATTTATCAGAATGCATTCCCTAAACACACTTCGGGTACAGGTCCAGGCAATCCTACTCAATCCTCTAATCAAGGAAAGGGTAAACAAGTAGAAAATGCCGATCGAAAAGATTATACCAATGCTTATATCAATTATGATAATCTCATCGGCTGCATATCTCAAGTTCAGTCCTCTGTCAATGTCATTCATGTCAAGGGTGTTGATAATCAATGCACGATCACTACTCACAGAGGAAGGATAACAGTTGTAGGTGTAGGTCCTACCCCATCTGCTGGGACTCAATATAACATTTTGGAACACCTCGGGAATACTCCAGCCCAAATTTCCATTCTAGATCTTCTCCGCACATCACATGCCTACCAAGAGATTCTCAATAAAGCCTTGCATGATTCCCATGTTCCTAGTGACATCAACCTCACTGAGTTTCAAAACCTTGTCAGACACCTATCTACATCCTATGGGGTCTCATTTAGACTAGCAGACATCCCCTCTGACGAAACTGATCACAATCTCCCACTCCGTATCGCTGTCATAGTTAAAATTTTTGCCATCAAACGAGTCATGATAGATAATGGATTGGCCCTAAATTTGTGTACTCTAAAATTCATAAAATAGTTGGGATGCACTAAGGCTGATATCACAAATGAGGTCATCACAATAAAGGCATATGACAACCTGGAGCGTACTTTTGAAGGCACCATTATCTTACCCATTCAAGTGGGTCCGGTTATCCAAGAAACATTATGTCATGTTATTGATCTTGACCTTCCATACAACATCCTCCTCGGACGTCCATGGATCCATTCTATGCAAGCCGTTCCATCCACCTACCATCAGTGCATTAAACTTCCATACGAAGGCACTGAAGTCACCATCCGTGCATATCCCAAGCCCTTCGCATACTGCAATGCTTTGGAGGCATCCTTTCCACATTCCACTCATTGCCCCGGGATTGATATTGGCTCCTCTGTTGCCAGCTCATGTCGAATCCATTTAGACCCAGAGACAATCCTCTCCTCCACCTTGTCCACGGTCAAGATCAACAACAATGGATGTGGTGAGTACACTTTATTTGATGCCTTTGTAGTTGGAGCATTGCCCGTTGATCCCCACACTCAAGGCCACTGACCTAATTCAAGCAAAACAAAATCAGAACCAACTAGGACGTTACAATTTGGTCCTACCACTTTTGTGTCACAAGGTATTTCGGTTGGCCAAGAAATGGAACCAAACATCAATCAATGGATATACAAAGATCCATCATCCCAGGACACAAGTCGGCTCAATTACTTTAAGGACAAGTATCCCACAACACACAAACTGGTGACAGAAAAATGGAACTATCAAGGAGGTGGCCTTGGTCACGAAGAACAAGGGATGAAAGATCCCATTGTACCAGCCTGACTTGAAAAACACCTGGGTCTTGGTATGGGCTCTGACATGACTGGGGGCACCAATGAGTTCATCGATTATTCCTCTTGTCAACCCCTGGGCAAAATCATTGACATCGAAGATATCTTGGAAGAGAAAATTGTGAAGGCTTATGACAATGTTCTTGACGATGACACCTTCCTGGGCAATGCTATCCTCCAACAACTATCCATCCTCTTCATTGACCTCCCTCTCCGCCATCCTGAACTCATAGACTGGGACCAACCAAGTGTCGTACACGTTGACGAGTTCCAGAGTGAGGACGCGCTTCTAAGTTTTATGGGAGCAATCGAGCAAAGCAGTGACCAAAGACAACATTTAGCATATGTCTACAAATTGGAACCAAAGGCATACTTTTGGGAAGAGGATAACTTTAGCCGCAAAAATGATACAGAAAATAAAAAAAAAAAAGAAAAAATCAATCTTCTAGTGAAAACCCCTCTGGGGCACTATTTGATCATAAAAAAGTAAAAACAAAGGGCGTATCCTCTGGTGAAAACCTCTCCGAGGCACCAGAGGATGAAGATTCTCCTCTTCCTCTTATTTGAGATTACCAGCCTGAACAGTCATCAATTCTTATTGAAGAAACAAAACCTGTTAACCTGGGTACCAAGGAAAATCCTGCCATCACATATATAGTAGCATCTTTGTCTAAAGAAGAAGAACATGATCTTATCACTTTGTTAAAGGAATCCATCAACAAGTTTGCATGGTCTTACTCTCACATGCCACGGTTAGACCCCAACTTGGTGGTTCACCATTTAGCAGTAGACCCAAATGTCAAACCTGTTAAACAAAAGCTCAGAAAGATGCATCCTAAAGTGGCACTACTTGTCAAAGCAGAGCTGGAAAAATTACTCCATGCCAAGATCATCCGCCCCATCGATTATTCTGACTAGATTTCCAATATGGTGCCCGTAGCTAAACCAGACAAATCAATCAGGATATGCATAGATTTTATAGACCTTAATAAGGCATGTCCCAAGGATGATTTTCCCCTGCTAAACATAGACATGATTGTAGATCTCACAGCAGGACATGAGATGTTGTCACTCATGGATGGTTTTTCTGGATATAATCAGATCCACATCGCAGAAGAAGATCAGCATAAGACAGCATTCACAACCCCTTGGGGCACCTTCTGCTATAACATGATGCCTTTTGGCTTGAAGAACGCAGGGGCAACATATCAGAGAGCGATGACTATCATTTTTCATGACATGATCCACAAGATCCTTGAGGACTATGTGGATGACATATTGGCAAAATTAGTGAAAAGAGAAGACCACCTGGATGTGCTAGAATGTGTCTTTAACAGAATTGGACACTACTACTTAATGCTCAACCCTAAGAAATGTGTCTTTGGAGTCACATCAGGGAAACTCCTAGGGTTCATTGTATCTTGATGAGGCATTGAAATTGACCCAAAGAAAGTAAAAGCTATCATGGAGATACCTCCACCAAAAACACTTTGACAGTTGTGCAGCCTTCAAGGAAAACTACAATCTGTGTGCCGTTTCATCTCTCAACTAGCAGATAAGTTTCAACCCTTCACTCATCTCCTACGAAAAGACAACACATTCCAGTGGGATCCTCAGTGTCAGAAGAGATTTGATAAGATTAAAGAATATTTGGCTAATCCACCTATCTTGGTGCCTCCCGTACCTGGTTACCTGCTCATCTTATATATTTTTGCTACTACCACAGCACTGGGGGTACTCCTTGCTTAATTGAACGATGAAGGAAAAGAAAGGGCCATATATTATATCAGTCGCACTTTGGTGGGTTATGAGCTCAACTACTCTCCTATGGAAAAAGCGTGTCTAGCAGTGGTCTTCGCCACTCAAAAACTTTGCCACTACATGCTTAGTCACACAACAAAACTCATCTCAAAGGTGGATCCCCTCAAGTATCTACTCTCTAAGACTTCACTTACAGGTCGAATGGCAAAATGGGCTATGTTGCTAAGTGAATTTGATATCCAGTATGTTGATAGAAAAGCCATTAAAGGACAAGTCATTGCTGATCAGCTAGCTGAAGCGCCATTAGTAGATGCATATCCTTTGATCACAAAATTTCCAGATGAGCATTTATACATGGTAGAAGAACAACCATCATGGAAGCTCTACTTTGATGGGTCTTACACAACTCATGGCGCAGGGGCAGGAATACTTTTTGTCACACCTCAAGGTGACTATATTCCCATGTCATTCAAATTGGGATTTTCCTGCACAAATAATATTGTAGAATATGAAGCGCTCATTGCAGGACTCCGCATGGCCATAGAATGGAACATTATAGATATCAAGGTCTTTGGTGATTCCCAACTCATCATCAAACAAGTCTCAGATGAGTATCAAACCAAAGATGATAAATTGACACCATACAAGAAAATGGTTGACAAGCTGAAAGAACATTTCCTCCACTTGCAGATAACACAGGTACCATGCATACAGAATAAAGTTGCTAATTCAATGGCCAAAATTGGTTCCCTTCTTGAGATTCCTCACGAATCTACACAATATGAATTCTTAGTTGAGCAACTACATGCTCCGGCTTATGAGAATGATGACTCAAATCGTGTATGTGTCTTGGTTGGTCCCCAGTCCCCGTGGTACCACGATATCCAATCTTACCTACAAAATGGTATCATATCTCCCCATCTCACTGCCAAACAACGCCAAAATTTTATCCGAAGAGAATCTCGTTACACCCTCATAGCCAATACCCTATATCGTCGAGGTTATCACAACGTAATTTCTAGATGAAAATGAAGCTACCCAGGCTTTACAAGAGGTACATGCTGGAATTTGCGGTGCCCACACAAGTGGCATGGTCCTAGCCAAGCAACTTCTGCATATGGGATACTACTGGCCTACCATGGAACATGATTCTTGTGAGTTTGTCAAAAAGTGCCTCCCTTGTCAACAACATGCTAATCTGATTCATGCTCCTGCTCAGGATCTCAGACCTATTGCGCCTCATTGGCCTTTCTCTTGTTGGGGTTTTGACCTCATTGGTAAGATTACTCCCCTCTCCTCTGAACGCCACAAATACATAATCACAGCTATGGAATACTTCACAAAGTGGGTCAAAGCAATTCCACTCACACTTACTACCGGTGTCTAGATATCCAAATTCATCCTTTATCACATCATTTGCCACTTTGGCATACCCTCCACCATCTTCACAGATCATGGTACCCCATTTGAAAATCAACACGTCCATGATCTCTGTGCTAGCCTTCATATCCATCATCATTTCTCCAGTCCATACTTCCCACAAGGTAACGGCCAAGTTGAGGCAACTAATAAAACCCTCCTCAAAATCCTCAAGAAACTTGTCAATGATATTGGTCGTGATTGGCATCTCCAGATCAATCCTGCCCTCTAGGCATACCGCACTTCTTACTGTTCTCCTACTGGCACCACTCCCTATTCCCTAGTCTACGGTGCTGAAGCAGTCTTACCAATTGAGGTTGAACTACCCTCTCTCTGCGTATCTCTCAGAGGCCTGATTGATGATGAAGATTACCGGGTGGCACAACTCACACAGCTGGATCTCCTAGATGAAAAGCGCCAACAAGCTTATGATCACTTGATTGTCTACCAAAATAGACTCAAAAGAAATTATAACAAGAAGGTTCACCCATGTCAGTTCTAAGTGGGAGACCTTGTGCTAAAAGAAAATCAGAAAGTGGGTACTAATCGTGAGAAGAAAGGCAAGTTTGAAGTCACCTGGCAAGGCCCATATGTTGTCACTGCATGCTTCGGTTCTGGGGCATATCAACTCTCTACCCCAGAAGGAGAACCCTTGAATGATCCTATTAACATCATTCATCTCAGGCACTTTTATGCTTGAAGGCTGGTTATTCATTCCAGTTATCTAAGAAAATCCATAAAAAGTATAAAAAGTCCTGAAAAAAGCACAAAAACAAAGAAAGAGATCAGCTCTAAAAAAACTAGAAAATTTTACCTACAGAAACTGAAGAAAATTCTATGGAAGAACTTGGAGCACTACAAAACAGTCCTGCAAAAATCCCTAAAAAGCAGAAAAATGAAGCTGAAAAAATCATTGTCACAGTGAAAACCTAGTAAACAGGCACGTGGGGCAACATAAAAAAAAAAAAAATCAAAAAAGATAAAAAAAAATAAAAAAAAATCAAAAAGATCCAAAGAAATAAAAAAAGAGAAATAAAGAGAAAATTTTTCGTCCAATGGTGAAAACTTGGCAATCAGGCACCTTGGACAAGTATACGTGATGAGAACCTGGAAACAAGTGTCACACATAATGGACCATTCCATTATCTATCAAAATCTCATCTCCAGCTATTCCCAGCACCATTTCCACTTCCCCTGTATTCCCAGGTGTTCCATACGTACTGATCTGCCATGATTTTTCCTACCTTGTATCCTGAGGTTTTGTACACATAATCTTGTATATTGGTGTTCATACAAATCCTGATCGTCAGTCCTGTAATTAGTTTTGGGTTCTCGTAGGATGTTTCTCTCCTCTTGAACTAATCAATTAGCACATGCATTTTGTCACACGCATCAAGGCGAGTAACGTGATCCAATCCCAAAACTTGGTAGCAACTTTGTACATACTCGTTGTGACTAGTCACTTGTAATTAAGCTGCTCGGTTTGGTCCTTGTACATTCGTGATACATCCCATCCTCCCACCATCATCCTAACATCCTAAGTCATCGTCCTGCTAACATTCCCTGACCAATCCCCCACAGTCCACCTGTCTGGTCTATCAGTTGATTATGACACACACCAAAAAAAAAAATCAAAAAAATAAATAAATAAAAATAAAAAAATAGGGACAATTTTGAGATTCAAATGTCACATTTGTTCAACCTCAAACAGCTCATCTTCTGAGTTCTTCAATCACACTTTGCTTCCCTTCGCTATGGATGCTTTTGGGTATTGAAAGCAAGGAAATTGATGCAGAGAACAACTGAAAGAAAATCCAAGAACAAGAGAATGATGATCTGTCACTCATAGTATCATTAGTATCACTTTAGCATCATGTTATCTTGCATTTTAGAGTCATTTAGGGTCTTGCATTTTAAGATCATTTAAGGTCTTGCATTTTAAAATCATTTAAGGCATCTTGCATTTTAGGACCAAATTTATAGAAATCAAGTATTCCAACTAGAGAAGATCTAGTTCATGCTACATGCATTATTAAATCATCTTTCATCTTGAATCATTTCATTATTCTGCATCATTAACCCATCTTATCTTATTAGATTCATCTTGCATTTTCAGGTCCATTTCATTTGAATTGTTAGATTTCAGGTCCATTTCATTTGCATCATGTTAAGTTCATTAAATTGCATTCATCCATTTTTATTATTTAGGTTCATTTTAGATTCATTCATCTAGCATCATTTGCATCATGTTAAGTTCATTAGCTTGCATTCATCCATTTTCATTATTTAGGTTCATTTTAGATTCATTCATCTATCATCATTTGCATCATCTAAGGTCATTTTTCGGTTGCATTCATCCATTTTTATTTAACATCATTACATCATTGTTCACACATGAATCATCTCTACATAATCATCTAACATAAACACATATATTGCATCTAGGAATAACAACACATCACATATTGCATCCATACACATCAGTACATCACATACATATCAACATCATCCATCCTGCATAGGTCAAACATCATATATAACATCACATCCTGCAAGCATCAAGTGTCAGTAATCATGTAGTATGCATCAGTGCATCATATAGATCATATTTTCTAAGCATCATACGAATCATCATATAGATCATAACACATCATAATCAACAATAAGAGTCCTCATATGTATATATATATCAATGTTTGTCAATAAAATACATCATGTGCACCTTAGTACCAATATACATGTATAACTATCAAAAATACAAAACTGTGTGTCATATAATCCTCTGATGGCTCATGCTAGTGGCTGTGATGACTCACCACCCTGTCCTGGTGGTGGACGTGGTGGCATCCCCACTGATCCCTGTGAGGCAGAAGTCCGCGCTATTCTCTGTGACCGAGATCTCTCTGAATAATCCCATCTTTGTCCCTCTGGAACAAGCTGATGATAGAGTGCTCTATAGTGCGCTGCCTCCCTCCCTACCCTGTTCGCATCCCTATGGACTGCAAACGCATCTAACACCACCTGTCCCACTCCACCTGCCACTGCCACCTGTCAAGAAATATCTCGCTCTGCCTTGTATGTCTCATCCCGCCTCAATGTTGCATCCCTCTCTGAGGTCAATGCATCAATCTTCTCTATGGCCTGATCCATCTGTGCAGTCAGCCTCTCTAACTGCCCTGTAAGTGTGTCTACCTTGATATGTATCTCGGCAGCATCCTGTGTCAAGTCTACCATAGAGAACTTGCCTGAATCCACTCTTCCCTGTAGAGTATCTAGTGCTCCCTCCACCCTGTCAGCCCGTGCAGTCTACGCAGCCAATAATCCCTGTATCTGGACTATCTCAGTGTGCTGGCTCGCATCAGACACCACCGCCTCATCTAACAGCCCCCGCAGTCTGGTGCACTCTATCTGTAGACTATCTCACTATGCGAGGACAGTGTTATGTGTCTCCTGAGCCACAAAACTTGCTGGTGGCCCTTGTCTCTGATCCTGCACCTGTGGTGGTGCCTGTGCCTGTGCCTATGATGGGGCCTGGGCCGGTACCTCCACTCGAGCCCTCACCCGTCTCCGTGGCCTCCTCCTCTGTCCCACTGCAGAGCTCTCAGGGGCATCTCCAATCTTGGTCCCGTCATCCACATCTAGGTCTCCTGTCAGTTTCTCATGCACAACCACCTATGCCAGATCTATCAATCTAACAGGTGTATGTGCTGCCCACCATGCGGCATACTCAGGTGTCATGCTTGCATCTACAATATTTGGCCGCACCACAAAGTCTAACCATGGCATGTCTCTCCAGGATGCCCTCACTATGAGAGCATCAACATACCTGCCCCACGTGCCAACCTCCCTAGTGACATGAGGATGTAAGGCATCCTCTGCCACCACCCCCTACTGTATTCCAAACTATCTCATAACCTTGGATGGTCGGTATCTCTCAATCTGATGAATGGTCCTGCCCAACAGGAAATAGTCAGTCTGCACATATGAGAGGTATAGAAAATCCTCAAATCCATCCTCTACCCCTGTCGTCCAGTCCATCGTCCCCCATGGCTCACACAGCCTGTATGGGGTCCAGCAGAAAACCTGAATCTCATCTAATACTCATCTCCAGTAACCTATCTGTCTGACAGATGTGTATCTAAGGGGGAGCCTATATCTACAGGCATATGGCTCCCCTGGCTGCCAAGACTCTCTCACCCTCATGGGTTGGAACACTACAATGTGCTCCCAGGCCCACACTAACAATAATGTCACTCCTGTCCCCATGTTGCGTGCCTCACGGTACGCAGCCATGTGGAGATCATGGTAAAGCTGTCCCAGCATGACATACCCCAGCAGTAGGAGGTCCCCTCCTCAAGAATCTGTGCCAGTGCCCAGGACCACCCCATCCTAAATTCATGTCTTTCCAGGTCCACTAACATGCGTCCTTTGATCAATCTAGCAATGTACATTGCTATGCGTCGAAGTCCCCTATCCACAGCTACTTGCCATGACATCCAGGTCCTGTAGGTCGGTATGCATCTAATCGGCTGTCGAAACATGATCTCCATATAATGCTCACAATCCTCTAATCTATATCGAGGAATCACTCCTCGGATCAGGATTCGTAGAATCTGCCACACGTCCTCTAGGGTGATCGTGGCCTCTCCCGTCGGTAAGTGAAAAGTCGTAGTATCACTATGCCACCGCCTGATCAAGGCAGTCATCATACCATTGTGCACCCATATCCTAGGCCAACAAGGAACATAGTCGAGCCCTACCACCGCTAATAGTCCCCAGTCATCCTCTGTCAGCTGCGCCTCCAGCTCCATCGTCAGTGGCCAATGCTCCCGTGACCCCAAGGGTGGGAACTGCTCCTGCACAATTTTAAGAAGCCACCATGTTAGTCTCTTATTTCTCCTAGTCCTAGATATAACCCTTCCTAGAATGGGGCATCTTTCCCCTAGGTCTCATGCCGACCCATCCCCGGCTCTTATCGGGTCCCCTTTTGTTTCCTTTGCCAATGGTGTTTGCCCTTTTCAGCGTAAACGCCAGTTCAGCCAGAAACGCCTTTTCATATACCAGTGTCTCTGACTGTCAACCCATAGAGCGGCATCTTTGTAGTCGCTGGTCTGGCTACCCGCGGCCCCGGAGGCCGCCGATCCAGGGATTAGCATCTGTGGTGATGTCGATCTAGGGATCAGCGTCCCTGCAGATGCCGGTTCGAGAACCGATGTCTCCGGTCTGAAATCCCATTAAACCCTATTTATGACTACCCACCCTCCCCGAAACATCATAAATGCATTAACGACTGAAAATACAAGGTCATGGATAGTCTACTCACCGGGACCGGTCGCTCGGCAAGCCTCCCGTGTGTCCTGACGCGCTCACCAAGCTGCCTCTTCATCCTCTCGTCAGCCATGTTTTTCACTTAGAGCTCAGTTTTTACTATTCACTATTCACAAATGACCTTTATTTTGCCCCCCCAACCCCTATTATAGCCCCTATTTTCCTGAAATTTTGTATATATTGTCATTTTGCACATTTTGTCCTGTTGCATAAGCCTCAACACACATAAAATTCATCTAAAAACATTCAAAAATCCAAAAAAAATACACAAATTTAAAAATCGACAAAAATACAACAATTCAAAACAAAAACCAAAAAAATTCAAACATCACAAAATCACACAATCCACATTCTTAGAAATGATTTTCCTCTTGCAACTGCGACCATATTTTTCACAAAATCACTTTAGTGGCTGATTATCCTTGCGTTTCAGTTTATTCCTAGTTTTTGCCAGCGACTATCTTTTCATCTAATCCAATCCAATCCAATCATCATCTCGCCCATTAGGATGCATCCTTCCGATGTCAGCATATCAGATCTTTCATTGCTATCTCCTGTTCATGGCAAGAACTTTGGACCTAATGACTGCTTGGTCATGAGGCCTTCTTTACTGATTTTATCTTTTTGTGTCATTATCACCCTACTCATCACTACCTTGATCTACTATATCCTAGTACGTGGTGACGGGTCGAGACTGATACATGTGTCTTTTGTAGTGTGCTTTGCTTGAGTGTCTAGTCCACGCAAAGGAATCTTGTCATCTATGTTTTCTAACACCTGATGCATACCTCCTCTTGCAATATTAAAATTGGATGTGCTCTCCATATTTTTCACACAAATGGATCCCAATGCATAATTAGCTGCATTTAGTTTGTATTCACATTATTAGCTGCATTATTCATTGCATTTCCGAAGGCCTCTATTTATTCCCTCCCACCTTTCATCTCTCCCATTTTCATCCTTTTCGAGAAAATCCCACACCACTGTCTTCGCTGTGTCCTTTTCTCGAGGGGGCACAATCTCATATCAATCACCCAATGACTCATTTTCTTGTCTTTGACGAAATGTCACTTGCGACGCTCTGTCAAAGAGGGGTAAAATGTAGACATCCAGAAATATTAATATTATTATTAATATTAATTTTCCTCCTATTCCTCTAACTATTTAATTCAAATCAATTAAATAGTTTCTGTAGACACCCTAAATTGTC
>MU225096.1:988424-1006759 GCA_018584345.1 Thuja plicata
TGTAGCAAGAGATAACATAAATCTAATGGATGTCAACTTTGCAATAGGAGAGAATATTTCACCATAATCTATTCCCTCTACCTATGAATACCCCTTTGCAACCAATCTAGCTTTGTACCTTTCAACATTGCCATCTGCATAGAATTTCTTCTTGAATACCCATTTACAGCCAATAGATTTTCTCCCTTTAGGCAAAGGTACAAGGTCCCAAGTTTTGTTTTTCTCCAATGAAGCCATCTCATCATCCATAGCCTCAAACTAGGAACCTACATCTTCCATGCCCAAAGCCTCTTTCACAGATCTAGGCTCATCAGTGTTAGTAATCAAAGAAAAAGCACAACTAGAATCTAACATAGAATAACCAAACCTTTCTGGTTGCTTTCTTTCTCTCATGGATCTCCTCAAGGGCTGAGGTTGAGTTTGTTCTTCCTCCTCTTTCAAACTATCAGAGCTACTAGAGCTCTCCTCATCATTATACCCAACATGGTCTCTCTATTCAGTCTTCTCAGGGGTAGGAGGAAACTGAACAACATCTTTTTTCTTTTCTTTTTCATTTGGTTGTAGCACAACAGGAGAAGATGTTAGCTCTCTGAAAATAACATTTCTACTATGCAACACCTTACTAGTCACAGGATCCCAAATCTTGTATCCTTTCACACCAATACTGTATCTAATGAAAATACATTTAACAACTTTGTTTTCCAACTTAGATCTTTTCTCCTTTGGAATATGTGCATAAGCTTCACAACCAAAAACTCAAAGATGTCTAATTAAAGGCTTCTTACCAGACCACACCTCCATGGGTGTCTTACCAACAAGAGCTGATGTAGGAGATCTATTAACTAGATAGAAAGCAGTGGCCACAGCTTTAGCCCAAAACCTTTGTTCTAAACCAGCTCCACTAAGCATACTCCTAGCCTTCTCCATCAGTGTCCTGTTCATTCTCTCTGCAACTCCATTTTTCTGCGGGGTGTGAGGAGTTGTCTTATGTCTCTCAATTCCTTTTTATTTATAGAACTATTCAAACTCTATGGAAAAAAACTAACCACCATTATCATTTCTCACACACTTGATTCTTTTACCAGTCAGATTCTCCATGAGAGCCTTAAATTCCTTGAACCAACTGAAAACCTGTGTCTTACTTTTCAAGAAATATATCCAAGTCCTTATACTATAATCATCTATAAAAGATACAAAATATATAGAATTGGAGATTGAAGGAACTTTTACAGGACCAAATACATCAGAATGAATAAGATCCAAAATACCAGAAGACTTGTGAGAACTGGAGTAGAACTGAACACGATTTTGCTTACCATAAACACAATGTTCACAGAAATTGAATTCAAGATTACAATCATTTAGCCCCTTGATGAGATTTTTAGTTTTCAAGGTCCTAAGACCCTTCTCACCAATGTGGCCAAATCTCATATGCCACAACATTGTCTTTTCTGTATGAAGCTTGCCTTCCAAAGTGTTTGCACCCTTAGGTACACTTACTGCACTGCCATCAGAACGCATTGCCACACTCTTCTTTACTACTTGTTTAGATGGTGGGGATGAAGTGATAGCCGCTCTCTTCTTTGAAACAAAAGAACTATTACACTGAGCAATGCATGCATCAAGCTAAAAAAAAGTACCTCTCCTAGTACCTTTAGCGAGCACCATAGAACCTCTCATCATCTTGCATCCATCTTTCAAAAAGACAACTTGCACACCTACATCATTCAGCATACTTACAGATAATAGGTTTCATGCCAAACCCAGAATGTGCATAACTCTGTTGATTCCCTTTACTTGTCCATCAGGAAATCTGATAGTGACCCTTCCACGTCCAACTATCTTTAGGTGAGAATCATCACCCAAGTACACCTTTCCACAATCAAACTCTTCATATTTTGAAAACCAATTTCGATGAGAGGTCATGTGAAAAGAAGCACCCGAGTCTACTAACCACACATCATTGGATGCATGGGCTACCAAAGCTACAATAAAAGAATCTCCATCTTCTTGAGATTTTTTAGAAACTGAATCTGAGCCTTTCTTCTTCTTCTTCTTCTATTCTTTGCAGTCCCTCCAGAAGTGCCCAAATTTATCACAGTTCCAACATTTCACCTTGGAATTTCTAGGAGTTTGAGAACTCCCATAGGATTTGGATCTGCCCTTCTTTGACTTATTGTCATTCCACTTTCCTTTGTCATTGGATCTCCCACGAAAAACAAGGGTTTCCTTAGATGAATCCGAAGTCTTTCTTTGCATCTCCTCAGATATCAGCAAAGACACCACATCATCCATATGGAATGTGACTATAGTACTTTCGAGAGCCATCACAAGATGGTCCCACAAATCTAGCAAGGAACAAAGCAGGGTCATACATCGATCCTCCTCCTCGATCTTGGCACCAGATGATGCCAACTGTGCAATCAATAAATTGAATTCATTGAGATGATCAGTTACGAATCAACCTTCCTCCATTCTTAAAGAATACAACTTCTTTCTCAGGAACAACTTATTCACCAGAGATTTGGTCTGATAAACAAACCCAAGCCGTGTCCACAAAGAATTTGCAGTAGTCTCATCAAGAACATTAGAAGAACGACATCTGCTAGATAGAGTCTGATGAGACCCTTAGCCTTCCAATCCTTGATCTCCCAATCCGCTTGAGATATCAGTGTAGGTCTCACAGCAAGTGAAGTAGCCTCCCATAGATCATGGTCTTCAAGCATGTCTTCCATCTTGAGTTTCCACAACTCAAAATTAGTGCCATTAAATTTCTCCACCTCCATTCTATTGTATGAGGAACCTGCCATCTCAATCTGCAAATAATATTTAGAATGCTCTACACAAAAAACTCCCACTCAACTTGAGGTTAGCTCAAAAAAACCTACCCAACAAATAGGATCAAAAGTTGACCAGGCTCTGATACCACTTGTAAGGAAACTCAGGTGCGAAAATAGCTTCCTACACTAATCTCTAAACGAAAGTATTGTGCAAATTCTTTTAAATCCTTACAATTTCAGATTTGTTAACTAATTTAACAAAAATATTGCAACCATATACCATGCATACAGAAAATAGAGAATGACACAATGATTTACCCTAGGGAAAACCTTTCGGTAAAAAACCCCAGCACTCCAAAACCTGCACAATGTATTATCTTCAACACAACGGTTACAACACACTTGCAATGCAAGTTCTTTTAGGAGACAATCGACACACACAGATGAATTCAGTAGCACTAGATTATACCAACAATACACTCTTTTCGTATCCTCTCCTGTAACCCTAAAAAATTCTTATATCATTGCGCTTTCCTTTTTAGGGCAACTCCCAAAGATAGCCGTATTAGGATTGGAAGAGTGTACAGTACTCAAATTTATCAGTTGCCACATGTCATTACATGTCTTCACCTGTCATTGAAATCTCCTAGAAATAGCTCTTACGTGTCATAGGAATCTTTCATAACCATTTTAGCTGTGATCTCCTTACACACAATTCAAGATGCTGACACATCAAGTGGAGTGACACATCAACATGCCAAATAGACATGTACACTCACACTTAATTACATTATTTGCAAGAAATAAATTTTACAAAACAAATAATAAGAATAGGAATTATCCAAGGTTGAGACACCTTATTCCTAACACTGGGGCATCATGCTACTAGTCTTATCTCTTTTATCCACTACGTTTTAATCTTCTATGATCCAACGTCATTTCACGATGCTACATCAAAGAGGGGAAAAATGTAGACACTAAAATCTGTCCATTACCCTTATCCTAGCTTAATTAAATTGATATTTATTTAATAATAGCTATCTTACCTTTAATTAAATAAATTTACATTTATTTAATTAAGAATCTTCTTTATCCCTATCCCTGATTAATTAAATTTACATTTATTTAGTCTTATCCTATTCCATTTCCCTAAAGTTTAATAAATTATTAAACTAATTAAACTAACCTAGCTTATCTCCTTTTCTCCCACTTGGAATTAAATATTGTATTTAATTCTATTTGAGCACATGGCTCCTAACTTTAACGCTCACCTAACCTCACTTCCCTAACCTAACCCATTCTTCTACCCTACTTGCCACTAATTAATCCTAATCTTCCACCTAATCACTCCCTAATCATTTGCACAATCCTAATCAAAGGATTAGCAAACCCAAGTCACATGTGACTCTTACACACCACTTACACACTTCTTACAAAGCCTTACACATCTTACACACACTTACACATTTGTCCACCTTGACATGTGAACTCAACCATGAGCCATAACTTTCTCAAGTTGCTCACACATGTGTGAGCAACTTTGGTCTTCTCACCCTCTTACATCCTCTTACACCTTCTTACACCTTTTCATTGAACCATCACTTTCAAAGGTTATTCACACATGTGTGAGCATCTTTCTCCCTATGAATGGTAAAAAATCTAATACACTTGGCCTCCACTTGGCCTCCACCTCATGGCCACATCATTGATCCTGAGAAATCCTAACCCTTCATCCAAGTTTGAATCTCAACCATCCATTTCCCTAAGAATGCCATAAAATAAGAGCCCTTTCCTCTCCTTCAACAAGCCCTTTGATCACATTGTTATGCTGCAAGATTGTGAGAAACCACATTCCAACAATCATACACTCTCTTTATTTCTTTTGGAGGTTTACATTGCTCTTGTTTTGAGTAGGTTAAAATAGTTTCTCATTTCTATTCTTTTCACTTGCATGATTTCCATATATTTATTTTGAGGTGTATGTGATAATGTAGGGATTGATTTTAGTTGTTCATTTATCATTCCTTTATAACATTTTTACATACTACAAGTGTCTAAAGGCAGAGTTTTTATTTAGAATGTTCATATCAGTGTCAAAGTTGGGAAAAAAGTGCAACTCACTATTGTGGGACCACCCCCAAAAAAATAATACATATAGTCAAAGAAAAAAATGTTAAAACACTAAATCATATAGCACTATCTATCCATCATGATCACATAATTTCATCCATAATATAATCACTGTTTGATATCAATGCATGAGATAAAAATATATATACATAATTACCATATAATCATAATATTATTGTAAACATGGATATAAAATTATCCACATAACTAGATTAATTTGTCATGAATAATTTAAGCATTAGAATCCACCTGGAAATCAAAATTAATTTTCATCTAGTAATCAAATAAATGTCTATCTCAAAGTCATAATACCATAAGGAAATGTCTCAATATCATAACAAAATGATCCAAAATCTGAAGGAGAAAAGTATTATCCCATGGGTGGCATAACAACGCAACTATAATTGATAATTATCAATTATCTTAACTTTTTTTTCATTGTGACTTATCATTCTCCATTATGGTAGCTTATTATAATTATTTATTAATAGAAGATAAACTTTAAAACCTATCAAAGATAGTATAAGTAACACATAATCAATGCATCGACCAATGGTAATGTATTTTTTTGAAAGGAAGACAATAAATCATACAAACATATCAGTCATCATTTGTTGTACATGGCTTATGAATCACTACTTGAGTATTGTTATCATAAATTTTGTCTTCTCTATTTACAACAATGGGCCTTAATATTATCATGTAAAATTTTAGCTAACCTTCAAACATTTGATCTATCTATAAAAGTAAGATCAAACTTGTGCATAAAGAAAAAAAAATTAGAACAAGAATGAGAATAATAAACTCTTTCTTATTAATTTACAAATGAATAAATTTACTATATATAAAATTTGTCAAAGTAAAAATCAAAGGAAAAATGATCTGAATTATGAATCAGATTACAATACCTAGTGTGATACCTGCGGTATTGTCAATTTCAATATAAAAACTAGAATAAAAACAAAATTGCAAGCCAAAAAGTGATCCATTCTATTCAAAATTTGAGTTTATACAAATATGATGGATCCCAAGGGTCATTAGAATACCTTGGAAATGAAATGAAGAGTCACAATAATGTTTATTACAAAGAAACTTATTAAAACTATCAAAAATTTCAAAAAACTATCTAAAAAGTTAGGCCTACTTGGAGAAGGCATAACTTTCTAGTCATAGGTCTGATTTTTGAACCATTTACTTCATTGGAAAGATAATAAAAAATTGTAGACCCAAAATTGGGAAGTGAAACCAAGGTTACCTAGATCATCCCAGAAATGCCTCGAAGACCTTCAGAAATGCAGTTTACTGAGACATAGAAAATACTAAATAATTAGATTTTAGTATTTCTCAATTCCATCCTGACCATTCCTCCCCCCTTGAGAGGAAGTGGGCCCCATTGCACTAACCTTCTACAAAAAATGAGGAAATTGTGCTTCAATTTGTTCCTTAGTTAACCACTTGCCTTGATGAGGATACTGACCAGCTCGAACCACCCAATAAAGAGGAATGTTCTAATTTCTCAAAGTCTTTAAAATGACTTCAGTAAAATGGTCACACTAGACTGGAATAGTAGTAGATAATTATGCAGCTTGAATGTGTTCAGTAGCTTGGGGAATGTCCAACAAAGGAGGAAAATAAGGTCTCAACAATTCCACATTGAAAACTAGATGCAAGCCCAAGAATGATGGAAAATTAAGTTCAAAAGCATTCTCACCAACTTGCTTCATAATAGTATACAAACCATAATGAAGAGGACGGAGATTCCTATTTGGTCTGTGAAGGTGCTCTTTCTGAATATGTAACCATACCTTGTAACCAACCTCAAATTGATGAGGAGTTATATGTTTATCATTCCTTTCCTTATACTTCTCATTACTCTGCTCCAAAATCTCATGAACTTGTTGCAGTAGGTGTCTAATGTTATCAATGAATGTTTCTTCTTTATCTACCTCCTTGTTAGTATTCAATAAAGTATCAGATTGCAAAACTGGCAGTGCTACATCCATAGGTGCCAATGGTTGATACCCAAGACAAACCTCAAATGAATTATGCCTTGTAGCAC
This sequence comes from Thuja plicata, assembly GCA_018584345.1. Classification (NCBI taxonomy): domain Eukaryota; kingdom Viridiplantae; phylum Streptophyta; class Pinopsida; order Cupressales; family Cupressaceae; genus Thuja; species Thuja plicata. The sequence goes on from MU225096.1 coordinate 995,394, forward strand.
TATGGAGTGCACAATTGTATCTATTTTGCACGTAGGGTAAGCTTTCATCACATGTGTGAGGATGTTTTGAATGATACATCTATAGGATATGAATGATCATTTGATTCACCACTTTTGTCAACCCATCTATTTGGGGATGGAATGCTGTGGACCTTGTCATCTTTGTGTCCATTTTATCCCATAGTGCAGACCAAAATTTTCTGATGGACCTACTATCACTATCATAAATAATGCTTTTGGGAAAACCAAAATGAACCCAAACATGGTAAAAAAATAACTTGGCAGTATCTTCTGCAGTAATCATCTTTTTACATGCTACCATGATAGCCATTTTAGAAAAGCTATCTACCACAACATACACACAATCATGCCCCCACCTAGTAGTTGGAAGCCCAGACATAAAATCCATTGAAATAGACTACCATGGCTTATCAGGAATAGGTAATGGTAAGTATAGACCCAACTTACAGCTCACTGGCTTTGCAATTGCAGAAGCTACACAAGCTTGTATATATGAATTTATATCCCGCTTCATTTTTGGCCAATAGAAATTCTTTTGAAGGATAACAATATTCTTACCAATACCAAAATGTCCTGCAACATGGCTGTAGTGAGCTTTCCATATCACTTTCTTTCATTCCTCAGTGGGTACACATATATGACCAACATGGAAAAGCAACCCATCCTGCAAGTGAAAATCAGAGACACACTTTCCTTCTACAAAATTACTATAGATGCTAGAAAAATTAGGGTCAATACCATATAGTTATTCCCATGTGGATGATTGATGACCACATGAATCTAGCACCATTGTCAAACCTATAATTGGAGGCCTACTCAAACAATCTGCCACTTTGTTACTACTTCCTTTTTTTATGATGAATGTTGAGGTGAAATTTTTGTAGATAAGTTGACCACCTTTGATTTATGTCATTCTACAACTGCCCTTGTGTTTGCAAGAATTGAAGAGGTTTATGGTCTATATGTATAATAGTTTCCTTTCCAAGTATATAATGTTTTCATTATTTGCAGGCTTGAAAAATAACATACAACTCCTTGTCATAGGTGGGGTACCTATGTTCTATATCAGAAAAAGTTTCACTCTGATAGGAAATAGGATGCCCATGTTGTGTGAGTACTACACCAAGAGCATAATTAGATGCATCAGTTTCTATCTCAAATAATTGTTGCAGATCTGGGAGGACCAGTACTGGTGCTGAACATAATATTTTCTTTAACTCTTCAAATGATTGTTGCTTTTCCTCTATCCACTAAAATTTTTCTTATGCTCCACCCCTTAGTGATTGATTGAGAGGCCATGATATATGTGAGAAACCAAAAACAAATCTGTGATAGAAGTTTGCTAAGCCCAAGAAGCTGCGAAGCTTTGTGAAAGTTTTAGGAGATGGCCAATCTTTGATTATTTGAATATTTACTGGGTCAACATGAACACCCTTAGTATCAATTATATACCCTAGGTATTGAATACTCTGCATAGCAAAAGAGAACTTCTCAATGTTGGCATAAATTTTTTATTTTTGCAAAGTTGAAAGCACTTGTTCAACATGTTGCAAATGCTTAGATCAAGTCTTGCTAAATATGAGTATGTCATCCAAATAAACAACCAGAAAAGAATCAATGAATGCTCTAAGAACATCATTCATTAGCCTCATAAATGTTGCTGGGGCATTTGTTAGGCCAAAAGGCATAACCAAACATTCAAACAAACCTTCCATAGATTTAAATTCAGTTTTCCACACATCTGCTGGATCAATTGGTACTTGGTGATATCTAAATTTCAAGTAAATTTTTGTAAAAAACTTAGCTCCCCTAAGTTGGTCCAACAAATCATCAATTCAAGGGATTGGATATCTATTTTTCACACTAATTTTGTTCAATGCCCTATAATCAATACAAATTATCCATCTCCCATCTTGCTTTTTAGGAAGGACAATTGGACTGCCATAGGGTGAAACACTTGGACGAATATGTCCTTTCTGAATCAAATCTTGAATTTGTCTCTTGATTTCATCATTTTCCAAACCTGACCTTTTATATTTTGGTTCATGTGGTAGTGGTGTGCCTGGGATTAAATCAATAGAGTGCTTGACTTGACAGTGTGTTGGAACTCTCACCATTGATTTAAACACACTATGGTATTCTTTCAAAATTTTATCCATCTAATTTTGTTGATTTGTTGTTATGGATACCTTAGCATGTGTATCAAGGACAACTAACTTTGTTTGTTCAGGGAGAACCATGAGAAGAACAAAAGCTCCAGTTTGAGAAATCAAACATTTACATTGTTTAGCACTAATTAGAGAAGCAATTTGTGTTGTACACACCTCTAGTAATCGAAACCTCTTCCCACCAAGCTTGATTGTAACACTGTGTGGTCTGGATTCATACACTCCATCCCTCTGATACATGTAAGGTTTCCCCGAAAAGACATCACATACATCCAATGGTGCTACATCACATACCACTTCATCCTTGAAAGGCTTGATTTAATATGGAAGATGACACTGTTGATTTATTTGAATATCTTGTCCCTCATTTACCCATCCCATAGAGTATGGTTGTGGGTGTCTTGTCACTTTCAAATTCAATCTTTTGACTGTCTCCCTAGATATCAAATTCTTTTGGCTCCCACTGTCAACAATAAAATGTAGATGATTTCGATCAACCCACATATGTGAATGAAAAAGTCTCTCTTCATATTCATGATGCATTACTTTAGCAGTTGCAACTATGGCATATGGTTCTGCTTCTATGACAGAATCATTCTGCTTTTTCTCAAAAGGATCTATTGGTGATGATCCAGATTCATCTTCCTCTCCTCATATTTCTATCATGATATTTTTGATACTTCAACAATCCTTTGTATTATGGGTTGGAGACTTATGCATGTCACACCACATGCCTATATTTTCCTGTGTCATTTTTTCATCCCACCATGTGTTCTTAGGTGATTTTGAGTGAGGTTCCTTAGTCACCTATTTTCCCATAGATTTATTGTCACCTTCAATCTTTGGCTTATTATTTGAAAAGTAGTCCCTCTTCCCTTTTTTCTTGAATTTCTCTTCAATTTTTGTAGCATATTTATAGGCAGTTGCCAATGTTTCAATATTCAAAAATTCCATCTCTGTTTGAATATACCTGTGAAGTCCACTATGATATTTCTGAATTCGATGCTTCTTTGAATCCTGAATACCAAGTTTTTCTAAAAGGGAATGGAATATTTTGGTGTAATCTTGCACAAAGTGATCCCTCTTCTGTCAAAGCAACTACCATTCTATGTATTTCTATTCATGTACATCCTCAGGAAAGTATTCTTCTTTTATGTATTCCACAAATTCTCCCCCTGTGGGCTTGTTATCAAGAGATATTTCCAAGTCATTTTCATCATATAATTCCCATTATTTATTTTCTAATTTGGCTTCCCAGGCACATTTCACATGGGTTTAAGATTTGAGGAGAGCAAACATTATTTTTTCTTCATCTGAGAAATTATTTACAGAAAAGTATCTATCCAATTTTGATATCCAGTTATCAACAACTTCAGCATCAACTTTTCCTTCAAAATTTGGGATGTCAAAATTTACCTGCACTTTGAAAGGGGTATTTCCATGAAACATTGTTCTTGATTCAAAGGGTTGTTTATTCTATAGAAGGAGTGAAAATTGACTAATCATCTCCTCTCATTTCTTATTTAAAGCCTCTTCTACCAACTGCTTAATTTTATCGTCTGACATCTTTGATTGTGTGCGCCTCAAAGGTGGACATTGTGACAAATCTTGTGTATCCAGTACTAATCATTGGTAGGAGGACCTTGTGTGAATTGGCATAAAGGAGCATTCCCTCTCTGATACCACTAATCTGAATTATGAAGTAGATTACAATACCTGGTGTGATACCTGTGGTATTGTCAATTTCAATATAAAAACTAGAAGACTAACAACATAATTGAAAGCCAAAAAGTGATCCATTCTATTCAAAATTTGAGTTTATAAAAATATGATGGATCCCAAGGGTCACTAGAATACCTTGGAAATGAAATGAAGAGTCACCATAATGTTTATTATAAATAAACATTATTAAAACTACCAAAAATTTCAAAAAGCTATATAAAAATTTAGGCCTACTTGGAGAAGGCATAACTTTCTAGTCCTAGGTACAATTTGTGAACCATTTAATTTTTTGGAAAGATAATAGAAAATTATAGACCCAAAACTAGGAAGTGAACCCAAGGTTACCCTTCCCTAGAGGAGATCATCCCATAAATGCCCCGAAGACCTTCAAAAATGCAGTTTATTGAGACATAGAAAATACTAAAAAATTAGATTTCAGTATTTCCCAATTCCATCCTGATCAAAAAACATGAATGATTTTTTTTTAAAAATAGACATATTACTTAGTTTAAAAACTAAGCAACTAAAACTTTATTCAAGTCAATGGAATTAAAATTGGCATTAAAACACAAAGTTGTCACTTCGAAGAATAAAAGTTGGAATAAACCTAATAAATCATAAATGATTCCACAAAGGTAGGTGCACCAAGATGGTGTGCAAAAAGGGGGAGGTATAAGTGGCCACCCTCTTTTTTTTTTTTTTGAAATCAGGTAAAACTAAACTTGGAAGATAAATTTGAGAGACTTGCACTCAAAACTACAAGATGTACAAAGTAAAATTATTTTAGTGCTCTAAATCTAGTTTCTAAACTAATAAAGTTTTTTAAAAATGGATAAGATTAAGACTGGGTCAAATCCATTGCGCACAAAAAACTAGTCCTAATATTTGTTTAGGAAAACACATTAAAAAAGATATAGTTAGATTTAGTATTATGAAAAACCATTGATAGAAAGATAGATAAGAGTGAGAGCTAGAAGTTGTGATTTTTTTTTGTAGTTTTTTGTTCATTATTTTTTTTAATGATTTTTGAAGTGGACACATCTTGAAAATCAGGTGTAGGTTTGTGCGCTAGACATAACTTGCATCAAAATAATCAGAAAAAAACAATTTTTGTAAAAAAGTGTATATAATTAAGAGAACAATAATAATATATATTTAAAAAAATTTGGTCATGTAGTTCAAAAGTTATTATGAAATTGGTACCCATATGTCTTTGAGAACTATGGAGACACTTGTAAAAAAAATTAAACTTTAATATATTAATGTTGTATAAAAATAAAAATAATTATATGGTTAGAAAGCTGAGAAGGTGTGTAAAATTATGGTGGTAATTTTATAAATACCTAATTGATGATGTCTAAACCTAATGATGAGGAAGTTAAGAAACAAGTCCGAAAGAAAAAAATAAATAAAAACATGTGAAAAGGGAGAGAAATGAAGCTCCCAATCCTCAAGGTTGTTATCAAAGCCTATTACCTAAGTATAACCTGATCAGATATTTAAACACTAAAAACTCGATCAGGTTTTAAAGAAATAAAAAATATATATGTGGACATATGCATGTAAACTTAATATCCACTACACATATGTATATAGTTACATATATAATATGTGTATATGTCTATATATTGGTGGTCAACATTGATAGCCAATTTTGTGTGTGTGTGTGTGTATATTTATATATATATGTATACACACTTTAATACTCATTAACTATTATAATACCCTTTAGGACAACTTGTGACACCTATAAACCTTTAAGACATCCTACAATACCTTATGAAGACATCCTAAGGAACCTTAGGACCAACTATGACACCTAGAGCCCCTTAAGACATCTTAGGACCCATTAGTGTATGACCTCTTAAGATACCTAGGACCCCTTAGCACCTGTTAATACTCCTATGAACCATTAATGTATCATAGGATGCATTAATACATGTATGAGGAGTTCTGAGGATCCCTTAAGACATCTAGGACCCCTTAAGACATCTTAGGACCCATTAATTATCACAATCCTCTCTCTCTCTCTCTCTCTCTCTCTCTCTCTCTGGCATGAATGGTTCATCTAGTCTTGGGCTTTCCAACCTGGAGATGATGTGTTAATTTATGACACTCGATTTCAGGAATTTTAGGAAATGTTCCACATTCAATAGCTTGGTCCTTATGAAATCCAATTTGTATATGATAATCATGATGTACGTCTCTACACTATGGACTCTGCAAGATGAGATCTTCTTGTCAATGGACATCTCTTCAATCTCCACAAGAAACCACTTTCAAAATAAAACTTATTTTGTGATCTATCAAAAGAACTTATGGCTGTTCCTTTACGACTCCTTTGACATTGATCTATTTATAATAAAAATAATAAAATATCCAAAAAAAAAAAAATTGGGCACTGTTGGGCAATTAGTGTCTAAAAACTAGCCTCTGGCTGATGATAACTACTAAATAAACTTAGAGGAGAAAACTAGGTATCCAAAACTTCTAGGCAGTGATAAATAAAATTTGGGTTACCGACGATCATTCATAAAAAAAAAAGAGAAAAAAAAAATAAACAAACTGTAACACCCCAAAATTGGCATCTTGCAACCCTAAACAATTTTGTTGCATTTGTCACTCTTCTGAATCATCAAAGTCCTATTGTACTAGGCAATTCTGAGTTTTGACTGACTCTACTCGACCTAAGTGTGAAATGTAGAAAATCCTAAATCTGCATTAATCATACATCATATTTAATTCCTAAAATATCTATTTGGCTAAACAAACCTTATGATCGAATTAATTTAATTAATAAAGTCCTAGCACTTTAATTAAATTAAATTCACCCTCTTTAGTTAAGACACATGAAAAAGGAATTAAATAATATTTAATTATTAAGTAAATATCCTCATTTCAATATTTGAATTTAATTATTCAGATAATTGAGAAAAAGCAATTATGAGGTCATATTTATTTAATTAATTGGACAATCTCTCAAAAATCTTTCTTCTGTTTAGAATTGGAAACTTCTCTTTTAATTATGCTTTAAAGAGAAAGAAAATAGATAAATCAAATAAAACAAAATCAAATCAAAGAAAGAAAATAGTTAAAGAAAAAGGAAAACAATTTATTGTATTCTTTTAAATCAAGCTTTCTATTCTAAACTAGCATTTCTATCTATTTTATTTCAAAAGAGGAAACTTTCCATTCTGAACAACCCCTGAGTCTATAAAAGAACTCTCATTCTCTCATTCAAACCCCCACTCATTTTTCATTCATTGTTAGAATACTGAATTATTGTCACATTTCTTGATAATCTCATATATAATAATTTCATTATTGTAATAGATTACTTTCAATTTCTAGAATAATTGAATTGAAATCATGTCTTAGATTAATCTCACATCTTTCAATTCTTAGAATAACTTTGCATTGTATTTCATTCATGGAGAAAAATTCTTCATTCCTAGATTGGTCTATGGTTGTGAGACTCTTGTTCTAAGAGCTATTTTGAAAACCCCATCTGGATAGAAGGCAACAGGTTGAATCATGCAGGCAGACGGGATGAATAATCTCATATTCAGTCTTGTGTGTATCTGGTGAAGAAGGACTATGTTGAAGTGTATGGTGAGTTAACAAGGCCAAATTTACCACATACATTTCTAGTGCCCATCGTGGGGCAGGTACATTCTGTTCTGGCCTCATTTCATTTCTTTTTTTTCATTTTCTTGCATTTTGTCCATACTTCTGTACAACTCTGTTCTAATTTTGCGTGAACTTTCTAAGCGTCTCACGCAAACTTTCTAGTTTTTTGTGTGGCTCTCTACACTTCTTCACGCGATCTAGCATACATCTTCACGTGAAATTATATTCCAGAGATTTCATTTGAATATTTTATTGCCTCAGTTTTCTAACCACCTGCTATTTTTTGACATTTGTGTTTCTCTGATTTTATCTTTTAAAACAACATAACAGTGGTTTGCCGGATGTTGAGATAAAGAAAAGCCATTGTAAACTTCTAACATGTTTATTGCAAGATGTTGATATGAAGAAAGGCATTACAAACTACTAATGAGTTTATTGCAGGATGTTTGTCGAAGACCTTGCATGTTTTCACAACTTCTTATATCTATTTTTAGTAGTTAAAACACACTTTGGTTGGTGCTTAAAATGAATCATTGTCTTGTGTGATTGAAGTGTTTTTTAGATTGTAATCCTAAGAACTACATGAATGTATCCTCTCCCCTCACCTTTATGGATCTTGGGTGTAAGATAAATTCATGTGATTCTTCTAGAGTGGCTACCTCTCAAGAGCTTTAGCAGAGCCGGTGAGAGTGGATGCCCAACTGGTAATAGGTTAAAGACAAGCCCTTCCAAACCAGTATACAAAAAATGCTATTGTGATTAATGTCACAATAGATAGGTGTGAATTCATTATGGAAACCAAAATCTCCTCTAGTACCCTAGTGGTGCATTAAAGTCCCTACATTGTTAAGGTGAAAGCCTTGCTTTGAAAGGATTGGGAGAGCCCCCTTAATTAGGAAAATGACTTGATCACAACCAGCTAAACGAATGTCCTTACTACAAACTATTTTTTTAGTTTCCAAAAACCCTCTATCTGTTGGTGTGGAAGGTCAGAGATCAACTAAGAAACCCCACATTTTTATGGCTTTTAGTAGAGATAACAACCCTTTGGGAAGCAATTCCTTTGGGGTTCGAAGCTTGGTGTGCCTGAGAAGTGAGTGCATATGTAAGGAGGAACCCATGCCTCAAAGATTCTAAGTTTTCTGCTAAGAGTAAGTGTAGCTAAACTTTGGTTCAAGTGGGGATTCAACAGATACTGTCCTAGCTATCCTAGGATTGTGATGTTCTTGTTCTGGTACTACAAATATTATGTTTAATGTGTTTTGCGTGGGTGTATCATTTGAACAATCAAAACTATTGTCAAAACACTCAAAATGTCAATCTTGAACATGTCCAAAACAATCTGTAACTTGAACTATCTATCAGAAAATAGCATGATTTTATCTTGGGAAACTTAAACTGGTCTCAACTGTCTAGTTATGTAAACATTCTTTTTTCAACATTTGCATAGTTTCGCGTGACATTTCCCAATCTTTATGTCATTCTCTGAGAATCTTTGCGCGATATGATATAAAATTTCACATGACATTTGGCATCAGTACTGCTATTTTGTCACTTATTATTCTACCAGTCTAGTGTCATTCTTTGCATGACACTACAAAGTTTCACGCGCGTTGGTGAGAATATTCACGTGATAGAGCATTTCTTCGCGTGAATCTGGAGTCTTTTGTCCAAAATAGCAAGCTAATTTCTGTCAATCAGGTGTACTTCTATCAAATCTTGTCTCTAATATGGGTTTGTTTTTCTTCCCTCCATCTTCATACAGTCTGAAACTTGGTTTCTTGGGTTGAGAATTATGTGATTCTCGCTTAAACTGGTCTCGTCTCATGTCCATTTTGGTCTCTTTCGTCTGTGTTTTTATGCCTTGTGTCACAATAGTCATCTCTTGGATATTCTAGCCTCATCTCTGATGATTTACACCAAGGATACTTCACCTTTTGGCATGTTCTGTGCAATTACTTTGAGACAGTTTCAAGTTTGGTCCTAGTTCACATCCCTTGTTCAAACTTTGTCTATGACTGTCACAACTCGAAGTGGAAAAACATTTCCTTTAATCAATCAAGATGAATCTGTGCTTTCCACACCATTACTGGCTACATATAGTGAGGAATCATCTCGATTTGCTTCTCCAGTATGTCAAACTTTCATCAAATGGTCATTTCCAGTGGATTTTAGTCAGGTTTGAAATCCTTTGTTCTGAGAAGACCCAAATTCAGAGAACACTCAATCTTTTCATACCGAGTCTTTACACCTCGAATCCTTGCATTTTGGCAAGATGGAAGATCTTAACCAATTAGGTGGTGAGGTTAGTAGAACTGACCTCTTCAAAACTTGGGCTAAGTCCCATTCTCAAGACCCCCCTAACGATGTAGAAGTAGAAATAACTCAAGAAGAGATTGCACAAGCTCGTGCTAACAAAGATTTCTATAGAATGATGGGAGTTCTCCTAGCTGAGGAGAAAGAGAAATACATTCTTGAAATAGCCAATCAAGGGGCTAAGTTACCTTCCAATTATACTGTAGAAACACTTGTTGAGAAAGAGGAAGAAATTGAAAATTCCCGCTTGCGAAAAGAAATGCAAACTATGCAAGAGCAACTCTCTCAACTATTGAAAGAGAAAGACAAACTTGTTACACAATTCATGCTAGAAAGCATCTTTCCTTTCCCATTTGACAAAGATCTTTACTTGCCTCCTTTTCCCAAAGGAGTTGAACTTCCTAAACACAATAAATACTTGGGTACATCTGACCCTCAAGACAATTTGAGAGAATTTGGTGCTCCCTCCATGGAATTCATACATGACACAACCTATATCATGCATCTTTTCCCATGTGGTTTGGGAGGGTTAGCTATGGAATGGTTCTCTAGACTACCAACTGGCATCAAAACTTTTGAAAAAATTGCCAATTTATTTCTACAACGCTATTCTCACAACATCCAACATCTGGTTCATATTCGAGATCTTTGCAATTTAAAACAAAATCATGGGGAATCCTTCTTGGCATTTCTCTAAAGATGGAGACAACTCTATACACGATATTCTCGCAAGATACCCGAATCTGAAAAGTTGGACATCTTTCTCGATAATCTTCTCCCCAACTTTGGGTATCAAGTACAACTACAAGGTCCTCTAACCTTTGATGACATGATTAAACAAGCTGTAAGAATCGAGACATTTATGATCAAGAAAGGAGAATTGACGTTACACAAGGAAAATAAACAAGGGTCTTCCTCCTCAAGCAAAGATAAACCCAAATTTTCCAACAAGAACCAAAATTTGTGAATGATGGCATTGTAGACAATGTGACTCCTAAGCCTTCCAAGGCTGCCTTGAATCTCACTACCACAATGCAAGCAGCCAAAGCCACTGAATAGGCTGTGGCAGATTCCAAACTAAGTACTTCACAATTTTTTGGACCTAAACCTTGGGCTCCTAGGCCCAAGTGTGAGTTCACTCCTTTAGGAGAACCTCTTGAGGTAGTTTACAAGACTCTTGTGGACAACCATTTACTCACTCCACTGGATAATTCATGACCTTATGATCCACAACCAAGACCCTCTTGGTGCAATGAATCTTCTTATTGTGATTTTCACCAAAACAAAGGTCATAAAATGGCTACTTGTCTTAAATTGTAGCATAAAATATAGTATCTCATCGATAGTGAGGTTATCGTTGTGGGAGGTAACAACAAAATTTTTTATCACCAAGCTTTCAAAGACCCATTTCCTCCTCATGGAAAAGGTGAATCATCTAAAGGCAAAAATACTGATGCTAAGGTCAACTATACATACACCAATAACGACAATGTCATTAATATGGTTGAA
>MU225096.1:1006809-1034352 GCA_018584345.1 Thuja plicata
TCACCAAGCTTTCAAAGACCCATTTCCTCCTCATGGAAAAGGTGAATCATCTAAAGGCAAAAATACTGATGCTAAGGTCAACTATACATACACCAATAACGACAATGTCATTAATATGGTTGAACCTTTTGATACTGAATATTGTAATGTCATCATTCTCAAGGGAAGGGAAGATACTTCCAAGTCCAAAATGCCTTTCACTTTTCAAGGGTCTACACCTCAGTCTTCTGAACAAGGACAGTCTCAAGTCAGTGCTAATTTTTTTACTCGATCTTGCGCTAAGATTATCCTCAAAGGCCCTGAGCCTTCTATATCTACATCAACTCAACCTTCAGACAAAGATAAGGTTGACTGTACCAATAAGAATCCAAAAGTGGGTTCCTCATCTAATGCTACCAATTACAACATTCTTGATCAACTACAACGTACTAATGCTCAGATAACTATTTTTGAGCTATTAAAAATCTCCCCTACTCACAGGGAAATCCTGGAAAAATCCCCCACTAAGGAAAATGCCCCAAAAGATCTTGATCTTGATTGTTTCAATCCATGGTAGGTCACTTGACCTCCTCCCATTATTTGTCTTTCTCTAAGGAAGATGATCATTCTTTGAGTCACCCGCATAATTCTTTTAGTTCATAATCATAGATACAGACTATTTTACCAAGTGGGTAGAGGCAGTCCCTCTCACCATTGCCAACGACAAATCAGTAGCTATGTTCATTCTCAACTACATCATCTGTAGGCATGGTTTACCCTCAACAATTATCACTGATAATGGGGGACAATTTAAAAACAAGGATTTGACAGAGCTATGCTCTAAGTTTAAAATTACTCAACATTGGTCTTCCATCTATTCTCCTCAGGGTAATGGACAGGCGGAAGCATCCAACAAGATAATCCTTAAAATCCTGCATTGTACAGTCTACAAATCCAGATGAGATTGGCATCTCTAGATCAATCTAGATCTTTGGGCATATAGGACAAGCATAAGAACACCAACAGGGGCTACTCCCTATGCTTTTGTTTATGGAACAAATTCTATGTTACCAATTGAGGTTGAGATTCCCTCTTTGTGAGTCTCTTTTAAAGGCCTCATTACTGATGAAGATAATAGAATATCTTAGCTACAAGAGCTAGAATTACTTGATGAACGTCACCAAGTGGCATTCGACCACCTTCAAGCATACTAGAAAAGGATGTCCAAGAGCTATAACAAGAAGGTCAGACCAAGGGATTTCCAAGTGGGTGACCTCGTTCTAAGGGAGAACCCTAAAAATCAACAACATCGGATCTAGAAAGGGAAGTTTGAGCCAAATTGGCTTGGTCTGTATGTTTTCACTACAGTGTTTGGGTCTGGTACCTATCAACTTTCTACTACTGAAGGAGAACAACTCAAAGAGCCCATCAACGCTCTTCATCTGAAGCAGTTCTACAACTGAGATATCTTCAGTGTGCTCATGTATATAGTACAATCCTAAAAAAATTCAAAAAATCTAAAAAAGTCTTGAAAAAATGATCATCTTAGTGAAAACCTAGCGATAAGCGCTTTGATGTATCTCCAAAAAAATCATATATTCCAAAAATACAAAAAAAATTTAAAAATTGAAAAATATCAAAAAAAAGAGAAAACAAGAAAAAGTGTCGTTGATGAAAACGTGGTAAACAGGCATCATGGTAGCAAAAAAAGAATTTCTGCCAAGCAGGTGAAAACCTGTTAAATAGGCACCTCTTGTTCCACAATGCTATATCTACCACAGCACCCCTTGGCTTTACACATTTGCTTTCCTTTATTGCTGCTTTCTGCTTTCCTGCTTCCATTTTCTTTCAGTTCCTGTCAAGACACCAACTCACATGGATTGAAACTAGTCATACTCTCAGGGCAACCCTCCTGATCTAGGGGGCACTGTCCTATTATCTTTTTGGATCTACTTCATGACAGTCACCAATGGTTCTCACTATGTCTACCTACTATCACTTAGCTTATACTGAGTTCTCTCTTCTTCAAAAGCTTCTTCACATCAGTCACTAGTGGTTCTCACTACGTCTACCTACTGATATATAGCTTATACTTTGATCTTCACTTGAGAATCTCTCTCATGTCAGTCACCAATGGTTCTCACTACATCTGTCTACTATTGCCATACTATTGAGATTTCTCACATCCATTACAGTTGGAGTTATACTCAAATGTTTTATCTATCGATACTCAATCTTGAGGATTCTTTGATTTAGTTTGTACATATCTTTCGGTCACTTTCGTGACACTTTGGTTCCTTTGTGAACCCTCCTGACTTGACATTGATTCAGCACCATATTCTTGGGGGCAATCAAATTTGGTTTGTCCTCACAACATACGTCAAGTCAGTCATCGTTACTTGGGGGCATGTGTCCCCCATTTGATCATATCTTTGGTTTACACATGAGTTAGTAATATTGTCACTTCTCAAGGACAACTTGCTGCTGACACAAACTGGTGCTTTTCAACACCACCATAAATAGTGTTTTTCAACACTATCTTTGGACACATCTGTGTTTTTCAACACACATCGGATATCTCAAACATAAACATCTATTGATAACAATCAAACACAATGCACTCACAAGCACAACGATGTTTTTCAACACCTCTAAACATGAATACATTCACAAACTTTGAAACTGGATGAGCTATGCTTGAATCTTTCTTTGTATGTTGTCTATTCTCATGGATTTCATTGATATTTTCTTTGTCTACTGCTTGTTGGTGTAGTCCTGATGATTTGGCAATGTCAAATAAATAGGGTGTATGTGATAAGAGCTCCCGCACTAAGGTAGAACAACCTCATATCCCTCAATCTTATTTATTTGTACGCCATGGTGAGGCTGGTACTATCTCCTTTCTTGTTATTGCTCTGTTTGTTATTGCTTTGTTTGTTATTGATCTATTTTTTTATGCATGATCGCACTCATGGTTATCTTGGCTTTGAATTGCCTTGATACTAGTGTACTCTTGCAACATTAACTGGAACCAATGTTTAGGTCATCTTGACTTTTATGCCTTGGTGCTTATGTTCATTTCCTACATTTTATCTGATGCAAGCCATATTCATATCCTTATGGTCACATTGTGGCACCAGTAAGGGTTGTATCGACTTCATTGTTCCAAAAAAAATGCTCAATGATGATGATTATACGATGGGTCTCACAACCATGTCCTAGAGTTGCACTTTCACATTGCATCTAGCATAGGATTGGATTTTCATTCTAGACTTGCATTGTGGCAGTAATTCGGTGTTCTCTTCATTGCATTCTTCTGGGTTCATACATTGGGGATTTCTTCTTCATTGTCCTAGTTTCATCAAGACTACACAGGTGTTCGATCCTTGCTCTCAATTCTTCACATATTCTTTTGGTTAGCATTTGTCGTCCTGCATGAGATGTTAGTACCATATACATATTCATATTCACAACTCATTACCATCAACACATTACATTTGCATTTTCATTTACACATTGCATTTGTATCAATCATCTACATACATACATCTTTGCAACTAAAATCATACATGTGCATTTCATACATTTACACATATTCCAAACATGTTCATAAATTTTCTTACATCCTAAATCATCTAAAAACATCTAAGCATATAGGAAACATCTCATAAAAGAAAAATATACAATATGTGATGATACCAAAAGATGAGCTCATCGATACAAATAAAAATGGTGCTACTTGAGCATGATTTATCTCAAAAGGGTGATATAAATACATGGATGCCAACACATTAGATATATCTTATGATCTCATCTATATATCTATCAAAAACTAACTCTGGCTCTCTCCCCTGTCACCTGGAGGAGGTGGAGGTGGGGCCATATCTCGGGATGGTGGAACCTGCGCACCCTCTGATCCTCTAGTATAGGTCAAGAATCTTGCCGCCTGGGATGCCTCATTAGGCACGGCCCCTATATACGACGCATAGTAATATGCCGCTCGAGTAGTCTGATGTTGCACCTCCTCTTGTGCTTCCCGAAGCTGCTCTCGGAGATCCTGTATCTCTCGATCTCTGTCTAATAATCGTGCATCTCACACAACCACCTATATGGTCAAGTCTCTAACCTGTCTCGAGAGTTATCTAACTCTCTCCCGAGACCACCATTGTGGATCCTGGGCTATATCCTACATAGGCTGATCCTCCTACATAGGATCCTCCTACTGTACCTCCTCCTATAATGGTACTTGTTTCTCCTCAGTTGTGGGCTCAACAGTCCATTGTTAGGACTGTCTCATACTCCTGCTACTACTGGCCCCTACATCCATCCCCATCTGTTGCACGGGGATGTCTACTTGTACTATCTGGGGTTGGGGACATTGCTGCAATCTTGGTTGTACCCTCTACTAAGGTGGGGGCATCTGCATCTATTGTACCACCTGTGGAGGTACCACGTGCCCTCAGCCTGCTATGTCGACCGGATCCGTGAACCTCGGGAATGGATGTGTCACAAAGTTCTCCCTATACTCAGTGGTCATGATACCATCTGCCACATCTCGCAGGTAATCCCATTGAACTGGGGCCAATGTGCGAATATCTATCATGGTGTAGCCCTGGTCTAGCTTCATAAGCCAGCCCCTCCAAATCTCATTAGTAAATCTGGCATACACTGTGTAATCCTGTGATATGTCCTATGGATGGCCAAACTACCGCCATACCCACTTCTATGGGAATCTCTCAATCACTATAATAGTACGAACAATCATCGCATGTGAAAAGAACATATGACTCAGCTACTTTGCAGCATCATCCCAAGTGTATGTGAGTCTCCATGGTCTCCAAACCACTGCAGCTAGGTCATCAAGCTGGGCTCGCCACTGATCTACCTTACCCAATGCTGGCTAGGTAATCATGCCCCTATATCTACAAATATAAGGCTCTTAAGGCTACCTCATATCCTCACATATAGGCCTGGTCATGGGAAGATTCTCCCAGGCCCATACCTATAAAACAAAAACTCCTGCTACCATGCTCTTCGCATCTCGATAGGCGATCTCATGCATCTCATGATACATGTGTGCTAACATGCACTAACCCCATCTGTAATGTCAAGGTTGTGCTAGCATCTATTGCAACATCCTGCCCCAGCCACACTCTAGACCATGCTATCCATAATCAGGCATTAGATAGCACCCAAGAAAGCATGCTAGTACCACAAGAAACCTGTGTGTTGGCCCATAATCACTGATAAGATCCTCCCACGGGATTGCCCTCCCCATAACGAGGTCATCCTGTAAGATCTCCCTCAATGCTATTGTCCCCAACCTGGGATGTGTCTCATACTCTACCCTGACACCATGGAAAGGTATCCTTAGAATCCAAAAGATGTCCTCGAGAGTCACAGTCATCTCTCCCTATGGTAGATAGAAGGTGTTCATTTTCGAATGGAAACGCTCAACCAATGATCCTAACAATCTGTGATTTACCTAAATCTCGGGTACATCACATAGCGAACTCAACCCCAAAGTACCTAGATGTGTTGTCTCTCCATCATCTAACTGTGATACCAATCTGCTAATGGCCAGGTGGTGTGATCTGAAAGTAATATCTGGAAAGTCAACCTGCAAGACATGCAAACAACAGAGCATGATCAGTAATCTAAGATAATCAAAGCGTAACGAGATAGTAAAGCATTCAAGACATCCTATAGAAAGTGATAATGCTGATGCAAAAGCTATTGGATGTGATGCAAACTAATTTCATGTTCTTTTTGACCACTTTTTCCCATGCGAAGAAGCAGATTTTCGTGCGAAGAAGTTCTCTTTCGCGTGAAGAAGTTTTTCGGATCGCGCGACATTGGCATTTCACGCGAACTTTAATGACAAGTCATGCGAGAAAACACCCTCTAGAAGGGCTTCTCACATGAACATGGGTACTCTCCCACATGAGATTCCTCACCGAATGGCATGAAATGCAGTTTCATCATGCGAGATCTCCCCACGGGCCGCGCGAAGGAACTACTTTGCGTGAAAACCCGTGGACACTTTCCTAAAAACATGAAAAAATGAGTAAAATTGATAGAAATTGAAGAAATTTGAAATACCAAGAGGTTTATCAACTACTTACTGGAGGTCTGTATGCTGCGGGCCGGTTGTGCCTCCTCCATCGCTTGAATCGGTGCGTGCTGTAGTGGACCACCATTTTTACTCAGAGCTCAATTCACAAAAGTCAAAAGGTTGAAATGATTTGAAAATGATCTTTTTGTCCTTATATAGGTTTTGACCTAATTTTTCAAAGTGCTCCATTTTGCACGAAAACTTCACCATTACCTAATTTGACCGCTCTGAATCCATTTTTGGGATCAAAATCGAAAGCTGACATTTCTATATAGCTCAAAATTGCACTTTAAAATTTTTGGGACCGACGCGATCGGACGCTTGTGCAGTCAACTTTCTAACATCACTTTCTTGTCAGAATCTTATCTTATCATCATTTTTTCAAATCTTTAACTTTTTTCCTCAAAAGTCAACTCTGATAAACTCTGGTCAACCCTAGTCAAACTTGGTCAACTAGACCTCAAAATTGCTCAAAATGGATTCTGAATCTTCCAAATTCTTCCATTATCTATTATGAGTTCTCCTTGATCTCTGATTCAACATCTATCTATGATTTTTTGCTCTCCATCATCATTTATGACGTGTCATCTTTCCATTTCGCTCCCAAGGGGGTAGGATGATTACATCATTTGAATCTATTCTAATCAGTCTGATCTAATTTTCAAAAGTCCTCAATGCTAGGGGCATCTCATCACTTGGGGCATGTCCAATTTTAGTACTTCATAGTCAAAACTGGATACTCCACAATCAATAAGGACATCTTTGTTCCTTATATCTTGTCATCTATTAAGTATCTGAGATATCTAACTCAGATTCTTGAGGATCAAGCTCCTAACTGTAGATGGTTCTCGAAAAACTATTTTGGGATAGGTATCAGGGCAATTCAACACTGACTCCTGATAATCAAGCTCCGTTCTGGAGATGATTCTAAACCTCTATTTACTATCTTTTGAGATAGGTATTAGGGAAATCTAACCTTGACTCCTGAAGGTTAAGCCTCGTTCTGGGGATAGCCTTGTGAAAGATGTCAATCTAACCAGTGTCTTGGCAATCTAACCTAGATATTGGGGGACTAAGCTTCATTCTGGAGATAGTCATAAAATCTCTATTGATTATCTGGTTGGACAAGTATTGGGGCAATCTAACCCTGACTCCTGAAGGTTGAGCCTCGTTCTGGGGACAACCTTGTGAAAGATATCAAATCTATTAGGTATCGGGGCATTCTAACCTGGATCCCTGAGGATCAAGCTTCATTCTGAAGATGATTCTCAAAACCTTCATCTATTAGGTATTGGGGCATTCTAACCCAGATCCATGAGGATCAAGCTTCATTCTGAAGATGATCCTCGAAAACTCTATTTGACCGATGTCTTGGAAACCTAACCTAGACTCCGGAGAGTCAAGCTCTGTTCATGAGATGGCTCTGAAATATTTGCATCATCAATTTTCAACCTATTCTTATGTGCTCCAAGCATCAGAATATTCTTTGAATCAATGCGCTGCTCGCACATCAATTCAAAGAGGGGAAAAATGTAACACCCCAAAATTGGCATCTTGCAACCCTAACCAATTTTGTTGCATTTGTCACTCTTTTGAATCATCAATGTCCTATTGTACTAGGCAATTTTGTGTTTTGACTGACTCTACTCGACCTAAGTGTCAAATGCAGAAAATCCCAAATCTGCATTAATCATACATCATATTTAATTCCTAAAATATCGATTTGGCTAAACAAACCTTATGATCGAATTAATTTAATTAATAAATTCCTAACACTTTAATTAAATTAAATTCACCCTCTTTAGCTAAGACACATGAAAAAGGAATTAAATAATATTTAATTATTAAATAAATATCCTCATTTCAATATTTGAATTTAATCATTCAGATAATTGAGAAAAAGGAATTGGATAATCTCTCAAAAATCTTTCTTTTGTTCAGAATTGGAAACTTCTCTTTTAATTATGCTTTAAAGAGAAAGAAAATAGATAAATCAAATAAAACAGAATTAAATCAAAGAAAGAAAACATTTAAAGCAAAAGGAAAACAATTTATTGTATTCTTTTAAATAAATCTTTCTATTCTAAACAGGCTTTTATATCTGTTTTATTTCAAAAGAGGAAACTTTCCATTCTGAACAACCCCTGAGTCTATAAAAGAACTCTCATTCTCTCATTCAAACCCCCACTCATTTTTCATGTATTGTTAGAATACTAAATTATTGTCACATTTCTTGATAATCTCATATAGAATAATTTCATTATTGCAATAGATTACTTTCAATTTATAGAATAATTGCATTGAAATCATGTCTTAGACTAATCTCACATCTTTCAATTCTTAGAATAACTTTGCATTGTATTGCATTCATGGAGAAAAATCCTTCATTCCTAGATTGGTCTATGGTTGTGAGACTCTCGTTCTGAGAGCTATTTTGAAAACCCCATCTGGATAGAAGGCAACAGGTCTAATCATGCAGGAAGACAAGATGAATAATCTCATATTCAGTCTTGTGTGTATCTGGCGAAGAAAGACTATGTTGAAGTGTATGGTGAGTTAACAAGGCCAAATTTACCACATACACAAACAAGAGAAACCATTGACACCTCTTACCTCTTCCTGCGATAGGAGGTGTATTTATTTTTCTCCTCCACACATTTCCACTTCACCATGTGCTCTTTTTAACCTTGTCATGTCCCCCTATTTTTTAATTCCTAACTCGTGGCACCTTTTCACTTTGTATTTCCCATTCTCATCCTTTTGGATCTACCACTCTCGTTCATCTTAGGTGCCTCCTCCTTGGAAATCTCTCTTGTTCTCTTTAATGAAAAAAAATATTTTGGTGTGCATTAAAGTGTTTCAAAATTAGCATTCTCTTTCCTCTTTACATCTTGCCATGATGTTGAATTTCCTTTCTTTATGGGTTTTGGGGGATTTTGTTGACATGGACACATTGCCACATCTTCCTCCATCATTGTCACATAGGTGTCCATATCCATTGATTGAATATTTTGACTGTCGTCACTATGTTGTATGAATCCAGGTTTGTTCCATTGAATTTACTTCCCATCACATCTTCGTAGATATTCTATCTCTGACATCCCTTTTTCCATCATTTCAAAGCATACCAATATACCTTCTTCCTGATTAATCTCTTCATGTTCCTCTCTCTCATGTGGTGATTGGTAGTCTATTTTTATTCATTTATTTTCTTATTTTATATTATATTTTGTGTTTCCTTCTCTCAAATGATGTTTTTCCCCATAGACGGTTCAACTAATCATCTAGGGAGAGGCATTATTATTTCATCATTTTAATACATTGTCAATTTGTAACCCTTGATTACTATATTTATATTTCATTCCCTATTAATTACTCATTGTCATATTTAAAACTTTCTATTGTAAAAATACCTTACCAAAACCTATCTGAGTCACTAGTATTGAGCTTTAGTGAATTCTTGTGGACATGGAAAAAGGTCACCACCCACATTCTAAACCTACCACTTTGCAAGGTTTGAAAGCACATGAAGAAGCTTATGTAGAATTTCATATTCCCATTGGGATACCTATTTCAAAAAAATGAGAGGGTTTGATGTGAAATTTGCGCTAGAATTTTCCCACAATTTTCGCAAGTAGAAGGTCACTATTCAAGGGTTGGATTTCATAGCTACCATGGAAACCATTACTGAGGTTTCTAGGATGTCGCTAATAGGAGAGATATATTTCTTGAAGAAGTCTGAGAAATGTATAGAGTTGAAGCCAACATGAAATTAATTATTACAGAGGGGTGAATCTATGGAAATGGTTGCTGGACAGCGTACCAAATTGTTGTCTTTACCAAGAAATTGGAAAGGTGTCACCAAATATATCATTCACTATATCACATGTGAAGGTAGGTTTTAGTATATTTTTTCCAGTATTTTAAATTGATGTTACATCTGTGGAATGGTTTATTGATGAATATTCCATATATATCATATTGTGCCCTACAACACATGTCTAAAATAGTGAAAAGTGCTAAACCACATTGTCTATAAAAATTTTGGTAATCCAAAAATTGAAACTATATTTTACTCTTGGGGATTGGGATTAATTTTTCCATTCTCAAGATGATCAAGATACTGGACCCTCTAAGGAAGAGAAATCTTCCACAGATGGTCCCTCTAAATATAATTCTTTGGATAAAGATGACATTTATGAGGAGTGTGTCTCTGAAAAAAGTGAACAAGAAGACCCACATTAATATACTAGTAAAAATAAACACAAGGGAAGTCCTAGTACACCATCTATACAAACCTTGAACCTAGACAAAGAATATATCAGAGTAGTACATGGAAATTTTCATTGAAACCCGACAAGTTGAAACCCTCAACCCCAAAAAATTAGGGTAGTGAGAAAAATAAATATTTAAAACCACCCCTCAATTATCCATCTGGAGATAGAAAGGGAAAACAAAAAATGGCTACCTCATGAACTAGGTTAGATCACTTGGCCCAGGTAGCTGGTAGTGTGGTAGGTTCTAAGAAAATATAATATTTGTTTGAGGTAACTAGAAAAGTAGGGAAATTAAATAGGGATTTTAGTAGAGCCAAATACGAGAGGTTCAAAGATTACGAATCCAAGAAATAAGACAATGTGCCATAAAATGTTCCTAATATTGACCTAGAGAATGTGTCAATAGGTAATCAATAGAGGAAAACCAAGGACATTATCCATCCTCAAATGAAGGTATCAACATTAGAGATAAATTAGGAATACAAAAATAAATCTAATACCCTTAGATGCCAAATCTATGCAGGATTATGGTAACAATTTTGACAATAATCTTCAAGAACCAACGGACACCATTGACAATAATCCTCAAGTATAGATCATGAAAGAAGACATTGTTCATGAAATGGAACAAGAGGAGTCTAGGCATGATGAGAAAGGCCTTGAGAATCGATGACATGATGAGTTATTTGTACCTAGTCTACCTGAAAATGAAGTGGAAAATGAATTGATTGATAATGAAAATACTGGAGAAGAAGTGAAGAATGTTAGTAACTGGAGAAGATAGGTGCAATGAAGTTTTTTTGCTCTAGTATGGTTTATATTTGTGTTTCTATTCTGAGCCCTCCTATCCTTTCAGACCGCATTTACTATGGGAAAAAATCTTTAGTATTTATGACCCCGACCACCATTATCCCAGCAGTTGATGTTGGTGCTATTGTAGTGATGGATAACAATGGCAACTCCAAGAAAGAGACGTCGCAAGTTTGTTCCCAAAGTGTTCCACGAGGTATGTCTTAGCTTGATATTGTTTTTCCCATTCATGAGTTTGATGATGCATGTTCTTGGCTTGAAACACATACTCTTATTGGTTATTTTCTGGGTCGCAACCCTCCTGAAAATATGATTAAGGATTCAGTGGCGAAAGCCTAGACTCCTCATGGAATCTGTCTGGATGGCATTTAGAGTCTTACCAAAGGTTTCTTTTTGTTTCTGTTTACCAATACCACTCATGTGGATGCTATTTTTTCCAAAGGTCCCAGGAATATTAGGGCTTCCCTTATAGCTTTCCAGTGTTGGTCTCGATACTTTTCTATCTCTGACGATAAGAAACCAAAAGTCCCTATGTTGGTTGAGTTTCCTAGTCTTCCTCTACCTTGTTGGCCTTTCATGCATGCCATTGCGCAAAATCTAGGTAGGGTTGTTTGTAGTGAGCATGACCTTTTTTTCAATCTTTGGCCTCAAAAGAGGCTCTGTATTGAAGTTGACCTCTCCCAAGATCTTAAAGAAACTATTGATATTCAGGTTGACGACACCATCTTCTCTCAAAAGGTGCTCTACCTCAAGCTTCCCAATAATTTTTATCATTGTCAATCTATAGAGCATAAGATCAAGGACTTCCCTTTGGTAGTCCCTCAGCTAGAACCTCCTCCTAAGGACTCTGGTTTGCGGCCCCTCGATGGTAGTAAAAAATAAGACACCAAGAAAGATGACTAGGTAACAGCCGGCCGCAAGAACAAATAGGTTAAACTTGTTGCTTTGGCTTCCACTTCACAAAAACTGCCTCTTGTAGTGGCTTTTGTTACTTCTCATGGTAAGAATGTTTCAAACCCAGGCCAACAGGGGAAAGAGACTTTGGATTCTAGTGGTAGCCCTCTTTGGGTTCGCACACCTCAGGCAAATTCCTTTATTTCCACTCCTCCCATTTTCACCACTCTCACAGCCCTGAAGGGCGTGCTGAGGCCACATAGGAGGGCATGCCTTAAAAATGTAGAAATGTTTCCATGGACTCTCTTGGGAATAATTTCACTTATTTTTCAAATAGTTTTACATCTCTTGGGGAAGGTGATGGTATGGACAACACTATTTTCTCATGAAGTACATCTCATGGAATGTTAGGGGTCTAATAGACCTGCCTAGAAAGTATTCTGTCAGGGATGTTCATCATCATGTTAATAATCTAGATGTGTTATGCCTCCAGGAAGTTAAAATTTTTAGTTTTTTGCTTGATGCTACCTGCAAAGTTATTTGGCCTAAGAGCCTTACTCTATGTTCTCAACATGAAGCTGGTCGATGTCGATTTGTTACTCTCCTTTCTCCTCATTGGCATTCTTTCTTAATCAATCATGCTTCAGATCCCATGCAATGATCTGTTTGGGCCACTTTCATTATTGAGAATCATTCTTTTGGCATAGTTAATGTTTATGCTCCCAATGATACTGTTGAGAGATCTCATCTGTGGTGTTGGCTTGCAGATTCTCTACCACCTGCAACTTGTCTTTTTTCTGGTGACTTTAATATGGTGGAGGTGGCTTCTGATAAAGATCTAATTTTGCCTTCTCAATGGGAAGTTGGCGAATGGGAAGCCTAGTACTACATGCATAATAAATTGGGCCTTTTTGATCCCAATCTTGGCCGTCACCAAACTGATGTCGTTTGGCACATGTGGTCTAATTTTAGAGATTCTTCTAAAAAAAATCATAAATGGCTTGATCATGCCATGATTATGGCACCGTATTTTTTCTCATTTTCTGAAAAACAAGCTTTGCCGGTTAGTCCTCTTGTTGATGTGACCTTGTCAGATCATTTCCCCATTCAATTCAATATTGTATGGAAGATAGCTAAGACATGACCTCCTACCACTTAGTTATTTTTTAATACTTCCATTCTTAATCATGATTCTATGTTGGCTCACATTCATCAAGTTTGGAACCTTGATCCTTAGCTATCACAATCATCTAGCTGGATTTAATGGTGGAATGATGTCATTCGACGTATGACATGCTTTCTGTGCATTAATGGTAGACAAATTTCCATCTACCACCATCGATCGTATGATGTCAGCACCAAAGCTCTCTGTGTTTCTATAGAGGCCTTAGCTCTAGATCTATTATATCAGAGCCTGCAACTTCATCTTACCCAGTTGCATCAATAGAAACCAGTTGTAGACAACTATGCTGCCAGAGGTGCTTAGATCAAAGCTTGTTTGCACTGGTTAAAAGTCAGAGATCAAGCTTCTAAAGAATTTTTTGTGGCTCTCTATGCCCATCACACTAATGTGGGCATAACCAGGATCAAAGATGGTTAATCCCTCCTCACAGGGCTTCCTGATATTTTGCAAGCCTTTGTTCATCATTATGAACAAGTTTTTTCCACCTAGGGATCTTCTCCTGCCAGCGAGAAAGCTCTTAAGGATTGTATTTATTTCATGCCTCAATTTGTTTCATCATGCCACCGTGCTTTCTATGAGAAGATTCTTACTCTGTAGGATCTCCAAGAAGTTATCTTTGCCATGGGTGATGATAAGGCCCCTGGTTGTGATGGGTTTCCCTATGATTTTTATAAAACTCTCTGGGATGCCATAGGTCCTAATTTACACTAGGTCTACCTTGATGCATATCACTCCCAGTCTCTGGGTGACATTATCAATAAAGGAAACATTAAATTCATCCCCAAAGCTGGGGATCCATAGGATATTTGCAAATGGCGGCCTATTACCTTGCTCAATGTTTCAGATAAGATCATTGCTAAGGCTCTAGCTCTTAAAATCTGTCACATCATTCCTAAAATTGTTTGGCCAGAGAAAAATGGATTTATTAAGTCAAGATATATTCTAGATAATATCATTGTTGTTTGGGAAGGTATGGAATGGGCTCGTAAGTGACAAGAGAAAGCCCTTTTTCTTAAGATTTATTTTTCTAAAGCTTACGACCGTATTGAATGGCCTTTTATTCTTGCTATGCTTCACACTCTGGGTTTTAGCCCCAGATTTCTTCAATCTATGTAGATGCAATTTATAGATGCCTCTGCTTGCATCACCATTAATGGTAGATAGTCCTCTACCTTTGGGCTCTTCAGATCCATTCGGCAAGGATGTCCTCTTTCTCCTACCTTATATGTTCTGGCAGCCGAGGGCTTTGGCTACTTGTTAGCTCACTCTATTTCTCTGGGCCATGTTCATGGGATTTATTTTCCCAATGCCACTCAATAGCTGGTTAATGGCCATTTTTCTGATGATTCTTTTCTCACTCTTGCAAAGGATGAATAAAATATCAAGGAAGCCTTGCAGTGTTTAGACACTTTCTATCTGGCTTTAGGCTTGACCATTCAGTGGCATAAAACCTTATGTTACAGTCAATCTTCCCTTCCTGACCCGCCCTAGTTTTTATAGTTTGGTTGGTCTAGGATTCAACATGGGGAAATTTTTTGATTCCTTGGTATACCTTTTTCTTTTCAATCCACTTCTACTGAATTATCTAATGCTCTGCTTGCTAAAATTGAAAAGAAGCTTAGCTATTGGATTACCAAGCCGCTATCACTCGCTGGAAAATTCCATATTTTCTCTAAGGTTTGGCTGCTACTCATGTGTACTATTCTTCATGTTGGGCTCCTTCAAAGGCCTCCTATAAGAAGCTCGAGAAATTTTTGAGGGATTTTCTTTGGGCCTCTAGTGCTGATCACCATGGATTTCACAGAGTTGCCTGGGAATTTTGTTGTCTCCACAAGGCCTCTGGTGGGCTTGGCTTACTTGACACTTAGAAGAATATTTTGGCCCTCTGTATGAAATAGGTCATGTGTTGTCTCATAAGCAATGAGGCTTGGAAAGTCTTTCTTCACCATTGCATTTATTCTGGGTATCCTTTGCACAAATCGGCATGGAAAGAGATTGGTTTTCAAACCCTCCTGGTTATGAAGCACCTTGTTCAAATCCAAGGTACCTTTGTTTCCAAAAGCATTTGGAGAGCCTAGGAAGCTATCAAACCTTGGCTTTTCTGGGTCAGCAATGGCTTCTAGTATGGGCTTTCTTTCAATTAGTAGAATATTTGGTGGTCCCTTCTTATTTCTCAACAAGGATTTCCTCTGGCCAGAATCCAGGATATTAGTGCTCTTCATTTTCAAAAATGAGGCATTCAAATGCCTAAGGATTTGTTTTCCAGAGCCATCATGAGTCTCCACTCTTGGGATGATCTTCAGATTTAGTTCTGACTCATTTTCCCAGACCGTCATACTTTTGACTTTCTTGTCTTTTCTATTCTGCCACATCTCCTACACAAACTTGGAATTCAGTCAGTTAAACCTTGGTGGAAATATTGGAAATGGTACCCTGATATACCATTTACCAACTAGAAACCCAAACTTGGGTACTCTTGGATTGTGCCTCATCTCCCTATGGTTTATTCTCTCAACCATTGATGGCATCTTTCTTCTTCCTAGAAGACTTGAAGCTGGCATTTCCGCACTATTTGGGATGCTATCATTGAACTCAAAATTTATCACTTTGTTTAGTGTCTTCTCTACCAAGGTCTACCCTTAGGAGCTTGAATTTGGCACTTAGGCGTGCCTGATTCTATATGCCCATTTTTTGGGCACCCTGAAACCATTTTACATATTTTTTGGTTCTGTTGTCAGGCCTAGAACTACTGGAGATGGATTCATAATTTCTTTATGCCATTTCAGCCTGAGCCTTTCTCTTGGCATATGGCTCTCCTTGGTGACTCTCCCAGAATGCCTTCCTAGTATACCCAGATTTGGCATACTTTCAGGATGGAGATTTTGATTTCCTTATATAAAGACCATAATGCTATTATTTTTACTCACAGGTTTCTGGATATTATTGTTTCTCTCTATGCTAAGGCATGTTTATGTAATAACATCATGATGCAGATTCAAGTACAAGATGACAAGGTGGCCCTTGAGGTTGCCCACTTGCAGGAGCTACTACAACATTGGGGTAATTCCCTATGTAATATTGCTCTAGTGCCACCAGATTCTCTCTATGCTAAATGCACGCACCCCAAGGCTAGCATCATAGTAGGAGTGCCTTGGCGAGGCGATCCAGAACACCACGCTCTTGGCACTGCCTCTCCTCCTGATAGGAGGGCCTCAGCTGCTAGCTAGCCTCTGATGCTTGCCTCTACTACTATTTGGCCATTGGCCACTATTCTTGTGTGACCTCCCGCCCCTTCTGATAAGATCCCTCGCCTAGCTTTGGCAATTTCTCCCAGGTGGGAGGAAGGAGAAATGGAAAAATAAGAAACTAATGATGGGTGGTCGCTTCTAGACCAGACCCATGGGTCCAATGTTTCAGGCAATCCAAATGATAAAGATCCTCTGCCCTCTTTTGCTACTTCTCTCGCAGCCTGAGGGCTTTTTATATTTCTTTTTTTTACGAATAGTTGTTAATTCTGACGTGAAGCCAAGTGACTCTTTGTGGGGTGATTGTTTATCCCCCAAGATTTTTTTGTGAATACTGTACTTTTTTATATTATTAATAGAAAAGGCCTCTATTCATAAAAAAAAAATACTCAGACTAAAATCCTTGAAGCTGAGGAGGAATTTGAGGAGGGAGACCCTCAAGGAGTGGCAGAAAAAAGAGTTCAGAATTTAGGATCTTAAATGAATAAACTATAAACAAAGAATAAGACTCTACATGAGTTGTTACAAGAAGTGCATTCTATTAATGACTTGCGAAAAAAAGAAATAGATGACCTCAAGGGTGAACTTAACAAAGAAATATTTTCTCAATTGACCATTCAGGAGCACAAGTAGAAAATTTGGGCAATGCAACAATAATGGGTCAATGAGATCAATGACACTCTACAAAAGTTCACACCTCTACCTAGTTTGTAGCTAATAATCATTTGCATGAGGACATCAAAATAGTCCAACTAGGGGGAAATAATGAGTGTAGAATATTGCAATACTTTTTCCTTACATTTTCCTCTTTACTTTTCTGTTTGTCCATATTCCAGTTGAAGTTTGTTGAAGGAACATTAATATTTAATGAAATATGGAAATTAAATTAGGATTAACAAAATACAGAAAATCATGATAATAAAAAATATTTATTAGTGACCTGTCATCTTGATATTTTTTTTATAAGTGGCTTGCAGCCTTAAAATAGTTATATAATTAATTTATTTCGTTCACCACTAAGATTGTTTCAATTATGTGGCTTGCAGCGTCAATCGGTTTCACATATAGTTCATTTTGTTTTGTATGAAGACAAAGAATAACATTATATAAATACACAGGTATGCATCAGACTGAAGGTAACTTGGATATGTGAAAGATATTTTTTTATCTAGAAATATTTCCTTGTGTATTATGTTAGTTGTGATTTTAATTACTCAAAGTTAGTGTTAGCATATCACCTGGTGGATGAGGAGAAAGGGCCCACTAGTGTTATCAAGTGACTTATTTAGTAGTTAGTGAGGTGAGTGTTTATATATGTTGAATCTTATTTGTTTTTTCATTCACTAAAGTGTAGGTTGTTGTAATTAATATGTATCTAAATGTTAAGTTATAATAATCATATATTTTCATTTGCATGGTTTTAGAATTGGAAGCAACTTATTTGATGACAAATGTTTGATTCAAACTTTATCTTGGCATTATAATTACATAAGCTCTAATTAAAGGCCGAGGAAAGAAAATCCTTGGGTTTATAAATTGAGTTATGTCTGATTATTTATTTGGTGTAAGCGTATTCTCTAATTTTATTATCATTCATCAATAATAATTAATTTGAATGAATACTCTGCAACTTTGGAGCCTCTATTCACTATTTATTTGCTAGTTTGTAAGAAGTACACACTATTCCACTTCTTGTCAAAGTTGTGACAAGAATTTGAACATTTTTTTTGGTCTTCTAGATTAATAGAGTGTGAAACAATTTAAGAATTGTAAATTAATCTAAGGAATCATAATAATCAAAGTAACAATTCAAGAGGTGTGGATTAATTTAAGAAGTGTGCTAAAGATAAGAGTTCATTCATTGAAAAGTGTGCCTCAATTTGAACCTTAGGTTAAAGATTATCTTAATTCAATTAAAGAGTGTATTTTAATTTGAGAGTGTGCTTAAATCATTAGATGCATTCATTTCCACGACTCATTATCTTCATCCCTTGATAAGATAACCACTATAGCTTTCATCAATCTATGACCCCAGATTGACATCTTTAGTTACAAACTGAGGGAGTCCACATGAATCCAACTTGGTCTTAAATTAGAGGTAATATAAGACCATAATTTTACCATACAAAACCCCCTCTCTACAGAAAATTTTCTCTATTTTCTATGTGTAGGAATGGGTGGAACCAATTCTAAGATCAAATTCAAGAAGCTCAAGATGTTGACTATAGTCTGCAACTCAAATCATCATGAAGTGAAAGGAATGAGTTGATATGGTTTCCCTAGTCCCAAGACTTGGTCAATGAAGTTTTCATAGAATTTATTTGTCATTAATGTTAACCAAGTCAAGTGCATTGTCAAAGAGGGAGTTAGATGTTAATGGAGGTAGTCGGTGCACTCATGATTATGTTATTATGTGATAGATGCAGGGTACATCATGTAGCAATTGGTTGAGAATGCTAATAAAGAGGTTAAGATGAAATATTTTATTATGTTTTAGGAGAAGTGTTACTATCGCTAGGAATGATGATACTTGATAGTGATTCTCACTAGGAAGGTTGCAAAGGAGTGAATGTGCTCATGATTGAAATACAATATAAGTTCCGAGGTGAAAATTGAGGTTTGGATATAAACCTAATAATTTAAATAATATCAAGTTGGCATTTTATTATATTTTAAATAGTAAACATAGTTGTGCAGCTAATATAAGTTGATAAATTTGATAAAATGTATCAATTACATGTATAATTTTAATGGATGATCAAGTGTTCATTTATATTGGTGTTTACACAATAGATAGACAATCGTAGCACATTAAGAACACATTTGCAAATGTTTATCAAGTGTACTATTTAAGTTATTTCCATATTGCCATTTTTTTAATGTAGAAAAAGACAAAGTGGAAGGTGAAAATAAGGTGAAAAATAAAAGATTTTCAACTCTTTCCACACTGTTACAATATCAAAACTATCGGCTAAAAGTGCAGAGTTGTGGTCTGTTGTAGGAGTTAGTAGTCAGCTATCAGAATATGATTTATTTGTTGCATGAAATTCAAAATCTTGGGGAACATTATTTTTGGTTAAATGAATATGCAAAAGGATTTATTAATGTTGGTTGGAAGTCTTGTTGGTAGATAGAAATCAAAGTTATGTATTTGACCAGAGTTGAACAATTTAATAAATCATAGGAATTTTTAAAATAACAACAAAAAGGAGGTTGTATATGGAAACACATGAGAAAAAAATGTGATATGTGAGTACTGAATAACCAAAAAAATAATGGATTCCAATCAAATTGAAAAAAAATCAATAAATAAATAAAAGTACAAATGTGTAGAGATATGGAAATAGATTAGATAAGTGTAAGGAGATAAATGAGTATGTATGTTAGAAAAAGAATTAGGAGTTGAGTGAATGTATGAAAAAAAGGGGAAGTATTAAGTGAGCGGGAGATAGTATTTTTGTCGTTGGTGGGAAGAAAAATGATGTAGTTATAACAAGTCTCCTGTAACAAGACATAAAAGTAAGTAATAGATAATTTTTTGTAAACAATTGAGAGAAATGAAAATGTATATTTAAAAAAGGAAGAATTTCAGCAATAGAAAAAGTGTAGAAAGCATATATTTTACAACATTTTTTAGTGCACTATTTAAAGGAAGGTTGTGCAACAGCCAAGTGTAGAGAGATGAAGTGTTCTCCAAGTTCAAACATGGGTAGAGGGTTACAAAATACATTTTTAATATTGTGTTCACATTGTTTTAAATCATTTCATTATATTATGGTAATTAGAGTGGGTGCTCTGATTAGGGGTTAGTGCTCCTTTGTGTTGGTGCCCATAAAATTTGGGGGTTGGTGCTTCTTTGGGCTGGTGTTCCTTTGGATTAATGTCCATACATTTGTAATCACATGAGTTTTCTTTGTGAGTTTGGATTAGTGAAATAGACTCTAGCATCTCTTCTCACTGAGGTTTTTCCTCACCATGGGTTTTCCTCGTATATTTTTTGTTATGTGTTTTATTGTGGCGTGTTATCAATTTCATAATTATCAACATTTATTCTTATGCATTTAGATTTAAAGTTGATTAGGATGTAGATAGAAAAATTGTGTATCATTGATTTACCCCCTATCTCAATGGACTTTATGTTCCTTCACATAGTCCCTTTTATTCTACTTCAAATTTGGCCTGGGATTGAGTTATAGTCTTTGGTTATCAAATCTAGTTTCTAAATTGGTCTATCATTTCTTAGTCATCTTATGCATGTAGAAAACTATATTTTCTTCCTTCCTATGCCAATATCTTACATTTCTTAGTCATATATACATAATCAAACTTCAATTATAGTGAAGGATAATTTCCCCCACTTAGAACTTAATCCTTATTGAGCCCACTGAGTCATCTTCCTTCCAATGAAATATATAAAATATAACCATAGGATCATTAGTTTAATCATTTGAAATATTGATCCCTATTTCTTAGGTTATAGAGTGTAATTGGCTTTGTGATCTATCTTAAAAGATCTCCTTTTTTCCTTTTCATGCTTTGGGAGAGGATTCTTAAACACCTCATGAACAAAGTTACTAGGATTATGTCCATCAACAATGATTTTACCGTCATCAATTAGGTTTAGTATCACATGGTCTAATCTATTAGAACTGTTTGTCTTATGTCCCTTGTGTTGGTGGTATTCACAATAA
This sequence comes from Thuja plicata, assembly GCA_018584345.1. Lineage (NCBI taxonomy): Eukaryota > Viridiplantae > Streptophyta > Pinopsida > Cupressales > Cupressaceae > Thuja > Thuja plicata. The sequence goes on from MU225096.1 coordinate 1,028,004, forward strand.
TGTTCATCTTTCCACATGGAGGGTTAACTTGGGGTTATACTCTCTTGACTCTAGTATGGTGATAATATTATTTGCAAGGAGTTCCTTCATTTTTTATTCAAGTGATTGACCCAATGGAGTGAATATTATCTTAGGGAAAAACTCTTTGTGGTGATTTTACTTTATCAAAAGATGAACATTTGAGATTGTAAATGGGTTTAAGGTTTTCACAATTTTTAACATCCATAAAACCATCCTTGACGAAATTCTTTTTTTTTTAAAACCCAAAGGGGCATTTTATTATGATTGCTATTGTGAATATTGCTTGAATTGGATCCTTTTTGGTCTTTATCATGATTAATATTGATAATACCATCATAAATAAAGGCTTGTGCAGTTCAAAATCCCATTTATATAACTTCTTGAAATTTATCCAATAGTTTAAGATAAAGTTCTTTCCCAATCTCTTTGTTAGAATTATGACAAAATAGGTCTTTAGATTTCTTTTTTTTTAAGAATTTCATATGGTGCTTTCTTTTTCAAATGTGTCTTCCTTTATAGGAGTGATACAAATGGTTCCCTAGGTTTCTTCTTCGTATTACACAAATTAGGCATGGTGACATCATGTTCACAATTGTATGCATACTATGATATGAACTTGTCTGCTAGCCTTGTCATGCAGAGCACCAAGAGTACCAAGGCCAAGGAGGAACACTAGGGTCACTCATAGATCCTAGAAGAATTGAATAAATTACCATGAAGGGTCATGTGCAATGTAATGAGACCACTTTTGGTCATTTAATAATGTTTGGATAGTGTGTTGACCATTTTGTAATAGGAGCATGGATGTAAGCCTTTTTGGCACCTAATTAGGCTAGAAGAGCACACTTTGGGGAACTTTGATGATCCAATAATAAATGAAATGTATTAAGACCTATAAGGTCACTCATGGATGTAATTTTTCCATTAGAGTCACTAAATGATGTAAAATGCACTAAAAGTGCTAAAGATATGTAATATTTCCTTATTGGCAAAATAGGCCTATAAGGGTCACTATGAGGTCTAAATGACCTTAGGGATAGTATTTTATATATGGTTTATAGTTTTTATTCTTGGGAAAGTTCTTGATCACTAATAAGAAAGTAGTTGTTAAGTTGAAAACTTTAGTTGTCAACTTGACAAACTTATACATCTTTTGTAATTGTCCAATTAAAAGGACAATTAATTTTGAGGGAGTTTCAGGGTAGTTATAGGTGGTTGGTCAGTTTCCTTCAATGAAAAAAGTTATATATGTTGTAAACACGTTTGAAAATATAGGGGGTCAAAGTGGGCATCATAACAAAGTTCAAATCAATAAAAACAACATTTTCTGCAACTCTATGATTCACTCTCCTATGGGTACAGTCCAACTATTTCTAATATTTTCAATAAATTCTGGCTTCTCATTTTGCAAAGATAGAGAGTTTGAAATTTATTATTTAAGGTATAATCATATATGTATGGAAGTGAAATGTTTTGATCAAATTCTAAGGCACATAACTTGAATTCTCTTGACTATACCGTGGTTTCTTGTTACATCAACTTGGTCATTTTGTATTTTTAATAAGAATGAAGGCACCCTCCCATTTTTTGTGACTTCTTTAGCCTATGGGAGATGTCCACTATTTTATCATATGTCTTCTATGGTGATGTGAGTGTAGGAAGGCATGGGAAAACAGAGGACAATGAGTGTCATTGAGGAAAGGTGCAGAAAAAAAGGGTGCATTGACAATACTAGTTGTTAGTATGAGCATATTCTCTGGAGAAAGGGAATGCTTTGTGATGGATCTTATATAGTTAGGTCCATGTGAATATTTTGGCTCCATATTTGAGGCCCTGAATTTTTTGGAAGAGTCCTTTCAACAAAGCCCTAGTATAATGACCCTTAAAGTGAGGGTTTGGTGTGTGGAGAGGTAAAACAATGTGGCATCTCCAAAAAAAAATGAAAATATATTATTTCACATAATGTAGGAATACTATTTCATGGTTGGGAGGTGTGGGGATGAGTGGTATTAGTATTTTCTTTGTAAATGGAAGGCTAATAGATCTAGTTGTGAGGTTGCAGGGTCCTGGTGTGTACAACTGGTCCAAAATATCAGCAAGTGAATATGATATATGTTGTCTATCAAGGAAAAGGGTATATGAATATGCTCTTATTTGTGAGCCCTTTGGAGAAATCTTGAGAAACCCTTGGATTACCTGTTGAACAAGGCTACTAGGAATTGGGTCTAGTTAGTGCTTGGGTAAGGGTTTGCAAATGAGGTATGTATATTGGTTGAGACAAGTGGAATGTGTTTGAGGGATAATGTATTTATTTCAAGGTGTGGATCCTAGTGGAAGATTAGTTTTTTGTAGACCACTAGCCTCTGCATCAAGTGGTATCAAAGCCTACGAGCATCCTAGGTGAGAAGTTGAGAGGTATCTTTTTGGGGTTTGGAGATTTAGAGTCCTTTGTTGATGCTTGGAGTTGAACCATCCTATGATAGTGTTCCAAAGTGGTGACCCTACATTAGAAGAATCCTAGAGTTGTGTGAAGAGATGGAAATGACAAGGACTAAAATAGATTTGGCCAAGTTGTTGATGGGATACTTGAATGATGAGAGAAGAAGAGATGAAGAAAAGAAGAAGAGAGAAGAATAAAGAAGACAAGAAGAGGAAAGGTTAAGAAGTCTAGAAGAGGCATTGGTAAAGAATTAGAGAAATTTGGAGTGGATTGCATGACTCGTTGAACAAGAAGAAGATGAATATGATATAGAGAAGAAAATAGCACATGAATAAGAGTATGAACCTAATGTCAAAGAGATTCTAAATGTGAAATTAGAGGTACAATTTAAGGATGTTGATGGATGCAATAGTGGATCAAGTCATGAAGGGATTGAATGTGATTGAATTATTCAAGTGGGGATAGTACTATGTCCTTTGGTAGTGATGAATGATGGAAAACAACAAGGTACCATGGTTAATAAGGAAGCCAAAATGGCAAGTGAGTTGCTGGTGTGCCTAGGTGAATGGCATGGGGAAGACCAACAAGAGTTGGTAGCAAGTGAGGAAGAACCTAATTGTGGAGTCATTGGAGATGCTAGGGAAGTACCCATGAATGCTAAGGAAGACTTGGAATGCCAAAAGATAAGGCATGTGATCCAAGGTACAATAGTCTCAAGAAATGGGACTAAGGATGAGGAGAAAAAAGATGTCTAAAATCAAAACATCGAGATGAGAAATGATAATGAGGATTGTCTTTGGATGGTAAGCTCAATTATGTTGCACATATATGACAAGTTAATAGGCATAAGGAATATATTGCAATGTAATGAGCAATAGGGGATACCATTTTTGTCAAGGAAAGGAAAACCAAAAATTCAAAATGAAGAAGGATGGAATAAGGAAGCAGTAAGAGAGGAAGTTATGGATCATGCATGGTGGTCCTTTCAAACCTAGATTGAAGATAAAGTTGTTTTGTTTTCTGACATTGTTTGTTTGCAAGTTTCCAGGAGGACTTGGAAAATCTTTAAAGTTGGGGAGTATGATGTAGAGAACCAAGAGAAACAAGGTCAAGGAGGGACACTAGGGTTGAAGAATTGAATACATGACCATGAAGGGTCATTTTCAATGTAATGCAACCAATTTTGGTCATTTAACAATGTTGTATTAGTGTGTTGATCATTTTGTAAAAGGAGCATGAATGTAAGCCATTTTTGAACCTAAGGCTAGAAGAGAACACTTTGGGGTCATTTGATGATCCAAGTATAAATGAAGTGGATTAAGACCTATAAGGTCAGTCATGGATGTAATTTGGCCATTAGAGTCACTAAATGATGTAAAATGCACTAAAAGTGCTAAAGGGATGTAATATTGCCTTATTGGCAAAATAGGCCTATAAGGCTCACTATGAGATATAAATGACGTTAGGGGTATTATTTTAGGTGTGGTTTATAGTTTTGAGTCTTGGGAAAGTGTTTCATCACTAATAAGAATATAGTTGTCGAGTTTCTTGACAAGCTTATACATCTTTTGTAATTGTCCAATTAAGAGGACAGTCAATTTTGAGGGAGTTTGAGGGTAGTTATAGGTGGTTGTTCAATTTCCTTTAATGAAAAAAATCTATATATGTTGTAAACACATTTAAAAATAGAGGGGGTTGAAGTGGGAAGCATAACAAAGTTCAAATCAATAAAAACAACATTTTCTGCAACTCTATAATCCACTGTCCCGTGGGTTCAGTCCAACTATTTCTGATGTTTTCAATACATTACGAATTCTCATTTTGAAAAGATAGAGAGTTTGATTTTTATTCTTTAAGTTATAATCATATATGTATGGAAGTGCATTGTTTTGATCAAATTCTAAGGCACATAATTTGACTACTCTTAACTATACCATGGTTTAATGTTACATTAACTTAATAAATTTTTTTTTTTAATAAGAATGAAGGGACCGACCCATTGTTTGTGAATTTTTTGGTTTGTGGGAGGCATCCAATATTGTATCATATGTCTTGTAAGGTGGTGTGAGTGTAGAAAGGTAGGGGAAAATAGAGGACAATGACTTCCATTGAGGAAAGGTGCAGGAAAAATGGTGCATTGACAACACTAGTTATTAGTATGAGAACATTCTCTGAAGGAAGGGAATTATTTGTAATGAAACTTATCCAAGTAGGTCAATGTGAAGGTGTTGGATCCATAGTTGGGGTCTTGAAGTGTTTGGAAGAGTCATTTCAATAAAGCCCTAGTCTAGTGACCCTTAAAGTGAGGGTTTGGTGTTTGGAGAGGTAAAACAATGTGGAATCTGCATCAAACTTGAAAATCTATTATTTGGCATCATGTAGGAAGAATTTTTGATGGTTTGGAGGTTTAAGGATGACTTCTATTATTAGTTTCTTTGTAAATGGAGGGCTAATAGGCCTAATTATGAGGTTTTAGGGTACTGGTGTGTTGGAATTGTATTGAGATGATGTACTGAGAGGGGAGGGGTGAATCAGTACCTCTAAAACTTTTCTTGGTTAGCCCATTAACCCTTAGTCATTAGTTTGTAAAACAACTTATCTATTTTTTCATCTTTCTTTATGTATATGAAATCATATCATACATTCCATTTGATGTGTAACAGTAAAAGAAACATACATGAAATTTGATAACACATAACACAAGATATGGTATCGTAGAAAACTCCTGTTAAGGAAGTAAAAACTGCGGTGGGGAATGTTACCCACAAAATTCACTATCTGCTTATAAGAAGAGCTGGTTAAGGCTTACAATTTGGTCACTTCTGATGACCTACCCTGTTAGGAGTATTACAATGGAGACCTGTCAAGATCTACTTCATTTGAAGCTTTAGCAACACTGTTAAGTGTGCACTCTGTTAAGAGATTTACAAGGGACGGTTAAGTCCACCTTCTACAAAATGATTTTAGATGTGATGCACTTGTTTGAATGCAACTACATAAGTCTTTTATCTGCTGATGAATGAAATCTTCAATTGCTAATAAAATAGATCCTATAAAGCTCCAAAAATACTATTAATCATCCTTCCATGATTGAGTATTACCTTTATCTACTCGTCGGTAGCCTCTGTGTGTTCTTTGATAACTGATATATTATGTTTGCGATCTTTGCACGAATTCTGCCTTCTTCTCCTTAGATGCTCTTTGTGGCTATCAATTATTAAGAATTCATGTACTCACAATTGAGTACGAACATCTATTTATACTAATCTAGGCTCAATTCTGGATTCATGCATTTACACGTTAACTCTAGATTCAAGATATACAACTTGATCTTGATCTGTAGTTAGATATGCTTTAGATCCGTTAGGATGCTTTAAAGCATTTACATAAAGCATGCATGACCATTTAATCTAATTTAAAACAAAAATAAAAATTTATAAATAGATTTACATTGCTTTAATCGATGTGTAAAACTCAGATCCACAATTTGTGGGTTCTTGATCTGTCTGTCAGTTCTGATGGTCAATTTTCTTGATTGTTGGTGTTCCTTTCTCTAAACATGTTGTCGGGTATGCTTGTCTGTTCTTGTTGGGTTGATTCTGGAAACTGTGTTGCCGGTAATGCTTGTGTTTTCTGGTGAAGCTTGTGTTCACCGGTGAAGCTTGTCGCATTTATACTTAGCATTTTTCTCAAAATTCTTTGTGCTATCAGGTATGGTTGCATTTCACTGGTACTGCTTGTGTTCTGCCGGTGATGCCTGCTATCTGCCGGTAATGCTTTTTGACTGTGTTTTTCCTCTGAGTATACTAATGGAAAAATAATGTCTTCAATCTCCCCCTTTGACATTAGTATCAAAAACATGATATGTGCAACATACTGAGTATATTA
>MU225096.1:1036498-1047728 GCA_018584345.1 Thuja plicata
TCTTTGGTGAGAATTTATTTGTGTATTTCTCCATTACTTCATTGATTTCTTCTTTTGAGGATTCAAGCATAAGAGAAACCAATACTCTTTCTCTAATTCTTTTCTCTTCATGAAGTGCATAAGTGAATCTAGAAGAAATCTTTTTCAAGAGTTCTTGTGGAACTTCTTGTTTTTCAAAGTGTAGTGGGACATAATAATGTCTGCACATTTTTGCAATTAGTTCATCTTCTATGTTATTTTGTTCTTCTACATCCCATATTAACCATTTTCTAATCTTTGGGTGTCCAACAGATGCAGATTCAGAGATGTACTTACATATGTCATCGATATCTTCAGCGGGTGAAGTAAGCTTTGCTTTTTCCTTTGCAAGTTTGACAGCATTGGGTTCATCCATTGCTGTATCTTCTAGTTCTTCATCTGTTTGAACATACTTTCTCCTCTTGGTAGGTTCCCTAGGTGGTGGTTTAACCTTTGTAGGTGGAGATTTCCTTTTGTACACCTTGCCCTTTACCATAGGCGTTGGACTAGTATCTTTAGCCGTTTGGCTTCTTGTCCTAGACTTTTTGGTTGGAGGAGGAGGTGGTGTATCAGATTTCTCTTCTTCTGATTCTTGTATCTCTTCTATTTCACCAATGGGAAGCTATTCCTTAGTGTCTTCCTCCTTGATTTGTTCTTCATCCTTACCCTGTTCTTCATCTTCTCCATCAAAAGATATGTTCAAGTTCTTCTTTATGTTTTTCACCATTCTCTTAGACTGCTTTACAATCTTTTTGACAACAAGTGTTGACTTGATTTTTTGTTTGGCTTCCTCATAAGTACCAAACCTCATTTGTTTGTTGTCAATGGGTTCATTCAATAATGCTTTTATTACTTCTGTTGCTAACCCACTCTTGATCTCATAGTCAAGTTTTTCTAACCAAGATTTTCTTGGGACTATTGCTTGAATGTAGGTGAAGTCAGTGTCCACCATAAAACAAATGTCATATTTAGATTCTTCAATAAGAATTTCAAGAATCCTATTCCTTACTTGTAGCATATCCTTGATTGCCTTAAAATACTCATGCATAACATTGTCAAAATCTATGCCTAGAGTTTCAATGTATTCATTAATCTACATGGTAATGGGTCTGGTGGAGTCCCATGTTACTTTTCCAATTGAAGGAAAGTACTCTTCAAAGTAGAAGAATATACATATTATAAGAGAACCAAAATTAAATGTGTTTGTCCTTGAGGACCTTATGGTGCACATGTTATCTTCAAATTGATGTAATAGGATCTCTGCTAGATCCATCTTCTTCCCTAGTTTGATGATTTTGTAGGCTGTGCTCTTTGCTGTGTTAGAGATGCTGTTCATTCTGCTAGCTTGAAATGTTTTATATCCAACCACGCAAGAACCAAGTTTTAGCTCTGCATCAGTGATAGTGTTTACTTTTAGTTCCCTCTTGTCAGATTTAGCTCTGGTTAACCTTTCCACTTCTGCAATAGAAGGATGTTTATGAGCTTGAGGTTTTTTGGTTGTTGGATATCCTGTTACTGCGTGTATAACTTCTTTTGTTATAGCCTTTGGCTTGTTTAACCACAAGGCATTGTTATGAACTCTGCTTAGAATAATCTTAATCCATTCTATCTTAAAACCCTTTGGAAAATGAAGTGCATTCATCAAACCTTTCACTTCTAAGTGTCTATGCTCTTCTTTGAGCTTGCCTCCATCATCACAAAGTGCCTTATAGGCGTTGCCTAGGTCTAGATCTCCTATCTCCGAGATCTTGCAGTGTATAAATGACCTAACATCCTCGACCAATAAAACCCTAGCTGGGATTTGGGAGAATGCTCTGGAATCATCTGGTTGAGAGGCTATCTTAGGATGTAATTTATATTTTGGTTCAACACATGCCCCTCTTTTAACAAGTCTATAAGGTTTTGTCTTGTCAACCTTGATTTTCTCTACCCTAAATGTAGATGCCATCGTATATGAAATTTAGGGCTTTTCTAAATCAAAATAGTGCTTATCGGTGAGTAAAGGAACTTACTGAATTTCTATGATCTCCTTTGAATCTGAGTGCTTTGTGGATTCCTTCTATTGGGTCGCTTCTCAAACTGCATAAAAATCACTCTGCTGTGCTCAAAAATTGCGGGTGTGAAAATGAGCTTACCTGTCAGGCTTTTATACTTTTGGTGCCCTAAATTATCATTAATGCTTACCAACATCATCAGTTTATGAGGACTATCTCCGTTGGTAAATGCATTCATAGCTCCTCTGGTGTCTTTGCAAAGCATCAGGGTAGCTTGATAGTGTTGGAGACTTTACCGATGATCATCGGTAATATTGCGACAACAACTTTTGTAGATTCAGTGTATATCAATACTTGTTGGGTTACATACAATTTGTTTTATGACTGATATATTCTGGTAAGTATTGCATGACTTTTCTGTGTGTGTTCACCGATGCATATTGTGCCCAATAACTGATGATAGCTTTATAGTAGATTATCAAGTAATAGTATATTGCATCTTGATTTATTCCTATATAACAATGTGTAATGGAACTGATGCATAATAAAATATGTGATAATGCAGTTCCATACTTACTTGTGCAATCTAGTTAGATGTAGTTCACTGGATCTAGTGGATGGGGTGTCACCATTTGCATTTCTTGAACTAGCACCTTCAGTATTTGTGGCTTTTAACCACATCTTGTTTCTCATTCTTTTGATGTCATCAATGGTGTTTCCATTGGGATGAGTATTTGTGTCTGTCAATCGGTCTTTGCAATATTTTATCACATGTCAAACTTTATGACAGTGTAAACATGCCATACCTGGATTGGACCATCCTCTTGACCTTATGATCCATTTTCTCATCTAGTTTGTAGAAATATGTCCATACCTTCCACATGCTATGTAGTTTTCCCATGTGTTATAGTCCCAAACATATGAGTTACCTTTTCTGGTTGGTTTGTAGCTTTTATCAGTTTCTTTTTGAGTCTAAGCTTTGTTGTTCTTTTTCCAGCATTCCTCATGTGTATGCCCATTCATTTTGCATGTAGGATAGTATTTTTCCATATAGGTTTTTTCTCTTTGGATTTATCACTTTGGATCTGCACTCATGTGCCTTGTGTCCTTTCTTTTGACATTTATAACAATTACCAATAAAAGTAGATTGTGCTTGAGAAATACCTTTCATTTTGCTTCTGTAGATGTTTGCGGTGTGACCTAGTTTTCCACAGTGATTGCATGACAGCTTCTTGGATCTTGGGGTTGTGAAAGAATTCATCTTATCAGTTTGATTAGAGGATTCTTCATTCTCATTGTACCCTAATCCCGTGTAGTTGTTGATTCTTCTTTGTCCATCAAGAAAATCATCCATCCATTTGTTTCTATCCTTAGCCTTTTTGATTAGTTCATTGTGTTGAATCTGAACTCAAATTTCATGCTTTAGTTTTTCATTTTCTTCCCTTAGTTCACCAATGGTCTGTATTCTTTCTATGAGTTCTGTATTTAATCTGTTTTCTTCTTGACTCATAAGAATAATCTGATTAGTGACCTCATGGTGATGCTCAGTGAGTCTTTGAATCTCTGATTCTTTTTCTTGTAGCTTCTCAGTAATTTTCCTCCTATCATCAATGGCTAGTGTTCTTTCATTTTCAGATTTTCTTGCATCATTCATAACATCAATCATTTTTACCATTTGAGTCTCTTGACCAATTTGCAGCATCTTGATTTGATTTGTCTAGTGTAGATTGATCTCCTGCATACTTGTAATTTCTTCAACTGATGCGTTTGAAGCTTTGCTCACTGATGATTCTGCTGCTTCAAAATATTCTTGTATTTCCATTTCTTTGTAGTCTTTTTCATTCAACCTGGTTGCCATTATTTTTCTTTAATCAAGAATTTTTCTTAGCTTTATCTTCGCCTCCTTATACTACTCAAAGTTTATTTGCATCTGTAACTGCTCATTCTCAATAGTCATGTCTAGTCTAAATTTATCCATTGCTCTAATCTTTTCTCTCAAGTCTTTAAGCTTTTCAAGAGAGAGACTGAGCTCTGATACCAATTGTTGGAATTGTATTGAGATGATGTCCTGAGAGGGGAGGGGTGAATCAGTACCTCTAAAAATTTTCTTGGTTAGCCCATTAACCCTTAGGTATCAGTTTGTAAAACAACTTATCTATTTGTTCATCTTTCTTTATGTATATGAAATCATATCATACATTCCATTTGATGTGTAACAGTAAAAGAAACATACATAAAATTTGATAACACATAACACAAGATATGGTATCACAGAAAACTCCTATTAAGGAAGTAAAAAATGCGGTGGGGATTGTTACCCACAAACTTCACTATCTGCAGATAAGAAGAGCTGATTAAGGCTTACAATTTGGTCACTTCCGATGACCTACCCTATTAGGAGTATTACAGTGGAGACCTATTAAGATCTACTTCGTTTGAAGCTTTAGCAACACTATTAAGTGTGCACTCTGTTAAGAGATTTACAAAGGATGGTTAAGTCCACCTTCTACAAAAGGATTTTAGATGTGATGCACTTGTTAGAATGTAACTACATAAGTCTTTGATATGATGATGAATGCAATCTTCAATTGCTGATAAAACAGATCCTATAAAGCTCCAAAAATACTATTAATCATCCTTCCATGATTGAGTATTACCTTTATCTGCTCGTCGGTAGCCTTTGTGTGCTCTTTGATAACTGATATATTATGTTTTTGATCTTTGCATGAATTCTACCTTCTGCTCCTTAGATGCTCTTTGTGGCTATCAATTATTAAGAATTCATGTACTCACAATTGAGTATGAACATCTATTTATAGTAATCTAGGCTCAATTCTTGATTCATGCATTTACACATTAACTCTAGATTCAAGATATACAACTTGATCTTGATCTATAGTTAGATATGCTTTAGATCCGTTAGGATGCTTTAAAGCATTTACATAAAGCATGCATGACCATCTAATCTGATTTAAAACAAAAATAAAACTCTATAAATAGATTTACATTGCTTTAATTGATGTGTAAAACTCAGATCCATAATTTGTGGGTTCTTGATGTGTCTGTCGGTTCTGATGGTTAGTTTTCTTGATTGTCGGTGTTCCTTTCTCTGAACATGTCATTGGGTATGCTTGTCTTTTCCTGTCAGGTTGATTCTGGAAACTGTGTTTCCGGTAATTCTTGTGTTTTCCAGTGAAGCTTGTGTTCGCCGGTGAAGCTTGTCACATTTATACTTAGCATTTTTCTCAAAATTCTTTGTGCTATTGGGTATGGTTGCATTTCACCGGTACGGCTTGTGCTCCACCGGTGATGCCTGCTGTCTGTCGGTAATGCTTTCTAACTATGCTTTTCCTCTGAGTATACTAATGGAAAAATAATGTCTTCATGGTGTGTACAACTGGTCGAAAAGATCAGTAAGTGAATTTGATATATGTTGTGTATCAAGGAAAAGGGTATTTGAATATGTTCTTATTTTTGTGAGTCCTTTGGAGAAATATTGAGAAAACCTTGGATTACCCACTGAGCAGGGCTACTAGGAATTGGGTCTAGTTAGTTTCTGAGTGAGGGTTTGCAAATGAGTTATGTATATTGGTTGAGACTAGTGGAATGTGTGTGAGGGATAATGGATTGATTTGAAGGTGTGCAACCTAGTGGAAGATAAGATTGTTGCAGACCACCAGCCTCTGCATCACCTTGACTTACTTGATAGTAGTGGGTAATCACGAAAGCCATTCCATTATACTCCCTCATGGACTACAAGGGAAAATTCTCATGAGATAGGTCTCATCACAAGAGAATTCCAATTTTGTGGTACAAAATTCTCTTAAGTGATCTTTAGGCTCTCCTTTTCCTCTATGTTTGTCAAGTTTTTGTATCTCCCAATTTATAGGAAAAGGAGGCATTGGTATGCTAGGATAAAAATGATAGGGACAAATATCCTCCAAAGTAGATGTAGTTGAGTACTTCCTTGTGTTTGAAATGGGTTGAGTAACTGAGAGGGGAGGGGTGAATCAGTTACCACAAAAATAAATCCAAGTCCCGTATATGTTTTAAGAAAACTTATCACTGTTACTCGGTTAACAAAGATTTTCTGCTGTTAGTCGGTTAACAAATAAATCTTAAGATATTAAACATGATTAACCTTTAGTGATTAAGTGTAGAAACATAAATCATAAAAAAAAAAACATGTACATAGATGACACCAAGATTTACCGTGGAAACCCAATTTGGGAAAACCACCAATTGCAACTAGTTATTGTTTTTCACATTTTTGAAGTGAGCCCTATTAGGAGCCAACCCTGTTAAAGGTTAAAAAATGCACAGTAAGGTGTGACCCTATTAGAGGATTTAATCACCCTATTAGGAGTGGCCTTGTTAGAGGTCTTCAAACACTTCAATGTAGAAATACCACCTTTGTGAGAGGATTTATGAAAAGACTGTTAAGTCAACTCTGTAAAGAGATTTGGATCACTGCTACAATTTTTAGAGAGTAACAATGAGTTTGAATTGGGCTAGGTATTTTTCTTGCAATTTCTTAATACAGTGTGAATGCTTACTCTTTATATTTCTAATTTAACTCATGCAAGAGTGTTAGTGTAGGTTTTTATTTCCTAGTTGGGTTATTCTTTTCTCCTTTATTCCTAGGTTTTTCCTACACCTTTTATTAATCTTGATTAGGTTAAATAAAGCATGCTTGGTTAAGTAATCATGCTTGGTTAGGTGAGAATGCTTCATTAGTGAGAATCCTTAGTTAGGTGAGAATTCTTGGTTAGGTGAGCTTTCTTGGTTAGGTGATAATGCTTTGTTAGGTGAGAATTCTTGGTTAGGTGAGAATGCTTACAACCACATCCACCCTCTCCCCTTTCTATATAAGCAAGATACCTAGCTTGCATTCACCATATTTTTATTTATCATCCTCCTAATTCTATTTTGCTTCAAGAATTTACATTTCTTTTGTGGAGACTAACTCTATGATGCTATTTTGATTTTAGTTATTTGCATTCATAGTATAGATATCTGTTCTTTGCAATTTTTTTCTGGGTTAATAATCTTTTCATATTCTAACATGGTATCAGAGTAGTTCTAGTGTAGAATAGATTATATTTTCCTTATCTGGGGTAATTTTTGGTTGTTGAGAGCATCATTTTACTCTGGATCCACATTTTATATTCTATTTTATGAAAATACATCATTTGGGTATTGTTTGTAGCAAAAAACAACTATCTGGGTTACTACTATTTTTGCATATAGGTCATATATATTTCAGGATCTGGATCACAATGTCTCAGAATAAACCCTCACCCATTGGCAGTCAAAGATTTGAAGGCAGTTTTAAAATGCTTCATTCTCACTCATACAAACTCCTTTTCTCGAGCAAATTTTTTTTATTTGGGCTATTGTTTCATGCTCTTTGCAGTTGTGGAATCATTTTTTGGTCTTCGTACCATGAGATTTCAGAAATTAGAGATTCTCTCCCGTGACTTTGAGCAGTTCCCATTTCTAGAACTTTAGAGACTCATAAATTTCTCATACGATCTCAAAATGAGGTGATTCTTTTTTTGAAAGTGCATGATTTTTTGAGGTCTCAAAAATATTGTTATTTTGACTCGAATGTTTTTTGATTTTGTACTTTCAGTATACACCCAATTGAGATAATTTTTTGTAAAGTATTGAGATCAAGACCACTAAGTATTATTTCTAGTGGAAGTTGTAAATGCACTAAATTTAAAGTGCCAAAATAATTTTTGGTTGGTTTTTTTTTTAGTTGAGTGAAAAAGGGGGGTTTGTCTTGGTTGTGTTCTCTTCTTTTTAACATTTCTTTTCTACATATCTGCATTATGGATAAAACCAAAGTACCCATATTAACTCCTTACAATTACTTTGAGTGGAAATCATTCATGAAAATTTGCTTAAGGAAAGCTGGATTACATAGGATAACAATGGGACTTGAAATTGAACCAATATTAATTACAGAGAAGCCAAAGTGGTTTAATAGATGTGATGAAGCCTATGGAACACTATGTTTGTCTGTTTCTTCTGGTTTTCTCTTTCACATTGAGTCTTTGAGTTCACTAAATGAAATCTAGACAAAGCTAGAAACCCTATTTGGTACACAAGATTCAATGAGGGGTCATATGTTGGAAAATGAGATAATTAGTTTAAGTACAGGCAATTTTAACACAATTCAAGATTTCTTCACAAAATTGAAATCACTAAGGTTGTAGTTAAAAAAATGTGAGATTGAAATGAAAGATGAAAAATTGATTCGTAGTATTCTCTCTAAGCTAAGTCCAGAATATTCTGTGTTTGTTTCTACCTTTTATGCTACTAAGGGTGCACTTGGTAAACAATTCACCATGCCATATCTAGATGATTTTTCTTTCTCTCTCACATGGGAACAAGATAAGCTAATCCAAATGGGCACTCTTAAGTCCTCTAGGTCACATGCCCTGGTAGATAACCAAGGCACAAAACAACAAAGAGGAAAAAATAGTAACAACAAAAAGGATAAGAAACAAAAGAATAGCAAGGAGAAAAAGGATCAAATTCTAGTTACTTCAAAAGCAACAAATGAGATCCAATTTTCTAACGGTGATAATCATAAGAAAGAAAAGGCCAAATTTGCCTATTGTAAGAGACCTAGTCATGATGAGCACAACTATTTGAGGAAACAAGTGGATCATTTAACACACATTCTTGAGAAGAATAATCTTAGTGCTCCTGAATCCATCAAACAAAGTTCAAAAGAGGGTTCTCACAAGGTAGAAGATAACAACAGAGGGAAAGGAAAGGGTAAGGCCCTAGTTTCTATTTCTTCACAAAAAAATTCATGGATGATTGAATCGGGTGCTTTGCACCAAATGGGTTCATCAAAAGGTAGTTTTTCCTCCTTGGAGTCATGTTCTACGCCATCTATTCTTTTGGGTGATGACAATCCTACTAAAGTACATGAGAGAGGGTCTGTTGATATGGGAGAAGGAACATTTCATGATGTCCTTTGTGTTCCATCATTTTCAACTAATCTCCTATCTATTTATACAATCACTCACATAGGCTTTAGCAAGCAGGTTGAGTTCACTCTAGACACGGTGGTAATAAATGAAATACACAATGGGTCAATAGTTTAAGTGGGAAAGGTAGATCATTAGTCTAGAATGTATCAATTTTCACACTTTATTCTTGATTCTCCTACAGTTGCATTTCTCACTCACTGAGATCAGGTGAATCATTTTTGGCATTAATGGTTTGGCCACTTAAACTGCTACTACTTACAATAGCTTAGTCAACAAGACATGGTTATAGGGTTGCTTTCTATTCAATTTTCTAATGGATTTTGTCAAGGGTACATTCTTGGCAAGTATCCTGAAGAAAAATTTGATAAAGGAAAAGCATGGAGAGCCACAAAACTTTTGGAGCTAGTACACAGCGATTTGGCAGGACCATTTCCACATCCTTCTTTTAGAAAAGCCAAATATGTCTTAACTTTCATTGATGATCTTTCCCAATATACTTTTGTATATTTTCTCAAACAAAAGTCTAAAGTCTTTGAGTATTTTCAAGAATTAAAAGCTTTTGCAGAGAAACAAACATGGAAACCCATCAAGGTTTTGCATACTAATAATGGAGGGGAATATGTCAATTGGAGGTTTGTGAAATTTTGCATCTCAAAAGGAATTAATCTTCAACACACAGCTCCCTACACTCCACAACAAAATGGAGTTTCAGAAAGAAAGAATCGGTCCTTGAAGGAAATATCCAACTATATGATCCACTCCAAATCATTGGCACCTCAGTATTGGGAAGAGACCATCAATTATGCATATTATATCCAGAATTGGGTTCCTCATTGAGCCATGAAGGAGGTAACTCCTTTTCAAGCTTGGGCTGGTCATAAACCCATAGTTAAACACTTTTAAGTGTTTGGTTCTCCTACATGGGCCCAAATTCCAGTAGAGAAATGCAAGGCTATGGATCCACAAAGTAGGCCTTGCATATTTGTTGCGTATCCAGATGGTGTCAAAGGATACAAACTTCTCAATCCTACCATACATGAGCTTTTCATAGAGAGGAGTTTTTGTTTTGAGGAAGATACCTCTAGTTCCTCTTCTATAACTTCTTCATCATCTATTCCTATGGAGACATTGCGACTGCATGATGATAGTTCTTTTGAGGGATTTGATCCTCTTGATCTAGATGAGGAGTCTTTTTCCTCTTCAAATATTGATTATGAGGATAGATCTTCCTCCTCTCTGTTTCATCATTAAGAGGATGATGATTGTCCTCTAGAATCTCCACATGCTCCAGCAACTTTGCCTTGTTGGGCTCATCAGACATTGGAGTCAGGAGGTGATGGGGTTGGTGATCCTTTAGATAAGAGAAGAACAAGGTCACAGTTTGAGGAACCTCCACATCTCTTCACTGCTACAAATTGTGATCCACAATCCTTCTGGGAAGCTTCTAGTATTCATGAGTGGGATGCTTCTATGCAAGAGGAGTTTAGTTCCTTAGAGAAGAAAAATACTTGGGATTTAGTCCCTCTTCCTAAGGGAAGAAAATTTTTTCGGTGCAAGTGGATCTATAGAACAAAATTTTCTGTAGATGGGTCGGCCAATAAGCATAAGGCTCACTTGGTTGCCAAAGGATTCTCCCAAGTTCTTGGAATTTACTACTTTGAGACTTTTGCGCCAGTTTCCAAGATGAATTCCATCCAACTTGTCATTTCCATTACAGCAACTCACAGAGGGGAAGTTCATCAGATGGATGTGAAGAGTGCTTTTCTTTATAGTGACCTTCAGGAGGAGATATATATGGAGCAACCAAAAGGGTTCATCCAAAATACTTCACTTGTTTTCCACCTTTGGAAGTCTCTCTATGGCCTTAAACAAGCCCCTCCAACTTGGTATGCCCAGATGGACTCCTTCCTTCTATCAATTGGGTTCACTCAGTGCCATTCTAATCCAAATGTCTACATTTTGTAGCAGGATGATACTCTTGTTGGAAATAATCAAGACTAGCCAAGTTACTGAGAGGGGAGGGGTGAATCAGTAACTTTTAAAACTTTAAATCATTTCTGCACTTGTATATACTTGAACATTCATTTATCTAATCTATTGCAAGCATGAAAGTATAATCATTCATAACACATAAACACAAAGATTTGGTGACCCAGAAACCTTCCAAATAGAAAGTAAAACTGGGGTGGGGATGGTACCCACAAA
>MU225096.1:1054947-1068129 GCA_018584345.1 Thuja plicata
CCATACTAGTCCCGAAGTGTAGCTTGGAACTCGGTAGCCGTTGGTGACTCGGTAGATATAGTGTCACTCAGTAACCGCTGGTGACTCGGTGGAAACTGACTTCTTGGTTGGCTTCAACTGATGGCTCAGAAGTTACGGTGAAGCTTAGTGACTACCGTCTGCTTGGTACATGTTGCTCTTCTCGGTAAACACTGCTGAACTATTCATATGCTCGGTGACCACTGTTCTGCTCGGTTTGAACTGTTTAACCGCTGAGCTTTACAAGGTGATTACTGAATGCTCGGTATAAGCTGTGGACTGAGTGATGAGCTCGGTAAGCATTCAAAATCGAATAAGTGTTTTCACTAATGACAAATATAACATAATTCCAACAACTCTCACTTTCCTTGTCCTCTATGTTTGTGACTTGTTGATCACAGGGAGCCACTCATCCCACATTATGGTAGTCAAAACTGCCCTTCATGATCAGTTATTAATGTTTGACTTAGGCCTTCTCCACTACTTCTTAGGGATTGATATCACTCAGTCACCTTCTGGTATCTTCATTGGATAGCCTAAGTATGCTCTTGATAGGCTCTCCAAATTACACATGGCTAACTGTAAGTCTACACCAACTCCATTTTTGTCGAGAGTCAAACTTGAGGCTTCATTTTCTT
Source organism: Thuja plicata (assembly GCA_018584345.1). Classification (NCBI taxonomy): domain Eukaryota; kingdom Viridiplantae; phylum Streptophyta; class Pinopsida; order Cupressales; family Cupressaceae; genus Thuja; species Thuja plicata. Next base: position 1,055,604 of record MU225096.1, read on the forward strand.
CACCCTTGGTCAATGCTACCTTGTATTGTCAATTGGTTAGTAGCCTCATATATTTGACTCACACATGACCTGATATTTCATATGTTGTGAGCATAGATTCTAGGTTCATGCAGGAGCCACATGAGCTACATTGGAAAGAAGCTAAGCGTATTCTTAATTATATCCAAGGTACTCATATTTATATGATTCATTATGTAGCTAGTGTGGATATTGACTTGATAGGATACATAGATTCAGATTAGGCAGATAATTCTCAGGATCGCAACTCTACTTTAGGGTATTGCTTCTCTCTTTGTTCAGGTCTAGTTTTCTTGTTGAGCAAGAAGTAATATTTTATTGCTCTTTCATCCACTGAGGGTGAGCATCGAGGAGTAGTTAATGTAGCTATTGAGGCCATTTGGCTTCAAAACATCCTCACTAAATTTAGAATTCCTTTCTGAAAGCCAATAGTCATCTTTTATGACAACTAGAGTGCCATTCATATTTCTCACAATCTGGTCCATCACCAACAGACCAAGCACATTGAGATTCACATGCACTACATTCGGGAGTTGATTCATGATAAATTCATTGACCTTCAGTACTACCAGACATCAGATCAAACTGTTGACATATTCACCAAAGCCTTCACTAAGAGCAAGTTCACTCACTTACGCGCTTTTCTTGGGGGTGCGATAGGTGTTTCCTTCTGTTGGAGATTTTTAGTTTCCTAATTTCTCTCTTTTGGAAAGGAGTTTTCTCCCACTGGGTTTTCTCCTTTTCTCCAGTTATGAGAGGTTTCATTTTAGTTTTACATGGGTACTTAACATGGCCACATTTTCCAGGACCCATCATCTCTGCATCCACCTAAGCTATGCTTAAGGGGGGGTGTTAGTGTAGGTTTTTATTTCCTAGTTGGGTTATTCTTTTTCCCTTTACTCTTAGGTTTTTTCTACACCTTTTATTAATATTTCTTAGGTTAAATAAAGCATTCTTGGTTAAGTAATCATGCTTGGTTAGGTGAGAATTCTTGGTTAGGTGAGAATTCTTAGTTAGGTGAGAATTCTTGGTTAGGTGAGGTTTCTTGGTTAGGTGAGAGTTCTTGGTTATGTGATAATGCTTTGTTAGGTGAGAATTCTTGGTTAGGTGAGCATGCTTACAACCATCTCCACCCTCTCCCCTTTCTATATAAGTATGATACCTGTCTTGTATTCACCATCTTTTTCTTTAGCATCCTCTTAATGTTATTTTTCTTCAAGCATTTGCATTTCTTTTGTGGAGACTAACTCTATGTTGCTACTTTGATTTTAGTCATTTGCATTCATATTTTAGATATCTATTGTTTGAATTATTTTTCTAGGTTAATAATATTTTCAAATTCTAACAAAGAGAAAGCCTAATTGATGAGGACTAGTTCCTCCTACTTTGAGATCTACAAGCTCAAGTGGGTGTACCTTTAAATGATTACTAATTCTCAATATTTGTGATAGTGGATTAGTGCTTTCAATGATTTAACTATTGCCTCTTACTGCATCAATTAATAGAATAAGATAATTATGACCATTTTGACATAGAGATTAATAATCCAAACCATGAACATGACTATAGAAAAAATTAGTGAGATAAGGATTCTCATCCTTCTTCCTTTTGGAGTTCTCTGAACATAGGAGGGCTAACCTAGTGATTCTCTCTTTAAGGAGTCAACAAACTGAACTGTATTCTCTAATACAATTACTTGAAAATATATACTTTTTTAATTGAGGTGTAAATGATTGATTTTTTTTTAATATATATTGGATGATGATTAACTATTTTCCAAACCCTAAACCAGTGCCTAATCCTTGGGCAAAGAGTCAATATCAAATGTAAATTCACAATAAACAAATTAAGGTAAATACATGAAATTCAAATATAATTCCTTACATACTATCCTTTCACTCCCACACCCCTGTTATCAGATCCTAACACTAATTTTCAACTCTCTAGGATCACCTGTAAGAATTACTCCTTCCTTGAAAGAACTCACAAGTAACTACACAATCACCTTGTAATTAATATATATAAAATGCCTTGCAAATTAAACATACAAGAGCTAGAATAGAAATATAAAGAGACAACACAAGATATAGAACAAAAATAGCAATTTATTTTATTAATATTGTTACTACTTCAAATACATTCAATAGACAATAAGCACAAAACTTGGACAAAATTGAGTAGTCTACCTTGCAATTATATTTCACCTCTCATCCTCTTACAAAAATGATACAAATTGCTATATATAGAGCCTAAACCATCTTGGAATCCTTAAAGAATAAGGATGCAACAAGGTTTAGATGGTTACATACCTAACCCTAAAAGATAGAAGAAGACAAAATACAATAATAGTCCAAGCGATGGAAGGACAAAATAGGAATACAATCAAATTAGAGCTTGAAATCACTTGATAGGTGGCACCTTTGTCTAAATATATTCTAGATACCCTCCAATAGTTATTGCGAGATTTAGTGACCACAATTACATTCTAACATACACTAATCTTTTTGATGATTAACTTTCCTGTGCTCAAAGATTAGGTGTCAGGTTTCCTTCTACTCTTCATCCATTATGTCTAGGTCAAATTTCATAGGATTGTTTTTCTTGGGCTTGGTAAGAACATCCCATGCTACAACCTTTTCCTTTGTAGGTCAATTAAAGCTCTGAATGCTTTCTAATTTTTCCTTTTTCCTTTCCCATCTTGCATTTTTTATGCTCTTGACATCTGTCACAAACTTATTGAAATATGTCTCAGCCTTAAATGTGTCATCTAAGGTTATATTGAACCTTTCCATATCCAATTCATTGATGTCATAAATAAATGCCTCTTTAATAGGTAGTAATGAAACAAATTCATTTCTCCATATCTCCACTGGCTTGATTTGATCATCCTTTACCCTTATTGAGGGAATAAACTTATTATAATATGTTCCAAACATATTAATTCTAGCTTCTATCTAATTTTCCTTTCCCTTAAAAAAGGACAAGGTTACCCCAATTCTCTCTCTCTCTCTCTCTCTCTCTCTCTCTCTCTCTCTCTCTCTCTCTCTCTCTCTCTNCCCCCTCTCTCTCTCTCTCTCTCTCTCTCTCTCTCTCTCTCTCTCTCTCTCTCTCTCTCTCTCTCTCTCTCTCTCTCTCTCTCTCTTCACCTACTTGGGTCACAATTTTTGGAAGGTCTACCCTAAGTGGCTGCAAGTTTGCTAATCTTTCAAATAAATTGGTCCTAACTAACCAAGTCTCAAAATAAGGGTTCAATGTTGAAAAAAAATTAGTCACCTCTATCAGCAAACTAGGAAACTTGTTGTAGGCTCCATGTACAAGATTATTTTTATCTTTTAAAATATTGATCCTCTGTTGCAAAATATTCAAAAATGCTTCCAAAACTAGTTTTTTCCGCTCTGTATCCTTCTTCTATGTTTCCTTCTTAATCTCCCCTACATTCTCTATTTTTACATCTACATCTGCAACTTGTTTTGGCTCAACAAGAGTAGCTTCAGGGATCTCTTATAGTTTTTCATTTAGCTCTGCACCTAGCTTCTCCAACACATTTATCTTTATTAGGACTATTTCTCTATCCTTCACAACAAGACTTGCCTCATTAAATAGCTTTTGATATCTATTTGACATTTTCATAGCTTTTTCTTCATTGAGATGAGAAAAGTGAGTGAGGGCTTGTGAGATTTCCAAATCACCTATATTGTGAATGGACCAAATGATTTTTTCCCTATCCATATTTTCTTGTAAATTTATTAGTGATGGCTTTTGGGTCTTGGGATCTAGAGCCCACATATCTAGGGTTTGACACTATTCATTGTATCCACATCCTTCAATCATATCCCTTACCTATGTCTCTCAAGAAAACATGATATCTAGCTACCTCCTTATTTGATCTATGATGAAGGTTGAATCCAGGTCCCATCCTTCTACAGGTAACATGCCACTAGACTTTACTAATTTTCTAGCTTCATTTGGGGTCATGTTCTCTGATTATTGATCATATTATTGAAGAGCCTGAAAGGCTTCACTTGTTATTGTTTCTTCTCCTTCTAATTGCAGCTATGACCTGACTTGTTGTTGTTTAACCCAAATAAGAAAATCCTTGAATTCTTTAGTTTTTATGAACTCATCATCTTTCAAGAATTCTTCTTGTTGTAGCTCCCTTTCATCTTGATATAACAAGGGAGACATTTCAACATTTTCTTCTATGTCTTCTCTTTTCTTCTTCCCTTCTCTTATGAACTTCCTTAATTGATGATCATAAGCCCTGGTTCCCAGGAATAATGCACTCAATTTATCTTTTTCCCTCTTTTGTGTCTTGACATTAGAAGGCTCCCCTATTTCCTCCTTTTTCTTTTTCTTTGGTGGTTCAACTACTACCTTAACCTCGTGTCCTAGTGTCAAATCTATTATGTTTTCCTCTGTATGAGGTGGCTGATTCATTGGTGGAGGGTTGTGTATTGAGTAGATACTATCACTATATTCTAAGGATGAATGTTTGTTTGGACCTCTGTCCTTATCCTCTATCTCTTCCTCTAACTAGCTATACAGTGTTCCATAGGATTCAATCATCTTATCCAATCTTTGTAGATAAGGCATTCCAAGGAAATAACCCCCAAATGGGATAGCTTTCTACTTAAGTTTCTTCTCTAAATCCATCAAATCTTGGAACTTTATTTTTCTACTTGTAATTTCATCCTATTCTAGGATGTTCCTGATAAGATCTTCCTCTTTACATTGGTCATGCAGCTTAGTATAAGAAATAGTGGGTGTCAAGAGCATTTTTGCACTAGATATAAATCCTTTCATATCCACATACCTCTACAAGGCTAAATTCATCATGAAGTGACTTATCCATCTACTCACTAAATCATAGGCCCTCTTGCCAATTGTAAAATCAGAAATAATAAATTGCCAAGGTGTGAATGTTCCTTTTCTATTTGGAGCCAAATGCTCCTTAGCAGTCAACATAAGATTCCATATGGACTCCATGACAACAATTCTTGGTGGTACTCTATATGGTAAAATTTGTGGTGGTTGGGAGAAACCATAAACTCTTATCAGAGTGAAATTAGTATGGTAGTAGAAGTCTTCCCAGTTGTGATCTCCATTCCATTTGTCAATGAATTTGTAGGGTCTCAGAAGTTGTAGTACTTTAAGTGGTAGCCTAGTCATGTTGACTCCTAAATTTCTCAATAATGGATATACCATCTAGTTCTAGAAAGAACAAAACTCATTCTTCCTAGAGGTGTAATTCCATACCCTCAACCAGAGTTGTACAAGGTTGGACTGACCATGATAAAATATTTTAGGCCTCAGATTGGGCTGGTCCATGATATTGAAATTATAGACCAAAATGAAATGCATGAGTAAAGAATACTGTAGGAATTTAGGGCTTCCTTCCTTCTTCTGGATATCCAAAAATCCTTGATGCTTCTTGTCAATTACATACTAGATGTAATCATAATCCATGCTGACATACATACTTTGCAAGTCCAAAACAATCATTAGGATATCATAGGATATCCTATCCCTTCCACTATCAATCCCTAAAACTCTACACAGAACATAGGAAATGTAATTCATGTAAAAGGATAGGTCCTTGTAGAAATAGGGTGCATTGCCATTAGGAATGGGTTCTATGTAGTTTTTGGTTCCTTTTGGCACATGGGCTTGAATTAATTTGGCTACAACACAGGCCTCCCTAGTATACCTATCAGCTAAGGCTTTCAGGTTTATCTCTATTCTGTAAGGGTTATATATATTGAATGCTTTCATGAATGATGCTCTATATAAAGTTACTAGGGGTGTACCATCATCCTTTTTTATGGTCTTTTAAATGGTATCATACCTACTAGCCAGTTCCAATAACAAATCCACATCCACAAACACATCAGGAACTATTAGTTTTGCTAACCTTGACGTCCAAGGGTTTGACACAGGAACAGGACCCTCACTATTTTTATGGAAATAATTAAACAAATGATATCCTAAATAGTGAGGAGTCTTAGAATCTCTAATATAAGCCATATTTTCACCAAGGTATTCTTCATTTATCTTCTTTCCTTGATTTGATCCTGGAAGAAGAGTCATAAATTCCCCTGAGTAGTTTCTCTTTCCCTTCAGTTCATCATCAGCATCTCCCCTTTCCCACTGGTTGAAGCAACGCTCACTTATTGACTCATCTTGTTTGTACTTAAATGGGATAATACTGATCAAATCTCTTTCCTCACTCTGCAAATCTAGAAAACTCTATTCTCTTGAAAGCACTAATCACTTATGCAAATTCTTGACTCTAAAAAATGAAACTCTGGTAAAATGAAATGAACAATGGTAATGCTTATTAATTCAGATAAATCAATGCAAAATATTTTCAAAATCATGAATTTTCAATTCAGTGACTCTGTCATTACTTCTACGCGCTTTGATATCAATTTCTCCTCCTAGGTATGGCATTTGAAACTGAGAAGTGATCAATTTTAAATAAGTGCTTTTTCTTTAAAAACCTTATTATATTCAAAACAGGCTGAAGATTTGATATGATTGGATATTTTATCACAACTTAGAAAATATTAAAACATGTTGTCATAATCCTTATGATCTGATTGGCTGATGACTGTACAACATGGCATGGGAGAAAACCTTATACTTTAACTTATACTCTAGTTCTTCTTAGCGACTACGTGACTACTTTATCTCCTTGTTGTTGAGAGTTAGCATTAACTATGATTCTGTTATGAGATTTAACAATCACCACATGATCAAAACTTTGATCATAGGTTATCTCTTAGTCGCTGAATGAATTCAGTTAAGGGTAAGTGCAAGAAGTTAAGTCCACTTGACTAGGAACTTTTTGCGCGTGAAACCCACTTTTGGAAAAAAGATATTTTCTAAAGAATTTTAAACCAAATTAAAACCCATTTTAGATATGATTACATATCTTATAAATACATATTTTATTTTTAAATTGGACTAATTTTTTTAATTTTTAAATAATTTCTAATAAAATAGCTCAATAAGCGTGAAATAACAGGTTTCCTTATTTTTTATATCACTAATTTATTTTACTATTTTTTGAAAAAATAAATTATATGAGATCAAACTAAAAACAATTATTTTCACTTTGAAAAAAATAAAAATTTAAAAATGATGAGTTTAGGTCAACTTATGCTTGCCATACACGAGGGGTTTTCAAAATAAAAATTGCACCCAATAAAAAAATAGTAGAAAAAAATATATTCAGTAAAAAATTACAAAAAAATATGCTCATCAATATTGAGTGTCTTAAAATTGATATTCCAAAAGGATTCAAAAATATACTTTCACTTAGGTCAAATTATGGTTTTTGTACACAGGCATGGAAGGTTGCAAAAAGGTGATTTTTAAATAGTTATTTTTGGAAACACCTAGTGAAATCCAATTTTTATTATCTAGGTATTAATATAAATAACATATTGGGAAACTAGACTTTGAGTACTACATTTCATATTACTAACATTTCTTAAGATTCAATCATTAAGCACTTCATATTTTTTTATCAATTGGGATGAATTTTGAAAAACAGGGAAAAATGTTCCACTTTTGGGCCAAAAAGTGGACTCAACTTCTTGCTGGCGCCCTTAACTCATATTTCTTTTTGAGATTGTATGGCTAAGGCTTAAAATAACTCTTGTTTAACCTTTGGTTTTTTTAGAGACTTCACGACTATACAACTTCAAAGTCGCTTTAAGATTTTACTGACCTTGAGTTTTAATACAAATTACGCAACCATCATCAGATTTCTTTTAATCAGACGGTTCGCATGAAATATCACATCCATCTTGTACTTTCTATATTTGAGTAGATACTTTGCATCAACCCTTAGATCACATTTAATCTAATAGTTCATTTGTAATATCATTAGCTTTACCCTTAGCTGTAGTTCATCTTGAGACTTGCGACTAAAGCTATGTCTAAGTCGCGGGCTAAATTTTTCAACCTCAGGTTTGCATTGAGACTTTAAGTAGACTGTAGATCTCTGAGATGATTTTAACACATGTCTGTATCTAAATTATTACCTCTGAATCACTGAAATTTCTTTGACTTGTTGACTTCTATCAACGACTTAACGCCATCCATCAAATCATTTCTCTTTTGTAGTTTAGATCTTTTCACTGCAAACTTCACTGATCTTTTACTCAACCTTTATTAACCATAGCTCTCATGGAGATTCTGTGACTAACTAAATCTCTTTTTCGCTGAATAAATTATCTGACTTAAGGTTTGCTTTGAGATTGAATTCCAGCCTTTAGATCTTCCTCTAATCTGATGGTAGTCTCTATATCTCTTAAACTTTTATCTATCTAAACTTTTATCTCGTGACTAAGCGCTGGCCACAGGATCAATCTTAAATTGGACGGTGGTCACTATATCTCATATCTTTTAACTTAACCCTTATTTTTCTTACACATCTCGCTACTGAATGAATTTAACTTATGTCTTAACCTTAGTGAGCTTGTGAGACACTACGACTGAAGAAACTCGAAGTCTCTTAAAGATTTCTTTACTGAAGAGTTTATCTTGAGACTTCACGCCCAATGCTAGATTATCTTTTAAATCAATGGCTATCACTGAATCTCATAAGATTTGACTTAACTCTTGTTTCCTTTCACGATCACACGTCTGTATGAAAACTTCAACCCATCTGTAACTCTGATCTGTTTATGAGACTGCGTGACTAAATGAATTCAAAATGGCCATAGTTTTCTCAAATCTAGGGTTTCAAATGAGAATTTGCGTGAACCACTGGATCAAGATCTTCATCAATGGCCCACATGAAATCTCACAATCTTTCAAAGTATATTCTTTTCTTATTGAAATAATGTGACCAAAGCATTTCGCTAAGTCTCAATGTAAAATGGAATATTCTTTAATCTTAAAGAGACGTCGCGACTAACAATAAAATATGAAAAAAAAAAATGACTTAAGTGACTCAAATTTTCTGAAAAAAGTAGCTGTAAATTAGAAGTGATTATGAAGAACTAGGGTTTTCTCTTGGATATGAATGAAACTAACCTAGGACTTAGGGTTTTTCTGTACTTCTCTAATTTTAACACTCAAAGATCATCATTTGCAAAGAAAATTTGATAGCATTGGACAAGAATATGACAATTATGTAGGAAACTGACTGGGAAGTCAAAAATTTTAATAGCAAGTTTAAAAGTTAGAAATACAACCAATAGTGGCTCTATCTAAGGATGCTTAAATGCAAGTTTATAGAAAGAACCGGAGATCTCTTGGAGGAAGATCATGCTTATAAACCTACTGTAGAATTAAAACACACAATAGAAAGAAACATACCTATATAACACAAGGCTACTGTGCATGGAAATCAAATTTCAACTGAAGAAAGGTTTCAAGAATTGTCCATGCACTGGCAAATAAAATACCTCTCCCTCCATATTCTTAAAAATATATAAATCTTTTCTAAAACTTTGATAAATGAGAAAAGGACCAAGCCATAAGGATTCAAACTTCTTATTCTTACCTTTGTCTTCAACGCTTACATTCCACTGGAGTATGAAATCATCAGGCTGAAACTTTATGTTACTTTCTCTCTTATCAAAAAAATATTTCATCTTCTATTGCAACTTAATGTCCTCTTTCTGACTATCTTTTTTGGCCTCATCAAGCACTTCTAACCGCATCATTCTGTCTTGCATTGGTTCAAAAACATCTAACTCTTCTTCCTGAATAAACTTATATAATGGAAGTAAATTATTCATGGGAATTATAGATTGCATACCATGTACAAGTTCAAAAGGAGATTTACCTATTTCTTTTTTCATTGTTATCCTATCATCCCATAGAGCAAGTTTCAGTTTTGTATGCCAAGCTCTTTTATTCTTCTCAAGGGTCTTCTTCAAGATTTTCAATATGCTCTTGTTGCTGGATTCTTCTTGGCCATTGGCTTGTAGATGATATGGGGTGGAATATGACATCATAATCCCATACTCATCACAAAAATCCTTAATTTCATCTTATCTGAAGCACATAGCATTATCCATTACCAATTTTGTAGGAACACCAAATATGGTCAGAATGTTTTCCATCAGAAAATCAGTGACCAATTTACTAGTTGCCTTCTTTGTGGGAATTGATTCTATCCAATTTGTGAAATAATTAGTGGAAACAAGTATCCAACTATTTCCACTACTGGATTTTTCTGAAAAATCTCCAATGAAGTCAATCCCCCACATGGAAAAAGGTGCTTCAACATTTACAAGATTTAACATCAGGGCACCTGAGAATTTCAACTTGTTTGAAAACCTTTGATAGGGTTCACATTTTCTAACAAATGCACGAGTATCCTTGAATAAGCTAGGCCAATAATATCCATCCCTGAAAATTTTATGAGCAGCGGTCTTAGCAAAGAAGTGTCAACCACATACTCCAGCATGCATTTCAACCAAGACCTTCTCAATGTGACTCTGATCTAAACATAATAATAGTACACCATTTCTATCTTTTCAATAAAAATCTCCTTGTACTAGGGTGTACCTTTGAGCTTGAAACCTAAGATTCCTTTTTTGATTATCTATCATAATCTTAGGACACTTGGCATTCTTCAAATAGTACATGATATCAACATAAAAAGGTTGTCTTTCAATACTGGTTACTCTTGAATCCTATACTTTTGTGTTATTTACTTGCACCAAGTCTAAATTATCTTCTATCATTAATTTTTCTAAGCCTTGTCCTCTTACCAATTTGGTAATATGGATTTCCAAATTAAACTCTTGAATCCTATTAATCCATTTGCATCTCTTACCAGTCACTTTTGATTGAGTAAGGATGTCCTTTACTGCTCAATGAGGTACATATGCTAATACTTTGACACAAACCAGATAAGGTATGAATAATTTTACAACTTTTACCAAAGCATATGCCTATTTCTCCATCATTTCATAATTTAACTCTACAGCTTGGAGAGATTTTCTAAAAAATACAATAGGATGCTCAAAACCCTCCTCATCTTTTTGCAGTAAAATAACAACAATTGTATGGAAAGATGCAAAATAAAATATTGAGAAAGGCTTACTATAATCAGGGGACTTCAAAACAGGTGCCTCCTGTACTTCTTTCTTGATTTTTTCAAAAGCTAATTGGGATTCCTCACTCCATTGAAACTTTGCATCTTTCTTCAAAAGTTTAATTATTGGTTTGACAATCTCAACAAAATTTACAATAAATCTTCTCACAAAATTATCTTTCCTAAGAAAGACTGAACACACTTGATATTTCTTGGATTAGTGACCTTTTGGATTTGGAGAAGTGACCTTTTGGATAGCTTCTATCCTTTCTAGGTCAATCCTCACTCCATCCTTTGACACTATATGTCCTAGAAACTTTCCTTCTGTCACCGCAAATTGAAATTTTATGGGATTTAGGGAAACACCATATTCCAAAGCTTTATTAAAAAAAATTTCAAGGTGTTCACAATGACCCTCTGCTCTTTTGGAAAATGTTTTCAAATCATCTTGATATATTACCATGAACAAGTCAATAAATTCTTTTAATGCAACATCCATGGCTCTCTGAAACGTTGCTCCTACAGATATTAGTCCAAATGACATTCTAATATAAACATATATCCCCCAAGAAGTAGTAAATGCAGTTTTGAACTGTTATGATTCTTTAACTAGTACCTGGTTATAGCTTGAAAAACCATCCATCATTGATAACAGCTCACAACTAGTAACCTTGTGTAACATTGCCTCCATATTAGGTAGAGAATAATTATCCTTTGGAGATGCAATATTCAAATTTATAAAATCAACACACAATATTATGTCACCATTCTTCTTTCTGACTGGGACTAGATTAGAAACCCAAGTTGAATGTCTTATGGGCTGAATAATCCCTGCATCTTTTAATTTCATCAACTCCAATTGCATCTTGGGGGATAAAAATGGGTTGATGGGTCTCTATTTTGTCTGAATGGCTTTGCATTTGATTTTAGAGGGATTTCATGTTGAAAAAGGTCTTCCCTATAATCTTTCAAATCTTCATAAGACCATGTAAACACATGCTTATGTTTCCTTAATAATTTTATCAAATTTGTTCTGAAATTGGAATTGGTTGTACCCTAAATTTTGAGAATTTAGAAGTCCCAATCAATTATCAAGAAGCAAGTTTCTCCATACTAAAAAAATTAAAGGAAGGAAGCTTTATGACATAAATAAATAGAACTAACTAATCGAAGCCTTCAGAAAATGCTGGAATTTCAACCTGCTACAATGATAATGCTGACATAGGCTGAAGATGGTCAAATTTTAAAAATCTAAAACTGACCCAGTTTGGGAAATCAAAATTCCTATCTCTAACAAAAATATTATCTTTTCATGTTGTGTTTTGGATTTTCGACCAAAGCCAAATCTGAAAGTTAGGTAGTTATTTTTTAGTTAGTTTAGTGTTTTTTCAAAATATTTTATAATAAGGGTTGTGTCTTTTCACCTTAAGGAGGTGTGAAAGC